>JBAJFG010000028.1:600000-948101 GCA_037903475.1 Ancylostoma caninum | reverse complement strand
AGGTAGAACGACAACTAAGTTTTAGTGCAACGCTCTAGAAAGTTGTGCTATGATGCTACAGATGAGGTTGGAGCAGGAATTAAGCGCCCAGGAGTTCAACTTCCATTCATCGCACGACTACTATTTCCCCCACAGTTGAGCATTCTAGTCTTGTTTTCGTGTTCTTTTAACAGGGTGGTAACTTGAGAATAGTGTCGGGATAGTCTTAGTGGTTTGTGGTCGAGAAGATTTGAGTTGAAAACATGCGAAAATTCAAAAGGTTGAAATGGGATCTCATCATATACGTGGTATTTGAAAGCTACAAAACACTAAGGTAATTCGCCAATCAAGTCTTTCGAGCTGCTGCCTTCTACTTGTATATTTTTGTGTTGTCGCTTTGCGACGCAAGAGTACATAGATTTAGTTTTTAATAAACTTTTTTCTTATGGTGTGTATGCAGTTGATTGTGCACAATGACAGAAACAGCCAGTGTTATGAAGATATACACCCTTTGTTCTAAAGGGGACTGTTCTAGAATTTATTTAATTACCTACCGCTCTAAGAGACTAGGTAGAAGTGGATGTATCTTGTCGGAGTGTCTAGTCAGCAGTCAGTCGAGTGACGATAAAATAGCCGATAGATAAATTTCGCCGAAAGACTGGTTGCTTCGAGATGAACAGGGAATTTAGGAGGTCCTTTGGAACTTTTGCGAAGCTTGTCAATAGAAGAATGGATTCTACAGATTCCGGGCTGCCATTCAATAAAAACCATAACAGGTTGCTAGGTGTTGAGGCATTTTCTTCGATTTTAAGTGTGTCTATAATAAGGAGGACTTACAAGGGTGCTATGCCCAAGGACTTGTAAAAATGCATCTCGAATAAACAAGTTCAACAATTTATTTCGAAATTGTTTCTACACAGAGTCGAGGACTGACTATTAACACGTTAGGGCGAACAAATTCAAACATGACAAGGTTGTGCTACGACTCTTCTCACGTGAGATTTCGCTGTCAGGGCTAAGCGATAGTTAGTAAAGCGTAGGATGAGTGGCTCACTTACTACCTTTATATGGTAGTTAACATGAGGTTTAAAAATTCGAGAAAAAACTAGCAACTAGTTGAAAACAATGTACCGGTTTGGAGATCAATATGTTTCATTTATTATGGTTGTTGCTATAATCGTAGTGAGGCCGCAGCAACTGTGGCACATCCTACCGCTTGGAGCAAGTCATGACTGTACACTACTTTGAGGTGTTACTTTACGCAGGTCCACAAGGTGTCGAAGAGTTGGGCGGCCATGAGGGCAGTTCTTAAAATGCATTCGTAAAGCAGTGATACAAACTAGAACCTATTCAAACTTACCCAGGGTTGGTCGAGCGTCCCAAGGTGGGTTACAATCTGTAATTATGAACATTCTTCTGTTTAACAGGAAGAATTACAAAAATCTGATACCGTTTGCATCTGGCTAGTAGTGAGCGCAGTTCCTATCATTACTGATTTTCTGCACGCTCTAGAAGCAAATATACGTCGAAGTTTTGCAGGTCGGTACATCACTCCAGGGAATTCGGAGACGACAGACAGAATCTCCTCAATGTCTGCGAAACCAAATATGAAAAAGAAAGCAAGAATGCTGATGAGAAGAAACGGCTGCCGGAATGAATTAATGAACGTACCGCTTTTGTCAAATTGCCAGCTGTGGAGAACAGGAGTAGAGGTCAAAAGCGCAATACTACAGCCGTCTTCTAGAATTTCAGTCTAGGTAAGTTGAGACAGTTAAACTCTGCTGAAAATTATGAGATAAAGCCGTAGTCATAAAATCACCTTTTTCTTGGAATTCAAATCCAAATCCATTCGCTTCGAGGACATCTAGGTTATCCTTGAGTGCTGATTCTTGCACGGCACCAAGATCAAGATGTTTGGGGCTATAGTATTCATTATAATCCAAATAACAAACTGGAATTCTTTTAAACCCACTGTAGTAGTTTCTGTGTCTCGACTCTCGCCTTCTTCTGGAATCTTTCGAAATTATATTTTTCGTCACTTGCATGCTGGTCGACAAGGAATAAATGATCTCGCAGTCGAGTGATGATGAATCCCTTGTTGAATTGTCCAATCACAGACATTTGAGCGAAGTCAGTTTTCCTAAACCGTTTCTCGATTAAGGATTATTAAGGCATTAGGTGGGAACTCTCTTCTCAAACTGTAACAGAATTGATAACATGCTAACCTTATACACGGTTCAGTTAACATTGACGATCGGTGTGATGCTAAGTGAACAGCGCAGAGCGGTTCTGGAGAAGTCGTGCACGTTCTAACTTGGTAACGCGGGATTTTTGACAGCAAGGCATTTTGGAACGGCATATGATACAGGCGCGCATGGAACGCCTATACGTTGGGGTAGCGCAATTATTACCCCCTTGTCAATGGAGGGTAATAATCTATTTCTTGCTTCCAGTCAAGCCTCCAATCTTAGATAAAACTCACTTGAGGATGCGATCCAGTTCCTCCTCGGCCAAGGTGTTTTCCCCAGGTGCGATTGAAGCGGTGAACTCAATGATTTGACTGAATTTTATGTATGCTGGCTGGATGCAATGAGATTTAAGTAAAACGAGCAACCTCGCTTGCTCTTCCTTTGTTTTTGACTTTATCCTGTTCAATCGATCTTTGAGAGCCTTCATAGAGAACGGCATCTGAAATTGGCCACATTCCTCACACATATTTATATAAATTCATAGATATTGAGGTTGTGAACTAGTTAATTAGCGTTTTTGGAGGCAGGAATGCTATACCGTTTGTTGTGTTCTGAAGAAGGTGGTTGATCGTTGTACACACTGTGATGGTGTTACATCTTGTAAATGCTGGAAAAGACTATGAAATTATGTAGCAAATCTATGATAGCTTGATGAAATAACAATGACTTTCTACTACATTTGCTACTACACTCCAAAGAACGCTGCTCATGCAGTCACCTCATTTGAATCACTCTCTGGTAGTTCTCCCGTACTTGTGCACGGATCTTCTTGATCCATTGTTCTTTCCATTTTCTCAATAGCAGCAGTGTCCTTTCCAATATCGAGTTCAAATCCTCGAGAAAGGTTCTTCGTTAGTTGTGGGTTGAAAGTTCTCCTTTGATTAGTTAACTCCGCAAAAGCATCTGAACTCATGAAGCGGATAAGCAGCAGCTTCAGAAGTGCGCGTTTGCAGCCACGTACCAGATGATTTATTGTTAGAAGGGGAGCGTTCTTTCACATGTTTCTTTTTCGAAGAACTGCTTGGTGGAGTGCTTGAATTCCTATCGCCGTTAGTAGTTGAAGCTACACCACTTGTACTTGGAGGCGTGTTGACCTCTTCGGCTAGCATATTACGTGAAATAGGTTTGAAAGCAAAATCTTCAATGGTTTTTATTCCAGCTAAAGGAGTCTGAAAAAAGAACCATGTAATACCAAGAAAGGAGCGTCTACAATGTCTTTAAAACAACAAGCATCAGTACCTTCGTGGGATGGTCCTCGGTTCTGCACCTCTTTGGTTGAGGAGGCGCAAAGGTTGGCGATTGTGCTTTTGCAGAATTCGATTTCAGAAAAGAGATTAAAGCAGACTGAGCAGATAATGGTGTATTAGGTTTGGACAGAGGAGTGGTCGAACGGTGAGTATCCTCGAAATCTTTAATATTGAGGATTACACACCAATCCACAACGAACTGATGTGGAATTGTAATGGATTCACCTGTGTTAGTGACTTTATCTCCGACTGATGTGTACGATCCTAGAAGGGGATGAAACGTTGCCAAAAATGAAGAGCGAATGAGAGCAAGTAGTTCTTTTTCTCTCTCAAAGAATACCATCCGTTTGTCTGGTGTAACATTTACGTCAATTTCTCCTGGAGTGAAATTTCTGTTGATCATTGTTAATGGGTGCATTTAGGAATCACACTTATAAGAAAGACAATACAAATCCATAACACATAAAAAATAATTATAATCACATATGACCTACCAGGAGGGACCCCAATATATAACACAAGCGTTGGGTATTGAGATCGATTGTACTGTTGGTAAACTTCGTTGATCACGCGGCAAATCTGAAAGAAATTTGAGAAGTAGTCATAATTTTGCATTAGTTTAAGTAATCGAGAGTAATTATGCGTATTTTTGAAGTAATTTCATGACGGTTGTGCTGCCTTTCAGCGGTGGCGCATTCCAGCGTAAAGTCTAGCCGGAGAAAAATCAGACGAGAAAAAAATGTGCTCAAGGATGCGATGTTTCCATAAGTATAACGGCGCAACTTGGGTTCTTATGGTGTAATGCATGACTGATCTATTCCGTAACGGCTACCCATAGAAAGCGAAAGCCGTGAAGAAATGCAGAAAAGGCTAAAATTGAAGAGAAAAAAAAACGAGTAGTCACCAACTTTGGGGTAGTCTACCGGCCTTTGGTTCACGTAGATGAACTGGCGGTCAGCTGAACTTCGCCCGAAGCCATGCTCACAGGAACTCACAAAGCCGTTCATTCTATGAATTCTTAGATCAAATAATTTGCCACACAAGATAGAACGCCAGTACTTACTCAATGTCATCGTAAGCTGATGTGTTCTTGGGGTCAACTCCATGAATCGAAGCCACTTCATCAGTGGGAAGACAGCGGACAACATCAACCATTTTATTTTTGTCTGTTCGCCCACCGAACAGATTGAGCACTACCTACAAGAGCATGAAAGCAATGTAATTACGTGGAACAACAACAAAACAAAGGTTACCTCTCGAACAGTGGCTTTCCCTGGAGTACATACAGGCTGCACTTTCTTTCTGGAAGATTTGAACTGATCTAAGCTAAACACACACAGCATTTTACTTTTACATACCCTGCAACGGTGTTGCTGCATATGAACTTGACGTCAGGTCGAGAAAGTGCAAAACTTTGAACAGCTGTAAGTAGCCTGCCAAATTCCTTTTTTGCTGTCTTCTCATACTCTTTTCGTCGTACAGGAAGAGTTTCGAAGAGATTTTCCACAAGCACAGTGGTTCCAATCTGAAGCGGAACCGTCTTGATTTACCCCATTTTAATGGAAATTTCTACTAGCGAAATATTTTCCTTCTCGAAAAGACAAACAAATTCCTCGGCTGCAAAGTAGCGGTGAGACATGGAGCAAGGATTTGCCCGCGGTAAGAGTACGCACCAAACGAGTGGGTCGGATAGATGCGAGCGATTCTGCGGGTGACGGTCAAGAGGTGCGCTCGAGAATTCCTCGCACCTCTCTCGCACCTCGCTCGCACCTATAACTGCGGGTGTCATGTAGGAGCTGCCATATCGGCATCAGATGTTACCAGCTAATGTAGGGTGTCTCCCGAACTGAGCCTCGCCGCCAGAAACGTCGCGCGCGGCAAAAGGGCACTGAAAGTGTACAGAAGACGCGGACACCGCAGTATGGATCGGGTAATGCGCTTTTATTTGGAGCAGTTGGGAACTTTTGATGCTGGGATGCCAAAATAATATTCACCCATGCAACAAGAAAATCCACTGTCGGTAGTATATACGCACTAATAATGCCTAAACGTATAAATGATCAAGAATGTGGTTCAAATTTGTCGACTATGCTGAAAGCTTCTTCAAGTAATATTGGTAGTTAGGAACCGCGGCCCGATTTTCCCTTTTCATCACGCAAAATGTATCTGAGCAACCATGTAGATATGATCGATGACTTGGACTTCACCATTCCAAAGGTTTTTCTAACATGAACATCACTGGTATTTTGCAATTTTGAACATCATTCATATTTTGCGACTGTGTAATCGAAACTCGAAGAGCACGTCTATGACTAACTAATTTGTCTTGAAGTGTTATCAGGTGATCCCCCACGCCCTAGTTCTTCGCTCGCAGGAAATATTCCTTCCTAAGGATATGCTATAGGCAAAGTTGATGTTTTCCGTAGTGCTAAGTCACTTTCGCAAGCACCCCTCAATGACTGATGAACTCAAGCTCCACCAAAGAAAATTCCAACGACATAAAACTTGAATAAGAAAGATTGGTTCTGAGAGCAGCGAATGTGTAAGGATCTACCCGAAGCTCCCTTTCTTTTACTTTCTAGGCAAAGTTTTAGACTACGCAGTCTCCATAATCTTCTCGATGTTGCATTTTAACAGTCGAGATATCAGTTGAACAGATGAAAAGTCTTGGAAGCTTTTCTCAACGAAAAAGACATTCTCTAGCGTTTTTTTTTTGTTCTGTAACAGGTAGCAAATTCCGTGCCAAGATTTGACGTCCTAAGCACAGAGTAGTGAGTGAAGTCAGGCAGATCTACAAGACCAATGATTAAGTTGAAAACAAAGTTTGAAGAGGCACTTCAGCGGAATCAGAAAAAGAAAGCAAAAAGCGTCTACGTGAGGTATTTCTGCTCACGTGATGAAAACCACCATGAAACCTATTGAATTAGATAAATTGACAAGATGGAAAGAACTTCAAAGGATCTCTGTCTATTCGCTTAAAATTTCACTGCAGTAGCTAATCTATAAGTGATCTAGGCCGGAATCTTTTTGATACCCCCGTGACTCAAAGCATCAGGCCAATGATTGAGAGCTTAATCTTGGTTTTTTATACTAATTCACTTGCGTTGAGATATAAAAAAAAACGTTCTGTGCGAACTAATTCCTTTCCATATTAACTAGTATGTACTACTACTGCAACAATGGTCCATCGCGCGCGACGATACGTACGAATTGTCTAACTGGCTGTCCGCTATAGCTGTGAAGGGTTCAGAGGCAGATGGATACTGTAGCCATGGCTGCCTCTGCCTGTGGGAAGGTGCGGTCGAGGTGCGACATGACCCAGCTAACGAGCGAGCGCACCTCTTGTCTCGGACCCGATTCTGCGGCCGCGACACTATGAGACTACGCGTTGTCGGAAAACCTACTATTATTACCAATAACATCTACTATCAACAGTTATTAGTATTTCGAAAGTCACTAACCGATCTAGCAACAGATGACTGGTCAACAATATTACCACTGTGGTCGAAACGTAGCTTGGATCCAACTGATGCTGACCGATCTCTTGTGATCACAGTCAGAGATCTGAAATGAATCTCAATCTTGGACAGTGAAGAGTCCTTAGCGAATGGCAATCGCCAGTCCTTGGTGACTGGAAATCGCCATTTTTTGATGACTGCGATACTAGGTGCTATACTCGTCGAGCACTATAGCAATTACCTGATGCATACATTTAGTATAAATTGTCCTTTTGACATGAAACATGTAAAAATACGTGAATCCACTTACGCGAGCGCACAGAGGGCGTTCAGAGCCTCGCCACGAAATCCAAGGGTGGACAACGTACTGAAGTCATTGATTCCAGTGAGCTTAGAAGTTGAATGTGGCTTACCTGAATATGTCTAACCAAGACATCAACGTTGGCAAACCAATTCCCTTTGGAAAATCTTATCATTACCTTTTCGTTAGTTTAAAATGGTTGAGTGAGATGAACTCTTGCGGTTTTTGTTACTGTTAGGCCTATAACATACTTCACAGCGACGCTGTCATCGCAAACGATCAGCCACATTCATTTTCGTACAGCTGCTACTACGCTTCCTCCACACGAATTGTGTGATAAGATATGAGAAGTTGTAACATCTTGTTTTCATAATCTTCATTCATTTTCTTCACAGTGACCGTGTTTCCATGAAGAGAATAAATTCAGCTATAGAAGAGGTAAGAATGGTGGGAACGATAGATATCGATTGCCACATTGCATATCCTTGGCTTGACATCGATGCTCGATCCCTGTATTTCACGAAGGTAGACCCAAAAGGACAAGTATTGTGGTAGTAGAAACGATGGCTACTGATCGCCATGTCACATAAGTTCTCATCTGTTACCATCAATTCCCATTCTAAAATGTCCCCTCTCGCGTTGTCCATGTGGCGTCCACGACGATCACCAATCAGGTCTAGGAATGCTCTTACCCTTTATCCATATCGTTATTCCGATCAACAAAAAAGATAACGGCAGGCCGTGATATGCAGGCAAGGGAAAGCGATGGGAGGGGGGGGGGGGGAAGCATGGCGGAAATCGGCAAGATCATACTAATCCCATTAGCCCTTATGAACTATATTAGGAACTCACAAAGCGATGCAAAACTGTCGGCACCAATGCCAGTACCATCATCAATGACCTCCACACTTTCAAACCCATTGTTTTTTGCCCGGATTTCTGAAAAAGGGGAGGTAACACCAACAATGTCAACACTTCTTAAACATTTCCTTCAAAGGCAGCACTCACAAAAATCTTCTTCTCAGAGATTCCACCATATGCCGCGGTTGTAAGGGAAGTACAACAGTAGAGACTATTCCTACATACAGTCTGTCAGCTCACAGAGGGCGCCCGATCCGACTTTGTCCGCAACTACGACTTCACCATTTTTCGGCTAACCGATCCATTTTTTGCACTTTTTTGATATCCATATGGTGTGGTTCCTTCCATTCTTATGTTTCCCCACTGCCATCCGCTAAAATATCCTTCCAGACGCATTCTGCAGGCAAAGTCGTAATTGCAGACAATGTCAGATCAGGCGCCAACTGTGAGCTAATAGACCATATTTAATTCGGCTCCTTGGCAAATGCTAAGGCTGGGAGCATTCATCGCTGTGCCCATCTCTCCGGAACACTATGGTCCTTCGAACACTGCGCTGGGGAAGAGTTTGGAATAGATAGCTGGTTCGGTTGAAGACATTTCCGTCGTTGGCCTATGCTCCATTATTCTGTCAGTGTTCTATTCCTGTCTTTATCGCGTTGTGGGCATTCCAACTAAGTACCAGACTGAACGTGAGCGTGCTAAAATCTAGAATCTGTGCTGAGAATCCTTGAACAAATTAGCAAATGCAAACTCATGGCACCAAGTCGGAATGCCCACAGTGCGATAAAGACAAGGGTAGAAC
Source organism: Ancylostoma caninum (assembly GCA_037903475.1). Lineage (NCBI taxonomy): Eukaryota > Metazoa > Nematoda > Chromadorea > Rhabditida > Ancylostomatidae > Ancylostoma > Ancylostoma caninum. The sequence continues at coordinate 939,204 of JBAJFG010000028.1, read as the reverse complement.
ACTGACAGAATAATACAGCACTGGTAGGGGACGGAAAGTCGCTCAACTGTACCAGCAGCCTATTCCAAACTCTTCCCCAACACAGTGTTCGATAGACCGCAGCGCTCCTGAGTAGATGGGCCCAGCGATGAGCGCTGCCAGCCTTGGCATTTGCCAAGGAGCCGAATTAAATATGTAGGAATAATCTCTACTAAGTATAGTCTGTCCGAAACGACGAGTCCGCCCACGCAGGCGGGGATCGAGAAGCTGCCACGCTTGTCAGCGCTCCACGTCATCATCCCTGATCTGCGTATCACGTTCCATCGTTATCTTCATGGTATTGACCAATGATTTGGCTGCGACGTGGACGACGTGGCAGCCAACAGCATCCGTCCCAGCCGCGCCGCCTCTCGATCCCCGCGTGCGTGGGCGGACTCGTCGTTCCGGACAGACTTTGCACGAGACCGCGTAAGCGCAAGCTGGCGCGACGGACGACGGAAAACACCATGTTGACGTTAGCTTCTACTGCAATATGTCTCCTGATAGGTGGCAATTCCCTATGTGCAATTCAGTGAAAATCTCCGTAAGTGCTGCCTCTAATAATACCAAGATCATTCTATAGGACATACTCACCTACAGACTGCGCTGATGCGTCGAGCGAGTTATCTATTAGTTGTCGAACTGCACCACTGAGAGAAACTATCACCTGGAATTCAGAAGGAACATTGAGACACTCATCAAGGTCGTTACTATTGATTGCTGCGTACCTGAGCAGTGCTAATACGTGCCGAGACATCACTTTCGATCCGATAGACCTCCTTCTTGGTGACGTCACCACTGCTCATGAGTTCCATGTTAGAGTTGTTATTAAATTACACAGAATGGCGCCGATGCAATAGATATGGAATGGCGCGTGAAATTCACCGGGGAGCGCTGCTAACGCGCATGGAAGGGAGTAGCCGAATGCCTTTTCAAACACTGCGATGATCAATTCAACTGTACAGTGTGTTTTTCCGGGAGTAAAATCGCGATCCATTCCAATAGATCAAATTCTCAGTCGAAAGACCACGTGAGAGCGGAGGTTCCAGCAATTCGCACCAGGCCCCAGCGCAGCTTGTCGGTGGGCAAGCTGGGCTTCGTAAAAGGGTCGGAAAGCAAAAGGGGCTTCGTACGGGTTCGGGGCCTAGCCCCAGAAAAACTTTGAGGTGTTCGTTGGTCCAAAGAAAAGAAATGCGTTGATAAAGGCGATGAAAGACGAAAAAGGCTCGCAAAAGAACTGCTCGTAGCTTTAGCAGAGCAATTGCGGCGATCGATGTTGAAAAGTTCGATTGGAGCAGATCATGTACAGGTTCCCATAATCCGGAGGACTTAAACGACTCCTGCGCCGCGGAGTCTGCATGGATTGAGCTGGAATCTTCAGTGAGATGAGAACTAAGGGAACACTAGAAGATCTTGGGAGAGACAATCCAAACTTATGTGAACTAGAAAAGTATACGCTCACATTCTGAGTCTGAGTGGTTGCAAGGCTCTCCCGTTGAGTCGAGACTCAACCGATTGACACCAAATTTGGGGTTAAGAAGCGTCATAGCACTCAAAATAAATCTATGATGTCAGATCACAAAACTTATGTGAATCCAGGAATTGTATGCTCGGTAAAGGGACCAGCCTATTTTCGACAGGCTGGGCTACAAGCTGAGCCTGTCGGGGGCATAATGTCCCTATTCAAACACATAAGTTACCAACCCCCTACCATGTACCCTATACTTGGAGGTATGTGCTTTCATACGCCTCACATACTATCACTTATCATCTCCTATCTTCCGAGTATTTGTCCTTCTCCGCTCGCTCCAAGGAACATTGGCAAGCCGTTTAGCCGCGCTCCAAAGCAGAACGCCGACCCAATCGACCCAGCGCGGGAGTTGGAATCATTTGAAAGCCCCTTTGAAAGCCTCGGTCCTTTTTTTTCTACGAAGGCTACTGTCATTAGTTTGGTCTCTACTTTTTCCAGAGTTTTTATTCCTTTATTCTCGATTAGTTTGTTGTTCTGTTCGGCTTTTGGCGACCAATGTCGACCTTATCGTTTCCTGATTCCGTCAGTATAATTTCTGCCGCAGTGTGGAATGGTCCACTCATTGGTTGCTCTTGGTAAAGAATTATAGTTATGTTTTGTCGGTTTACACTGGTTATTGCAGTTGTTTTGTGGTTTCACAATGGGTTATCGTCCTTTAATTGCTACTAATTGCTTTAGTTGCAATCACGGAGAATTCTTGTAGAATTGCTATCAATGGATGCGGTCATTCCCTTCTATCTATTGTTATTTTCAGAGGGGGCTTCGTAAAATCTGCATTTTTCAAAGGGGGCTTCGTTTTGGCTACGACCCTAATACAGGCTCGTGCCGGGGCTTGATTCGCACGTAGCCTTTGTACTGGGTCCGCAGTTGCACCTATTTTACTCCCGGAAAAACACCCTGTATCGTTAATTTCAAGTGTAGTCTGTCCGAAACGACGAGTCCGCCCACGCACGCTGGGATCGAGAAGCTGCCACGTTTGCCGGCGCTCCATGTCACTATCCCTGGCATGCGTATCACGTTTCATCGTTATCTTCATGGTATTGACCAATGATTTGGCTGTGACGTGGACGACGTGGCAGCCAACAGCATCCGTCCCAGCCGCGCCGCCTTTCGATCCGCGCGTGCATGGGCGGACTCGTCGTTTCGGATATAGTGTATCCGAAACGACGAGTCCGCCCACGCACGCGTAGATCGAGGGGCGGCGCGGCTGGGACGGATGCTGTTGGCTGCCACGTCGTCCACGTCACAGCAAAATCATGGTCAATAACATGAAGATAACGATGAAACGTGATACGCAGATCAGGGATGATGACGAGGAGCGCTGGCAAACGTGGCAGCTTCTCGCTCCCCACATGCATGGGCAGACTCGTCGTTTCGGACAGGCTATAGCGTTATTTATAGTGCGTCGGAGTCCGATTCGCATCGGATGTGGGCTGCGACGGTCGGATACGAAATCGGAACGACGCGTCGTGGCTTTGTTTATAGTCCGTAAGCACACGATTTCGGATCAGCTGTTTCCATCCATGAATTTCGCATGTTCTCTTTGCAAATCAAGCTGTATTTATCGGTTTCTGACCTTTTTCTTTGGTTTTTGGAGTTCTCAGCTTTTGCAAATTCTCTTCAACCTCAAGAATTTTATTGTAATCTTCCACATAAATAACATCATATGCTAAACACCACACATTTTAGTTTTGACTGCTCGCTGAGCCTCACTTTACAATAAATTAACCATAAACACAACATGTTAGCATTCTAGCACATTGTCCTCTTCACCGCACCTCCTAGAGACCGTTGGATATAAATTCAAAAGAGCATTGTGGTAGTGGGGCACATACATGTACACATAAATGCTCTACTTGCATTGAATACCATGCAGTTTTCTACCTTCTAACAACTATGATGTGCTTATTGTTTAATAGTACGTCAACCATTCGAAAAGAAATGATAGGATACATGATAACAGCGGTCGAGGGCAAAAACTCTTCCAATTATGCAATTACTACAACATGGAGCTGATGTAATGAAGTATACGATAGGTTTTAGGACTAGCTATTTGGAGAATAAATGATAGTTAGTGACAAGAAAGAAAAAACAAAAGAAAATAACGAAAATAAGGTGAAAACAGCTGACAAAATTCGCCCCACGAGGTCCTATCGATTGATGCATCGGAGTCCGACGTCGCATCGGAGCCACTAGTGGATCCGATGCGACGTCGGACTCCGACGACGATTCGGAGGCAAATCGTTCCGACGGAGTAAAAACAGGCGTCGTCGTCGGACTCCGATGCGTCGGATTCCGACGAGGATCGATACGTACCTTTTGTTATCCGACGGGATCGGATTCCGACGCACTATAAATGACGCTTATAGACGATATTGCCTTGATTCAATGTACTGGGTGTAGATTGCACAGCCAGCTTTGCACTTGACGCGTGATTGTATTTTTTATTATTTCGGACGTAAGTCAAACTACCTATAAAAAAGTGAAGGTGCCCGCATTTTCCTGCTTGTGGGTGTGGGTCATTATAAGGTGAAACGGGACTTGCTTCTGTGATTGGGACATTCAAGGGATGGGGAATCACAGAATCATTCCCACCCCGTTTTGTCTCACCATGACCCACACCCTTAGCTTGGAATATGGAGCACATCCAATACGCTGCATTGTTGAAATTGAAGGTATATGTAGTGCTGAAACTGAAGGTGCATATACATCTCTTTTTCATTAGACTTTGTTGTCGGCACGACTGGCCACCGGTGGAACCTGGTCAAGGAGGTGGAGCCCAGGTCAGCTGTATGCGTATGTACTTACACCTCTTAACCCGCATTCACCGGCAAAAAGTGTGGCCTAGAATTGGACACTACTTTGTATGAGATCAAGCATGGTTAATTTGTAAATTTATGCCCCTTTTCCGGCGTTCAAAGCTCAGAAATGTTCGATTTTTCAGAGTGAAGTGCTTTTCGCTCACTTCCATCTAGTAGCATTGAGAGCTTCTACTGAATAATAAGGTAACCCAGAATTACTCCATCTTTGCCGCACAAAAATCCCTTGGATTGGTGTATATTGCGGCTTTTTTCTAAAACTTTTTTTGATATAAGTTGAGGTTTTTCCAGCGGTGTAATAAGGGTGCGCCGGCGTCGAAAAGTGGGAAAACGCCTAGAGCCGGGTCCAGCGGTGTGATAGGGGTGCGCCGGCGTCGGAAAGTGGGGAAACGCCTAGAGTCGGGTCCAACGGTGTGATAAGGGTGCGCCGGCGTCTAAATGTAGGGAAACGCCTGGAGTCGGGCCCAGCGGTGTGATAAGGGTGCGCCGGCGTCCAAATGTGGGGAAACGCCTGGAGTCGGGCCCAGCGGTGTGATAAGGGTGCGCCGGCGTCCAAAAGTGGGGAAACGCCTGGAGTCGGGTCCAACGGTGTGATAAGGGTGCGCCGGCGTCCAAAAGTGGGGAAACGCCTAGAGTCGGGTCCAGCGGTGTGATAAGGGTGAGCTGGCGTCGGAATGTGGGGAGACGCCTGGAGTCGGGTCCAGCGGTGTGAGAAGGGTGCGCCGGCGTCGGAAAGTGGGGAAACGCCTGGAGTCGGGTCCAGCGGTGTGAGAAGGGTGCGCCGGCGTCGAAAAGTGGGGAAACGCCTAGAGCCGGGTCCAGCGGTGTGATAAGGGTGCGCCGGCGTCCAAATGTGGGGAAACGCCTAGAGTCGGGTCCTGCGGTGTGATAAGGGTGCGCCGGCGTCGGAAAGTGGGGAAACGCCTAGAGTCGGGTCCAGCGGTGTGAGAAGGGTGCGCCGGCGTCGGAAAGTGGGGAAACGCCTGGAGTCGGGTCCAGCGGTGTGAGAAGGGTGCGCCGGCGTCGAAAAGTGGGGAAACGCCTGGAGTCGGGTCCAGCGGTGTGATAAGGGTGCGCCGGCGTCCAAAGTGGGGAGACGCCTGGAGTCGGGTCCAGCGGTGTGATAAGGGTGCGCCGGCGTCCAAAAGTGGGGAAACGCCTGGAGTCGGGTCCAACGGTGTGATAAGGGTGCGCCGGCGTCCAAAAGTGGGGAAACGCCTAGAGTCGGGTCCAGCGGTGTGATAAGGGTGAGCTGGCGTCGGAATGTGGGGAGACGCCTGGAGTCGGGTCCAGCGGTGTGAGAAGGGTGCGCCGGCGTCGGAAAGTGGGGAAACGCCTGGAGTCGGGTCCAACCGTGAGCTAAGGGTGCGCCGGCGTCGAAAAGTGGGAAAACGCCTGGAGTCGGGTCCAACGGTGGGGGGTGCGCAGCCGTCCCAATTTCTGCATAAGGGGTACGCTTACCCTGGACCCTCCCATCTAAGTCACCTAGATGTACATTGTTTCCTTTCGTATCCGTGTTTTCTTCCCGTTCCGTTTGTGTCTGAATGAACCACTCTCTCCTTTCCGTTTATATACACCGGTGGACCCTAATCACTTGAATTACCACAACAACAGGTTGAGTCTAAATCATTTCAAGATAACATTTGCACTCAATTGGTTGCACTCAATTCTTCACGGCCACTAACTTCGCTTATATGGGAGGGCATAACCTTGTTCAAGTGGGGGAAAGCTGCCATCTACGGGATCGAGGGCTCCTCAGGATAGCGATAGAACGGCGTGGAAGGATACAGGTTTTATCAATCCATTTACACTTTTGTGATTGCTTTCAACGTGCAGTATGCGAGCGAAGCGAGCATCAAGAGAAGTCTGGAAGTCCGGCGTCAGCCGGACAGCCAGACTGGTATATATATATATATATATATATATATATATATCAGTGGCGGACGCAGGGGGGGGGCGGGGGGGCGCGCCCCCCCCGAGAATGGGTCGCCAAATTTTCGAAATTACTTTACAATACAAATAAAAATCTTGTGTTAGTTTATTTTTAATTGTTTATTTTTATTATTATTTTTAATATATTTTTTATTTATTGTTTATTATTATAATTAATATTATTATTAATTTTATTTTCCGTCTGGGTCCCCAAAACGGCGGAGACCCCACTTTTCTTCCCACGCCCCCCCTCCCGCCCACTTTCTGCGTCCGCCACTGATATATATATATATATATATATATCAGTGGCGGACGCGCCCCCCCGAGAATGGGTCGCCAAATTTTCGAAATTACTTTACAATACAAATAAAAATCTTGTGTTAGTTTATTTTTAATTGTTTATTTTTATTATTATTTTTAATATATTTTTTATATATAATAATATTATTTTTAATTTTATTATTATTTTTATTATTATTTTTATTATTATTTTTAATATATTTTTTATATATAATAATATTAATTATAATAATAAACAATAAATAAAAAAGATATTAAAAATAATAATAAAAATAAACAATTAAAAATAAACTAACACAAGATTTTTATTTGTATTGTAAAGTAATTTCGAAAATTTGGCGACCCATTCTCGGGGGGGCGCGTCCGCCACTGATATATATATATATATATATATATCAGTGGCGGACGCAGAAAGTGGGCGGGAGGGGGGGCGTGGGAAGAAAAGTGGGGTCTCCGCCGTTTTGGGGACCCAGACGGAAAATAAAATTAATAATAATATTAATTATAATAATAAACAATAAATAAAAAATAAATTAAAAATAATAATAAAAATAAACAATTAAAAATAAACTAACACAAGATTTTTATTTGTATTGTAAAGTAATTTCGAAAATTTGGCGACCCATTCTCGGGGGGGGGGGCGCGCCCCCCCCCCCCCCCCCCTGCGTCCGCCACTGATATATATATATATATATATCAGTGGCGGACGCAGAAAGTGGGCGGGAGGGGGGGGGGCGTGGGAAGAAAAGTGGGGTCTCCGCCGTTTTGGGGACCCAGACGGAAAATAAAATTAATAATAATATTAATTATAATAATAAACAATAAATAAAAAATATATTAAAAATAATAATAAAAATAAACAATTAAAAATAAACTAACACAAGATTTTTATTTGTATTGTAAAGTAATTTCGAAAATTTGGCGACCCATTCTCGGAGGCGCCCCCCCGCCCCCCTCAACCTCTCTCGTCCGCCACTGATATATATATATATATCAGTGACGGACGCAGAAAGTGGGCGGGAGGGGGGCGTGGGAAGAAAAGTGGGGTCTCCGCCGTTTTGGGGACCCATACGGAAAATAAAATTAATAATAATATTAATTATAATAATAAACAATAAATAAAAAATATATTAAAAATAATAATAAAAATAAACAATTAAAAATAAACTAACACAAGATTTTTATTTGTATTGTAAAGTAATTTCGAAAATTTGGCGACCCATTCTCGGGGGGGGGGGCGCGTCCGCCACTGATATATATATATATATATATATCAGTGGCGGACGCAGAAAGTGGGCGGGAGGGGGGGCGTGGGAAGAAAAGTGGGGTCTCCGCCGTTTTGGGGACCCAGACGGAAAATAAAATTAATAATAATATTAATTATAATAATAAACAATAAATAAAAAATATATTAAAAATAATAATAAAAATAAACAATTAAAAATAAACTAACACAAGATTTTTATTTGTATTGTAAAGTAATTTCGAAAATTTGGCGACCCATTCTCGGGGGGGCGCCCCCCCCCCCTGCGTCCGCCACTGATATATATATATATATATATATATATATAGTCCGAGAGTTCTCGTCGGCATCGTTTCAGGCTTTTCCTCTGAGCGGCTGTCGAAAGTAGCTTATTTTTGCGGTGCTCTCTAAGGGATTCCTTCATGGCCGCGCGACAGGCTTTATTGATGACAACTTTCTCCAAATGCGTCGCTGCCTGATCTCTTTTGACTTCACCTCTACGGCGCAGCAATTGTTTGGCCTTTGGGTTCAGCCTTTCTCCTCTCTGTTTGTAGTTCATCATAGCTGCTTTGGCACAAAATATCAGCCCTTTTGCTAATTCTTCATAGTCTTCTGTGGGATCTTCCTCCTTTCTCCAGTTGTATGCATTCATGGCCTTCTGCAGTTCGGATTCATCATACTCAGGAGAGCGTATAGGTGGCCCACGATGTGTGTCTCTTTTGAATATGCGATCACTGAGTCGTATCTTGGCCCGTAGCAGTCTGTGGTCGGATCCGGTGTCAAAAGAGGGTACTACTGAAGTGTCCATCAGGCTCCATCTTCGGTTCGTGAGGATGTGGTCTAGCTCTGAATGAGTTTGTCCGTTAGGACTTTCCCAGGTCCACCGTCTGTGTTGAGGCTTCTCGAAGATGGAGTTTCCATGAAACAGGTTGCAACAAGACATCAGATCTAATAGACGAAAACCATTGTCGTTACTAGCTTCATTTCCGTGTCGACCTAGTCTCCAGTTTCCGTCGCTTCCATTTCTTATAAGGGCGTTGAAATCCCCGCATATGTATTTGTAGTATGACTTTTCCTTCTTAACTACTGCTTCCAGCTCAGAGTAGAAGTTGTCTTTGTCCTCTTCGCTGGCAACAGAGTTAGGAGCGTAGCAGTTTACAATGGTGATGGTCGCTTTCTTCGTCGTTCGTAATCGTAGCACAGCAATACGCGGACTCAGAATTTCGTGCGAATGAATGCTGGGCTGTACTCTTGGGTGGATCAAGAAACCGACCCCCCCCCCAACGTTCTTCGCATCAATCTTTTGCCCCATTATAATCAGTTCTCCGCTTCCCATTCTTCTTGCATACGGGGTTTTCGTTTTCGTCTCTTGCAGACATATGACATCGTACCTGAGCCTCTTAGATATGTGGAGAAGAGTTCTCAAGTCTGCGTCGGATGCGGCTGACCGGCAATTGTATGTGCAGATGTCCAAGCATTGTCCAAATCGTTTATCAGGATTTCCAGTGGTGCCCCGTCCCTTTCCTCTTCCATCCTCGGCAGGGGCATCTTCGGGCGCCGTGGGAGAGCATGTCCGATTTCGGGCCGGTTTTCTCTTTGTTGCGAATGTCGTGGCTTTTCTGGTGGCCTGGTTACCCCTGGAGTGCCTTGCCGGAGCTATCCAAGGACCGCCCGTTCACGCACTACAAGTAGTGCGGTTCTGAACTGCGTGGCCGTTGGCCATCTCCCAGAGATGAACTCTGGTAGATGTTCACCCCTTCACCGCGATGAGGTGGCACATGAAGGGGTATTGACCATTATTATTCTGCTGTGACCACGTGCCTGAAAGACAAACAGGGAATACCCAAAACGACGAGGACGGACATGGAACGCATTGTAACGGACTTTTATACAAATCTGTACTGCTCAACAACGGTTGTCCCGAGACGCCCATCCCCCACAGAAGAAAAGCCACCACCCATTCTGGTCTCGGAAGTGAGAATTGCAATTCAATCGCTGAGAAAGGGGACGGTCCCAGGACCCGATGGCATTACAGCGGACTTGCTTAGAGTCGGAGGATATACAATGCATAAACTCTTAGCAGATCACTTTACCTCCTATCTCGAAGCTGGCATCATTCCCGATCAGTGGAAGAGCTCCAAGACAGTGTTGATCTTCAAGAAAGGTGACAAAGAAGATATCGAAAACTACCGCCCTATTGCTTTGTTGTCTATACCGTACAAACTGTTCACGAAGATCATTCTGAACCGGCTTGAAACCACGCTTGATGAGTACCAGCCAATAGAACAGGCAGGTTTCAGAAAAGGCTTTTGCTGTATGGACCACATTCACACTATCGTCCAGCTGATTGAGAGATGCAGGGAATACACGATGCCTCTGATCCTCACATTCGTCGACTACAGAAAAGCATTCGACTCCGTCGAAACGAATGCAGTCTTGAATGCGCTCATACATGCAGGAGTAGATCCAGCTTACGTGAACATTCTTGAGCAGCCCCCCCCCCCGAGAATGGGTCGCCAAATTTTCGAAATTACTTTACAATACAAATAAAAATCTTGTGTTAGTTTATTTTTAATTGTTTATTTTTATTATTATTTTTAATATATTTTTTATTTATTGTTTATTATTATAATTAATATTATTATTAATTTTATTTTCCGTCTGGGTCCCCAAAACGGCGGAGACCCCACTTTTCTTCCCACGCCCCCCCTCCCGCCCACTTTCTGCGTCCGCCACTGATATATATATATATATATATATATATATACGCCGGACTTCCAGACTTCTCTTGATGCTCGCTTCGCTCGCATACTGCACGTTGAAAGCAATCACAAAAGTGTAAATGGATTGATAAAACCTGTATCCTTCCACGCCGTTCTATCGCTATCCTGAGAAGCCCTCGATCCCGTAGATGGCAGCTTCCCCCCACTTGAACAAAGTTATGCCCTCCCATATAAGCGAAGTTAGTGGCCGTGAAGAATTGAGTGCAACCAATTGAGTGCAAATGTTATCTTGAAATGATTTAGACTCAACCTGTTGTTGTGGTAATTCAAGTGATTAGGGTCCACCGGTGTATATAAACGGAAAGGAGAGAGTGGTTCATTCAGACACAAACGGAACGGGAAGAAAACACGGATACGAAAGGAAACAATGTACATCTAGGTGACTCAGATGGGAGGGTCTACCAAAACAGGGTAAGCGTACCCCTTATGCAGAAATTGGGACGGCTGCGCACCCCCCACCGTTGGACCCGACTCCAGGCGTTCCCCCACTTTTCGACGCCGGCGCACCCTTAGCTCACCGTTGGACCCGACTCCAGGCGTTTCCCCACTTTCCGACGCCAGCGCACCCTTCTCACACCGCTGGACCCGACTTCAGGCGTTTCCCCACATTTGGACGCCGGCACACCCTTATCACACCGCTGGACCCGGCTCTAGGCGTTTCCCCACTTTTCGACGCCGGCGCACCCTCATCACACCGCTGGACCCGACTCTAGGGGTTTCCCCACTTTTCGATGCCGGCGCACATTTATCACACCGTTGGACCCGACTCCAGGCGTTTCCCCACTTTTGGACGCCGGCGCACCCTTATCACACCGCTGGACCCGACTCCAGGCGTCTCCCCACATTTGGACGCCGGCGCACCCTTATCACACCGCTGCACCCGACTCCAGGCGTTTCCCCACTTTTCGACGCCGGCGCACCCTTCTCACACCGCTGGACCCGACTCCAGGCGTTTCCCCACTTTCCGACGCCGGCGCACCCTTCTCACACCGCTGGACCCGACTCCAGGCGTCTCCCCACATTCCGACGCCAGCTCACCCTTATCACACCGCTGGACCCGACTCTAGGCGTTTCCCCACTTTTGGACGCCGGCGCACCCTTATCACACCGTTGGACCCGACTCCAGGCGTTTCCCCACTTTTGGACGCCGGCGCACCCTTCTCACACCGCTGGACCCGACTCTAGGCGTTTCCCCACTTTCCGACGCCGGCGCACCCTTATCACACCGCAGGACCCGACTCTAGGCGTTTCCCCACATTTGGACGCCGGCGCACCCTTATCACACCGCTGGACCCGGCTCTAGGCGTTTCCCCACTTTTCGACGCCGGCGCACCCTTATCACACCGCTGGACCCGACTCCAGGCGTTTCCCCACATTTCCGACGCCGGCGCACCCTTATCACACCGCTGGACCCGACTCCAGGCGTTTCCCCACATTCCGACGCCGGCGCACCCTTATCACACCGCTGGACCCGACTCCAGGCGTTTCCCCACTTTTGGACGCCGGCGCACCCTTATCACAGTGGTGGACCCGTCTCCCCCCACTTTGGGCGCCGGCGCACCCTTATCACAGTGGTGGGCCCGTCTCCCTCCACTTTGGGCGCCGGCGCACCCTTATCACAGTAGTGGACCCGTCTCCCCCCACTTTTGGGCGCCGGCGCACCCTTATCGCAGTGGTGGACCCGTCTCCCCCCACTTTGGGCGCCGGCGCAGCCTTATCACAGTGATGGACCCGTCTCCCCCCACTTTGGGCGCCGGCGCAGCCTCATCACACTGGTGGACCCGTCTCCCCCCACTTTGGGCGCCCCGGCGCAGCCTTTCTCCATGGACTCCATTGACGGACCCGTTGTACACCATCCGACCTTCTGTTCGATCTCATCCCTACCCCACTCCACCACACCACACCCGTTCCTAGCCTTTTATATGATCTCACAATCACGATCATTGACCGATTGTAGAATTTCGTAACGGTCTGACACACATTCTTACATACTTATAGTAATGGTCATCTTGATTCAGTGTTGTTCCTTTGCCACCATATCACTTTATCATCACGAATCAGTAGCGCGAGCTGATGCAAAGACGAGAGCGTAGCGGTATAAGCTTGGGATTAATTCATTCATCAGTTTATGAAACTGTTACTGGCCTCTAAATGTTTCATTCAGAGCATGAATGAAACTGTTATCGGGCAGCAGTGCTTACGCAACCGCTCTTGCATTAGCTCGAGTTAGGGATGCGTGAAGACAAAGTGATACGGCCGCAAAGAAAACAACATTGAATCAGGATGACCGCGAGTATACATACTTACATACTTACATACATACAGACACACATGTAAACAGGCTAAGCCCGTTATTATATAGAATGATATATCATTCGCACGCGGTCTGCCACCCTGGACGGCGGCGCCACTGCCACACTCTGACCGAATTTGGCTGATCTGTTTTATTCATCTGTTAACCGCATTCTAAGGGAACTATTCTGTTGGACACCTTGTGACGAGGTCCTCATTACAACTGTTAGTAGAGGGTAGCCACCTTAAGCGGTACGCCACTTATTTGTGTGATTTTTTTCCGGTTATCGACGCTTGAGGCCACGTGTGAAATCGATCCAGACATGGTCAAAGATAGTGTTTCTGCTCCTGCGTATGTTCAGAAAACTGGCAAGCGACTGAGAGGAGCAGCACAAGACTCGCTTCTCCAGGAGTCAGGAGACTTGGCCGAAGCTGTGGCCCTCCTTCTTAAAGATGCCAGCGTGCCACCGTACATGAAGACCATTCTTGGCCACGTACTTGAAGATCGTGACCGACATGCTGCCAAGGAGGTCGAGAACGAACAAAAAAATCGTGAGTTGGCACTTGAAAATGCCAAGCTCCGCACAGAGATTGATAACCTTAAAGCCGCTCTTGCACTTAGTAGGGAAAATACCCCCAATGCTAGAGCCAATAATTCTCATCCTTCTGATCTTAGTTCCTTTGAAGAAAAGGAACGTTTGCGCTCTGTTGTCATCTCAGGCGTGCCTGAAAGCTCTGACCCTTGTGCCTCTAATCGTTTGTGTTATGATCTGGATTGCGTGAGAAGATTGTTTGATTTTTTGTCCATCGAATGCAAACCTGTGGCCTGTTATCGAATGGGTCGGCCTAGTGCATCGTTTCGACTCTTAAAAGTGGTATTGCCTTCTACCTTCTTTAGGAACTTATTATTGAGGAGAGCACCTCAGCTTAAATCTTTCATGACAAAAGGCGTTTTCATACGTCCTTCACTGACCAAGGAAGAAAGAGATAAGCTGAAGGTGCAACGATTGTCTTATCGGAAAGCACAGTTTTCTCGTCAACAACAGCAAAATGTCATTTCTTCTTTGAGTCAGCCATTACCGGTGCCTGTTAATGTTCAACCTCCGCAATGCACTACACCACTGAGTAGTCGCCAAGTTAGTCAGGGAAACCTTTGAATTATCCCCGGTCTTCTGCCAACTTTTTGACCTGTCTTTCAGCTAACGTCAGGTCTCTGGTAAAGAATTCCCACTCACTTGATTACCTCCTCACTCGCTCGGCATACGATGTAGTTGCCATTTCGGAGACCTGGCTAAAATCTACCATAATGGTTGAATCCTTTCTAGGACTGATTTCTTCGGCATATACTATAATTCGTTGCGACAGGAAACGTAAAAAAGGCGGAGGCGTTGCTCTCTTTTTGAAGATAGGGATAAATTACAAGGAAGTTTTTCGCGAATCTGTTCCTAACTCTTATGAGTTATTGTGTTGTGACGTTCTGCTAGCATCAGTAGAGCTAAGGTTTCTGGTTGTGTACAGAGCACCGAACTGCCCTACGCTCAGCAGCGAACAACTTATTAAGGCATTGAGTGATTTGTCCTGTTGCGATTCTCCAACAATAATATTAGGTGATTTAAATTTTCCGGATATTAATTGGAGTGATCAATCTACAGCCACGTCTGCCACATCCAAGGAGTTCCTCGAAATGTGCGATTGTCATAACTTCCGCCAGTACGTAACAGGGTACACCAGAGGAGACCACACTTTAGATGTTGTCCTATGCAATGAAGATCATCTGGTAGGTCAATTAGAGGTTGGGCCACCTATAGGATCCAGCGACCACTACTCAGTTGGCTTCAAGGTTCTCGTGGAGCGAAGTGAACAGCCAATTATTGTTAGGAGAGACTTTAAACATGCGAACTACGACATGATCAGGAACTATCTAAGTCAAGTTGATTGGGTCGGCTCTTTCGCGAGTACAACTACTGTTAATGAGGCTTATGAGTTATTTATAGCGGTATTAAACCACTGCATTGAAATGTTTGTTCCTGTGATTAAACGGTGTGTTAGAAAAAGCCACCTCCCGGATTATCTGTTGGCCCTCTTTGGAAAACGTTCTGAAGCTTGGGTACAAGCAACTTCGTCGCCTTCCGGTGATAATTGGGCAAAATACAAGCAACTCACCAAAAAGTTCCTAACGAAATTAAGGAAGTATAATAGTCACGTGGAGAAAAGTATAGTTGAACAAGGAAATAGGTCAAAACTTTTCTCGTACATTAGGAGCAAAATTAAAACTAAATCCAAAATTCCCACATTACGACTTCCCGGTGGCACAAACTTCGTCTGCTTAGACAAGTGCAAGGTCGAGATTTTCGCTGATGTGTTTGAACAAGCGTATCAAGATGATTCTTCCTCTATCGATTCACCAACTCTTCTATCGAAGTCGCGAGAACCTATGACGTTGTCAATGCATTTTGATAAACAATCATGACTTATAATAACGGGCTTAGTCTGTTTCCATGTCTGTCTGTATGTAAGTATGTATGTGTGTCAGACCGTTACGAAATTCTACAATTGGTCAGTGATCGTGATTGTGAAATCATATAAGTCTAGGAATGGGTGTGGTATGGTTGAGTCTATCATGACTGAGATGAGATCGAGGAGAAGGTTGGACAATGTGCAACGGGTCCGTCAATGGAGTCAATACAGAAGGGCTGCGCCGGCGCCCAGAAGTGGGGGGACGGGTCCACCCTGTGATAAAGGTGCGCCGGCGCCCAGAAGTAGGGAGACGGGTCCACCGCTGTGATAAGGCCCCGCCGGCACTCAAAAATGGGGGAGTCGTGTCCAACGGTGTGATAAGGGTGCGCCGGCACCCAGAAGTGGGGGGACGGGTCCACCCTGTGATAAGGGTGCGCTGGCGCCCATAAGTGGGGAGACGGGTCCACCGCTGCGATAAGGCCCCGCCGGCACTCAAAAATGGGGGAGTCGTGTCCAACGGTGTGATAAGGGTTGGTCCAACGCTGTGGTAAAGCCCCGCCGGCGCCCAAAAGTGGGGGAGACGGGTCCACCACTGTGATAAGGGTGCGCCGGCACCCAGAAGTGGGGGGACGGGCCCACCACTGTGATAAGGGTGCGCCGGCGCCCAGAAGTGGGGGAGACGGGTCCACTACTGTGATAAGGGTGCGCTGGCGCCCATAAGTGGGGGAGACGGGTCCACTACTGTGATAAGGGTGCGCTGGCGCCCAAAAGTGGGGGAGACGGGTCCAACGGTGTGATAAGGGTGCGCCGGCGCCCAAAAGTGGGGGAGACGGGTCCACCACTGTGATAAGGGTGCGCCGGCACCCAGAAGTGGGGGAGACGGGTCCACTACTGTGATAAGGGTGCGCCGACGCCCAGAAGTGGGGGGACGGGTCCACCCTGTGATAAGGGTGCGCTGGCGCCCATAAGTGGGGAGACGGGTCCACCGCTGTGATAAGGCCCCGCCGGCACTCAAAAATGGGGGAGTCGTGTCCAACGGTGTGATAAGGGTTGGTCCAACGCTGTGGTAAAGCCCCGCCGGCGCCCAAAAGTGGGGGAGACGGGTCCACCACTGTGATAAGGGTGCGCCGGCACCCAGAAGTGGGGGGACGGGTCCACCACTGTGATAAGGGTGCGCCGGCGCCCATAAGTGGGGAGACGGGTCCACCGCTGTGATAAGGCCCCGCCGGCACTCAAAAGTGGGGGAGTCGGGTCCAACGGTGTGATAAGGGTGCGCCGGCACCCAGAAGTGGGGGGACGGGTCCACCACTGTGATAAGGGTGCGCCGGCGCCCAGAAATGGGGGAGACGGGTCCACTACTGTGATAAGGGTGCGCTGGCGCCCATAAGTGGGGAGACGGGTCCACCGCTGTGATAAGGCCCCGCCGGCACTCAAAAGTGGGGGAGTCGGGTCCAACGGTGTGATAAGGGTGCGCCGGCGCCCAAAAGTGGGGGAGACGGGTCGACAGCTGTGGCGAAGCCCCGCCGGCGCCCAAAAGTGGGGGAGACGGGTCCACCACTGTGATAAGGGTGCGCCAGCGCCCAGAAGTAGGGAGACGGGTCCACCGCTGTGATAAGGCCCCGCCGGCACTCAAAAGTGGGGGAGTCGGGTCCAACGGTGTGATAAGGGTGCGCCGGCACCCAAAAGTGGGGAAGTCGGGTCCAACGGTGTGATAAGGGTGCGCCGACGCCCAGAAGTGGGGGAAATGGGTCGACAGCTGTGAGAAGTGTGCGCCGGCGTCGAAAAGTGGGAGAGACGAGTCCACTACTGTGATAAGGGTGCGCCGCGCCCAAAGGTGGGGAAACGCATGACAGTCCAGCGTTGTGATAAGGGCGCCCGCGTCCAGAAAAGGAAGTTCGTCATGGTCTAGGTAAATTTCTTCATGAGTGGTGCCCTGGCACACGTTCTGGCTATTCCTTCTATCTTTGTCACCTAGGTGCACGTTATTCCAATCCGTATTCCCCTCCTCATTCCAGTCCATTTGTGTCTGAATCGACCCACCCTTCACTCTGTTTTTATACATGGGCAGATCCTTATCACTTGAGTTACCACAACAATCTGCTAAAGATAGATTATTTCAAGGAAGAATTCCCACTGAATCGGCTCCGTCCAATTAACAGCGGCCACTAGGGCTAATCAAAAAAATTACTTCTCCCACATGGAGGAAGGCTACCGCTCACGCGATCGAGAGCTTTCCAAAAGTCGATGGACTTACTCGGGGGATACAGGATCTACTAAATTTGTCCACCTTTTTTTCTGCATCGTATGCGGAATATGCGAGCGAGGCGAGCATCAGTAAAAGTCTGGAAGTCCGGCGTCAGCCGGACGGCCAGACTGGTCCATATATAATCTACTAATTAATGGGCCTTCTTCTCATTCCACCTCGTCGGATGGTATTCCGTTCTCGTTCGTCAAAGAAATTGCAGCGGAAATTTGTTCACCTCTTGAATACCTATTTATGGCGAGCTTTACTGAAGCTGAGATTCCCAGTCGCTGGAAACATTCTCTGGTAACTCCCATTTTGAAAAAAACCCCCTCAGATGTACCTACTAACTACAGACCTGTGAGCATTACCTCCATTTTTGCTAGGGTTTTCGAGAAATTTCTCAAAAAAGAAATCGTTCGCTATTTGGAATCAAAAAAATTGTACTCAGTAGATCAGCATGGCTTTAGAACTGGTAGATCCACTGAGACGCACATGCTAGAGGTTTTAAATGATTGGACTGCAGCGCTTGATACCAAATTGCCAGTAGACGTTATTTATTTTGATTTTGAGAAGGCATTTGACAAGGTTTCTCATAGAAGATTAATTTACGCACTTCGGAAATTAGGTTTTCATGAAAATCTAGTCAGATGGGTAGAGCAATTTCTCTCAGGAAGGACGTTTCAGGTGAGGATAGGTAACACCTTATCCTCAGTACGTAAGGTGAGAAGTGGTGTTCCTCAGGGAGGAGTGTTGTCTCCACTTCTGTTCAATATATATACATTAGACCTCCCTGAAGTTGTTCGCAGGACGGGTGTCAAATGTAAAGTTTTCGCTGACGACATCAAGATTTATCGAGAGCTAAGCTCCTCATCTGATCCTACAACAATTCAGTCAGCCATTGACACTGTCGCGTGTTGGGCTGTGCAATGGTCCCTTCCAATTTCCACAGAAAAAACAAGAGTACTACATTTAGGTAACAATAATGTAGGTAACGCGTACTATTTAGAGGGGGAACTGCTGCGTTCCACTGAGTCAGTTCGTGATCTTGGGTTCACGTTTGATAATAAACTATGCTTTGACAAGCACTGTGAGGTAATAGTACGTAATGCCACCTCTAGGTTGTTCAACCTTTTCAAGGCTTTATCCTCAAGAAACCCCAATGTACTACTATGGGCATACAAAACCTATGTCCGCCCAATATTAGAATATGGTACGACTGTATTCTCTCCTTATAAGCTCAAGGTGAAGAGGATGATTGAAAAAGTCCAGAATAGTTTCACGAGAAAACTCCTGATACGAATGGGAGGATACAACTATAATGGCATACCTTGCAGTTATTCTAGAAACAGGCAATTCGGGTTGGATTCGTTATCAACTAGGAGAAAACGAAATGACTTGGTTATGGTTTGGAAAATTCTCTATAATCATGTGGGCTTGAAAGCGGATACGTTTTTCCATTTAACTCAATCCAGAACTAGAGGGGGTTCGATCAAGTTGGCAGTGATCAGGGCGAGGTACTCCTTAAGGTTCAACTATTTCGTTAACAGAGCGGGTTCGGAGTTCCAGAAATTATCTAAACTCCACATGATTCCCAGTAATATTCGACAGTTCAAAACAATTGTTGGCAGATATCTAAGAGAAAATTCCAGGGTTTCCTAGAGCAAGTTTTTTTTTCTTTAGGATTTGCCGTTTTTCACTTTTGTTTCTATTAACCAATGGTTACACCTTGCCTATTTTATAGTTTAGCCTTCTGTTTGGCTTTTTGTATCCGTGTTCCTCCTACGTTTTATGAGTGTTTTATTTTTGTTTGATGAATCGCATGGTATATCCATGTAATAAATTGATTGATATATATATATATATATATCAGTGGCGGACGCAGTGGGGGTTGAGGGGGGCGGGGGGGCGCCCCCGAGAATGGGTCGCCAAATTTTCGAAATTACTTTACAATACAAATAAAAATCTTGTGTTAGTTTATTTTTAATTGTTTATTTTTATTATTATTTTTAATATATTTTTTATTTATTGTTTATTATTATAATTAATATTATTATTAATTTTATTTTCCGTCTGGGTCCCCAAAACGGCGGAGACCCCACTTTTCTTCCCACGCCCCCCCTCCCGCCCACTTTCTGCGTCCGCCACTGATATATATATATATATATATATATATATATATATATATATATACTAGACGGTATGCCCGGCTTCGCTCGGGTATTCTATTACCCCGGCTATTTCACGCTGATGAGGAAATCTGCTACTACCGGTGAATCCATTGAAAATGCTCATCATTTTGGTGATTAACACGCTGACGGACCCGAATGACCCTCATACCGATATATGAAAGTTGTGAAAGCATGTCCCCACCGATCCCCGAGCGAAAGTTGTGAAAAATCGATAAAATCAATAAATCGATACCGTCATTGGAAGCGGTTGTCATGTTCGCGTTCAGCACATTCGAAAACCCTAGTGGCCATGTCCTCACCGATCCCCGAGCGAAAGTTGTGAAAAATCGATAAAATCAATAAATCGATACCGTCATTGAAAGCGGGTGTCATGTTCGTGTTCAGCACATTCGAAAACCCCAGTGGGCATGTCCTCACCGATCCCCGGGCGAATGTTGTAAAAAATCGGTAAAATCAATAAATCGATACTGCCATGCAAAACGGCTGTCATAATCGTGTTCAGCATTCTGAAAAACCCTAGTAGACATATCCTCGTCGACCCCTGGACAAAAATAGTGAAAAATCGATAAAATCGATATAATCGATAAACCAATCGATAATCCCAGGTGCAAAGTAGCCTATAACCTCCGCCGGCCCCCGTTGGGCCTGTATGCAAAATTTGGTCCGGATCAGTTCATCCTCCGCGATTTCTATAAGGAACATACACACAAACACACACACACACACACACACACACACACACACAAACTTTGACTTTTTTATATACAGATATATATATATCTATTAAACAAAGCGCCGTAAGGGGGCTAGAGCGGTTAGAGATACGGGGCGGCACTCATAGACACCGCAATCTTGAGGCGCAGACTGTGTGGCGAAATGGCCGATTTCCATGGATGCAGACACGTTCGTTTCGGGACTCGCAATTACGTCACTGCTGGCTCTCCGGCATGCACGAGTTAGCGGTTTCTTCACCTTCGCTGGCGGTCTCGCCGCATAGAAGTGAGGGAGTGTTCACGAGCTTTCAGGCTGCACAATGTACGCAGCAGAAAAACCAGCCTTCCACTGTTGCGACGCTGTGTGCACTTGCAGGAAGACGAGGACGGGTGTTGTGAGAGCTGCAGCGTCTCGAAAGCTTCGGTGAGGCTGAACCTACGCGGTCGCCTCATCTGGTGGATGCTACTGTCGCATCCCCTGCTGAATTCTCGCAGCGATTGTGTAGTCACGACATCCGTTCGTTTCGAGAAAGCTTCCGCACTAAAAAAGAGTAAAAGGCTCTGAATATGAAGGCATGATATTGTGTATCCAATCAACTATATACGGATACGGGTCCACCGATGGAGAAGTGACCCGCCCTGGCCCAGTGCTGTGGAGAACTTCATGACACGGGTCCAGCGATGAGAAAGGGCCCGCCATGGCCCAATGGTGCGGGGGACACCGAGATACAGGTCCACCGATGAAGAAAGGGCCCACTGCGGCCCAGTGCTGTGGGGAACGCCATGACACGGGCCCAGCGATGGAGAAAGGCCCCCCCCCCGTGGCCCAGTGCTGTGGAGAATACACGGGTCCACCGATAGAGAAAAGGCCCCTTGTGGCCCAGTGGTGCGGGGGACACCGGTATACAGGTCCACCGATGGAGAAAGACCCACTGTGGCCCAGTGGTGTGGGGGACGCCAGAATAGGGGTCTACCAATGAAGAAAAGCCCCCTGTGGCCCATTGGTGCGGGGGACACCGAGATACAGGTCCACCGATGGAGAAAGGCCCACTGTGGCCCAGTGGTGTGGAGGACGCAAGGATACGGGTCCACCGATGAAGAAAGGGCCCTCCGAGGCCCAGTGGTGTGGGGGACGCCAGAATACGGGTCCACCGATGGAGAAAGACCCACTGGGGCCCAGTGGTGTGGGGGACGCCAGAATACGGGTCCACCCGATGGAGGAAGGACCTGTCGTAGCATAATGGTGCGGAGAACGTCAGGATACGGGATTCACTTCAGTCCGATAGTGTTGAGAATGCCAGGATGTGACCCGCCCCTGGAGAACGGATCCGGTTTGCCCTAACTGTGAGGAAGGCGCCAGAATACGGGCGCTCTGATGGAGGAAGGGCCCGCCGTGGCCCAGTAGTATGGATAACACCAGAATATATATACCGCCATATAGGATTGGTCCGCCGTGACTCAGTAAAGTGGAGAATACCAGGATATGTTTCTGG
Organism: Ancylostoma caninum; assembly: GCA_037903475.1. NCBI lineage: Eukaryota > Metazoa > Nematoda > Chromadorea > Rhabditida > Ancylostomatidae > Ancylostoma > Ancylostoma caninum. The sequence continues at coordinate 917,189 of JBAJFG010000028.1, read as the reverse complement.
CCTAATAGTGAAAATGGCGTCAGAATACGGGTCCACCGATAGAGGAAAGCCCGCTGCGGCTCAGTAGTCTGGAAAACACTCGGATACGATTTCGCCTTGTCCAATAGTGTTTTGAACGGCAGGATACAGTTCCGCCGATGGAGAACGCATCTGCGTTAGCCCGGTAGTGAGGAATACGCACGAATACGCCATGGAGAACGAAGTTCTCATGCTCATACTCAACTCATAAGTAGGATTTCATGTTTGGGCCCATTGGAAGATTGGTTCTGCTTATTTATCAATTTTCTAGAGACTTGGCAAGTGTGAACGTTTGCACATGTCCCAAGTGGCTGCCCCACCCCACTTTCTAGCGTCCCGAGGGGGCGCTAGTATATATATATATATATATATATATATATATATATATATATATATATCAGTGGCGGACGCAGGGGGGGGGGGGGGGGGCGCCCCCCCGAGAATGGGTCGCCAAATTTTCGAAATTACTTTACAATACAAATAAAAATCTTGTGTTAGTTTATTTTTAATTGTTTATTTTTATTATTATTTTTAATATATTTTTTATTTATTGTTTATTATTATAATTAATATTATTATTAATTTTATTTTCCGTCTGGGTCCCCAAAACGGCGGAGACCCCACTTTTCTTCCCACGCCCCCCCTCCCGCCCACTTTCTGCGTCCGCCACTGATATATATATATATATATATATATATCGTGGGAAGAAAAGTGGGGTCTCCGCCGTTTTGGGGACCCAGACGGAAAATAAAATTAATAATAATATTAATTATAATAATAAACAATAAATAAAAAATATATTAAAAATAATAATAAAAATAAACAATTAAAAATAAACTAACAGAAGATTTTTATTTGTATTGTAAAGTAATTTCGAAAATTTGGCGACCCATTCTCGGGGGGGGGGCGCGCGCCCCCCCCCGCCCCCCCCTGCGTCCGCCACTGATATATATATATATATATATATATATATATATATATATATATACAGTATGATATTATATTCTTGGTTTCAAAAAAAATCAATACGGAAGAAACATCGCATCCGTAAGGTACGCCTGCAGGCATGGTGTGTGTCCACATGGTACTTCTAACACCACGTGTGCAGATTAGTGACGCAAGCAATTAGTTCCGGCAAACAGAAGGCATGAATCAATTATAGCACTAGAATCGATTCAAAGCCAATTTCAATAATGTGGATCTATTCTATCTATTATCCTATTCTTTTCTGGATTATCCCAATGCAAAGGAATTTCCGTGTAGTTTTTGATTTTCCTTGCCCTTCTGCTCACATAAAATGACGAGATTGGTCTCTATTCCGTTTCTTTTCTGAATTCTACTTCTAGTTCCAATTTTTTCTGCACCGATCTGTCACCAGGCGTGTTCGCTACATTCTTCCTACTGCTGACACCTTGTGTACAGACCCGATCCTTACACTCGCCAGTCGCAGAGGTGTGCAAGGTTTGTACAGTGGGCGGAGCGTCGTAGTTGTGGTGACCTCTTGTCAGCTCCACTGCAATTAGCAGTGACCCAGCCTTTTGCTACTTTTTCGGGACTGCTGTTCAAAAAGTCCACCCCCCCCCCCATTTCATCCTACGCCTCATTGTGGCTATATGTATACCATTCCTAGCTACTACTCTCAAAGAAGATGATATCCCCTACTGTTCAGTATATTCAAAAATATGCAGATGATTCAGTATAGTATATTCAACAGTATGCAGATGATATTAAAACTATTAAAATTTACTGCAACATTTCACGACATGAAGCAACTACGGCCATTCAGTCAGCTACTGACAACCTAATTAGGTGGTCCAAGGAATGGCAACTACCACTATCAGCTAAAAAAATTTCACTCTAGGATTGGTGATACTCAAGCAAAATCAGTCTATCATATGAATACCAACATAATTCAAACCGTTAGCTCTATTAGGGACCTTGGGTTCTTGTGCACAAATGGGTTAGATTTCACACCTCACTGTGATGAAATTTTTCGAAGAGCCATGCTACTTACTTTTCAAATCTTTGGAGCACTTTCAACAGAAGATGCATACACCCTACTCAAGGAGTACAAAACATACCTACGATAAATGGTAGATGTGGTTGTACAGCCTTCAATCCTTTACGGAAAAAGGTTATCTTGAAGCTCGAAAAAGTGCAGAACAATCTCATAAAAAAAAAACTTTTCATAAGGAAGGAGGGCTATGATTACTCCAAGATAACGCCTTCTAAGGATACAAACAATTAACTACCGACGCTTGAATCAAGACGAAAATTTTTCAGTTACCTTCTTTGACCTTCTTCATTAACCTAGATATACCTCCTTTCCCGCCAACCCCGCCCTATCCCTTAGGTATACAGACCCCTCTCCCAGTTCATTGTAACCCATCACTCCTACCCTACCGACGAGTCTCGGAAGTGGTTTAAAACGGGTTGTAAAAAACGGGCTGTCTAGGGACAAGAGGCGAAAGAGGCTTACATCCTAGGTTTAATTATGCAGTACTGTGAGAATGTACACCTATGAGAACAACCCATGGTGTACAGCTCTTACAGTACGGCTTTTATTATCCTCAATACATAGTATTTTGAGATTTAGCCGTATTCCAACAAGTATGTTCTACATACTTGTTGGAATACGGCATACTTTATTACATACCTGTTTTTACATACTTGTTGGGCCTATTGGCCAAATTTAGACCTACAGGTCAATGCTATCCTATAGGATAGCTCCTACACAACTAATTTAGCCTAATACAAACTACAAAATTGGTACAAATATTTTAACTGGTATGACCCTAACTTCTTAATACAAGTACATCATAAGCAAAGCAATCTTTTTATTCACTCAAACATTTCAATATTTAAATTCACAAAACACGTACTGCTAAAACTGGCCTATCGCTTATTTTACCAACTTTTTTTGCAGGATGGTGACTTTCATCTTCATTCTCTTCATGGACGACTGCTACTCTTTCCACGATTCTGCAATACATTATAGATCTATATTTTCAATTACACATAGTAAAATTTTATTCAATCACCACAGCTTCCGAGTATAATGAAGGAGAATCGTTCACAGACTTAGTATTGGTCCTTTTCGATTTTCCTTGTCACTATCAGTGACCATTTCTAGCCCTGGTAGACATAACGGTCCAATATTCAAAGAGCCACTCTAGAATTTAACTAATTAACAAGCATGCATTACTTCACATTTATTCATATATACTCACTTCTTGCTCTCGCTTCAAATCGATAGGGATGCCATTCCAATCGCTATACGACCAACCCAGCCTCATCGACAAGACTAGTCGGTCAAACTACAACGAGAAGAATCATAACTTATAATAACGGGCTTACTTTGTGTGTCACGTGTGTGTGTGTGTGTGTGTGTGTGTGTGTGTGTGTGTGTGTGTGTGTGTGTGTGTGTGTGTGTGTGTGTGTGTGTGTGTGTGTGTGTGTGTGTGTGTGTGTGTGTGTAGAACGAAATTCGAGGGCGTGGCTTAGAGTGATGCCGACCACTCCACCGTTACATGAAGGGTGCACCGGCGCCCAGTGAGGGGGAAACGGGTCCACTGCTGTGATAAGGGTGCACCGGCGCCCAAAGTGGGGGGAGACGGGTCCACGGCTGTGATAAGGGTGCGTCGGCGCCCAAAGTGGGGGGAGACGGGTCCACGGCTGTGATAAGGGTGCGTCGGCGCCCAAAGTGGGGGGAGACGGGTCCACGGCTGTGATAAGGGTGCGCCTGCGCTCAAAAGTGGAGGAGCGCCTGAAAATATAGCTACCGATGCAGGAGGGGTGCGCCGGTGTCCACTACTCAGGGAAATGTCATGAGTTAGGTCCATATTTGTTAAATCGATTCGATGGCGTCTAACATCAATCGTAAAAAAACTAGATGTCAGACCACTGCGCGGATTAGTATGCAATCCGTGTGAATCCTTCCTCCTTACGTCCTCCCCCGCGTTCTTCTCTTCTCATTTGTTTATGAACACACCGCACCCTCCACTTTTATATGTTCTAACTGACTCTTATCACTTGACCAGTTATAACAAACCAAGAATGATAGACCATTTTCTGCGGTCAATCCAGGTTGGACCGGTTATGTATAGTTACAAAAACCTATTTTAGTTGAGCAAATGATAAAATTGCTTCGAGAAGGTTAATCCTCTTCGATAAGTGCATTTTTACATGAGAAATAGCAATGGAAAGGGTGTGGGACACATTATAGCAAAAATGTGGAATAGCTATGACTTTATTTGAATGAAGAAGGGATGAAGTCATGCGAGCGAAGCGAGCATTAGGAAAACTCTGGAAGTCCGGCGTCAGCCGGACGGCCAGACTGGTTATAATATAAATCAGCTAGCAACTATATGTACCAATCCTACACCGCTAATCTCCAACTTGTTTCGCTTTATCTTAATATCAACAGGCTTCTTCTTGACATCAAGGTAACGTTTACGTATTGAGTTACGAAGGTATAAGCTGGAAGTGGTTAAGTTTTATATTCATTCACAGAATGATAGTTCTCCCATAACCACATTTGTGCCACCGTAGCCTTAGGCGTCGAATAATCCCAGTGAATGGTGTGGTTGGTGCACACGGCACAACACACCTCGTTTACGGCGTGATCTTCAAAATAAGCCTAACACTCAGATTTCTGCACTCCGTGCGTGTTCCTTTTTGCTGAGCAATCTGAGTGCTGCATTTCCGTCCATCCTGGTTTGCGGCCGGCATGTCGAAACTACCACCTTTTTTGAAGAGGTCCCATCTACGCAAACTACAAAAACGAATTGGAAAGGGAAGGAGGACTCGAAAAAAGAAACAGGCCTGTAAAAAGGATAAATGAATGATAAAAGATGATTTCGCAGACGTGTTTTGTTCAAATACTTAATGATTTTCACCTCAACCCACGTTCACGCTATGTATTAGTCATTGCCCTGCTCTAAGCTTGTTAATCATAAAGTTGCGATCTTTAGCGTATCGCATGCATGAACAGTGCAATTTGAGCGAAACGCATGCCAGAAGACCGCTACGATCTGAAATTAAGAAAAATTCTCCAACATTCTAAAAGTGATCTTGCTGATGGCTGTAGTACTAATCATCCGTTATGGGAGCGCATTGGATACACCTATTTGCAGATGACCTTGGGAGAGTTTGCAGGGAAATGCGTATCCTCAGGTTTGTGACAAACTCTTTGGTCAAGTTTTTCAGAATATCGTTCATAATCTCAATGACATTTCTTGTGTAGAATGATTTGAGTCTTCTAATCAGATGTGTTCATCTCAAATGCATCTTCTGATGTTAGTGAGAGGAACTTTTCTTGGTGAAGAAGTGATGTGGATGTCTTTTGAAAGAAAAACCAGAAATGACTTACTCAGAACCCCTGGAACAAGTTGCGAACGAGGATTTCTCGAAAACAACTCGCAAACAAGCTCAAACAAAGTTGTTTGCAAGCTTTTGCTAAAAACAGCTTGCAAATTAATATGACGTCATCACCAGCCTAAAGAAATAGTTGCGGACTAGCTTTTCATTTTGCAACTATTTTACTAGGAAATCAAACCAACTATTTTACCAGCTTTCCCAAAAACAACTATTTTGCGAGCTTTGCGCTGATATTCTACAGCTATCATGCAGAAATGAAAGAGTCCTTCGCACGTGCTAAGGTATTTTGGCGGTCCCATATGTATAACGAAGAGCGGCAGTTACATTACTTCCTCGCAGCTTGTGTGAGTCCCAAATCTTTCTCTCAAATTCTTAAAATTCCTCAAAAGAGGTAGTCGAATGACTCGCGCTAATCAATCAGCGGCTAGTTAAGCTACATGTATTAACAAGATTAAAAGTTCGGAACAGCTATATACTCTCATGAAAACTGAAAACCGTGTTTCGCATGAGCTGGGATTCCTGAGCTTGAACTCATGAGAAAACAGCGATAGGAAGTTAAGTTTTCAGATTTTACTTACTCCTATCTATTCAGGAGTTTCAAGTTACCGACAGTATTGTTCTGTTTTGAAGGAGCTTTGCGATTATATATAACTACCAGTCTGGCCGTCCGGCTGACGCCGGACTTCCAGACTTTTCCTAATGCTCGCTTCGCTCGCATGGCTTCATCCCTTCTTCATTCAAATAAAGTCACAGCTATTCCACATTCCTGCTATAATGTGTTCCACACCCTTTCCATTGCTTTTTCTCATGTAAAAATGCACTTATCAAAGAGGATTAACCTTCTCGAAGCAATTTTATCATTTGCTCAACTGAATTAGCTTTTTGTAACTAAATATAACCGGTTCAACCTGGATTGACCGCAGAAAATGGTCTATCATTCTTTGTTTGTTATAACTGGTCAAGTGATAAGAGTCAGTTAGAACATATAAAAGTGGAGGGTGCGGTGTGTTCATAAACAAATGAGAAGAGAAGAACGCGGGGGAGGACGTAAGGAGGAAGGATTCACACGGATTGCATACTAATCCGCGCAGTGGTCTGACATCTAGTTTTTTTAACGATTGATGTTAGACGCCATCGAATCGATTTAACAAATATGGACCTAACTCATGACATTTCCCTGAGTAGTGGACACCGGCGCACCCCTCCTGCATCGGTAGCTATATTTTCAGGCGCTCCTCCACTTTTGAGCGCAGGCGCAGCCCTATCACAGCAGTAGCCGCTTTGCAGTAAACCCGTCTCCCCCCACTTTGGGCGCCGGCGCAGCCTTATCACAGTGATGGACCCGTCTCCCCCCACTTTGGGCGCCGGCGCACCCTTATCACAGTGGTAGACCCGTCTCCCCCACTTTGGGCGCCGGCGCACCCTTATCACAGTGGTGGACCCGTCTCCCCCCACTTTGGGCGCCGGCGCACCCTTATCACAGTGGTGGACCCGTCTCCCCCCACTTTGGGCGCCGGCGCAGCCTTATCACAGTGATGGACCCGTCTCCCCCCACTTTGGGCGCCGGCGCACCCTTATCACAGTGGTGGACCCGTCTCCCCCCACTTTGGGCGCCGGCGCAGCCTTATCACAGTGGTGGACCCGTCTCCCCACTTTGGGCGCCGGCGCACCCTTATCACAGTGGTGGACCCGTCTCCCCCCACTTTGGGCGCCGGCGCACCCTTATCACAGTTGGATCCCCACGCGCCGGCGCAGCCTTATCACAGTGATGGACCCGTCTCCCCCCACTTTGGGCGCCGGCGCACCCTTATCACAGTGGTGGACCCGTCTCCCCCCACTTTGGGTGCCGGCGCACCCTTATCACAGTGGTGGACCCGTCTCCCCACTTTGGGCGCCGGCGCACCCTTATCACAGTGGGTGCGCAGCGTGGACCCGTCTCCCCCCACTTTGGGCGCCGGCGCACCCTTATCACAGTGGTGGACCCGTCTCCCCCCACTTTGGGCGCCGGCGCACCCTTATCACAGTGGTGGACCCGTCTCCCCCCACTTTGGGCGCCGGCGCACCCTTATCACAGTGGTGGACCCGTCTCTCTCCCCCCCACTTTGGGCGCCGGCGCAGCCTTATCACAGTGATGGACCCGTCTCCCCCCACTTTGGGCGCCGGCGCAGCCTTATCACAGTGATGGACCCGTCTCCCCCCACTTTGGGCGCCGGCGCAGCCCTTCTCCATGACTCCATTGACGGACCCGTTGTACACCATCCGACCTTCTGTTCGATCTCATCCCTACCCCACTCCACCACACCACACCCGTTCCTAGCCTTTTATATGATCTCACAATCACGATCATTGACCAATCGTAGAATTTCGTAACGGTCTGACACACATTCTTACATACTTACATACTTACATACTTACATACATACAGACACACATGTAAACAGGCTAAGCCCGTTATTATATAGAATGATAGATCGGTTGAAGATGACCAGTTATACCAACAAGCTTGATTTATCTTCACAGCATTTATTTCGAACTGTGCAGCACGAACGCAGCCGGAACACGTAATGCGTCAAATACGTTGCAACCATAGCGATATAGTCCGTTTCAACAACAACGATAGCTGAGTATCTGTGCCCCATGATCTGCACTTCTCGCCCGTTTTCTCTAGTACAACACTATTTCTCGTGTTCTCTTTTTCTCTCATATCTGCACAACTATGTTCTCCAGTGAAACACACCATATCTCTTCAGCTGCTGCCATCGGCTCTCCTCCCACAATTGCTGAGAAAAGCTTGTGCAGCAATTGAGGGCAGGATGGCAGCAACTGGAAGGAGATGCTGCTAGGGGTTTTCTCGACGAATTACGCTGTTTGGGCTACGTTCGTGTTGCACGGTTATCAGAATCCCTCTCCGGGTATCTAATGTAGAAACGATTTCCTTTCGAATTTGAGACCCGTTTAGACAATTTCGGACTTTGAGTGAGTGATGTTCGAATGCGAACCGTGAAGAGCTGATGTGAGCGGTGTTGAAGATCGTCCAATCACAGTAAACTATGAAAATCAGAAAAGCGCATTGGATTTTATCGCTCTGACACGAGCTGTCTTAGATTTCTGACTACGTCGTGCCAAACAGCTTGGAGACGCTTGTGAATGCCACAAAGATGTCTAGGTACGCTTTGCGGTCCAGGATTCCTTTAATGTGATGAATCGGACCCATTCCATGGGCAGAGAAGCACCCCAGACAAGTCACGATCCACTATATGTTTCATCGTCGGAATTTGGTATCTACGATGGAATCTCTTGGCTATAGGACGACGAATCCATGTTATTCCATCAGTACCGAACAGTAAAAACTTGCTTTCGTCCGACCAAAGAACACTGCTCCACTCTTCTCGTCCCCAGTGAAGGTGAGCCTTCGCCCAAGCGATGCGAGCTTTGCGATTTCTCGCAGATATGAACGGTTTTTTAACAGGGCGTCTACCATGTAAACCAGCAGCCTGCAAGCGTCGCCGAATAGTGCGACGGGAAGGAATCGACACGTCCGGAGTTGATATCTCGCGAGCAATGTCGGATGAGGTGAGGCGTGGGTTGCTTCTCGACATACGAATTATGTTACGGTCCATCAAGGAGTCTGTGATTCGAGGTTTTCCGGGGCTCTTCTCGTGGAGAAAGCCTCCCTGTAGCGTCCAGCGTTTTAGGAACTTGGATATTGTCGACCTGTAAACTTTTAACTGCTCCGCCAGCTCGCGATGTGTTCTTCCTTGATGGTGGCCTTCGACGATTGCCTTCTGTTCCATCTCGCTCAGATTTCTGGAGCTCTTTGGTCTAGTCATACTCTGAAATTCTTTTCAAACATTATTCTATAAAAATGTAAGAGATTCCACGACAATCACGGAAGTCAGGGACAAAAACTTTAAAAAACCACTTTTACAATTTTCGAAGATTTTCCAACTTTTTTCCAGAAATATACTTAAAGAAGACCCTATCGACTGATACTACACCTATAAGTTGGAGTCCTATCCCTCAACACACAGTAAAAATTGAGCTCAATTGGGCGAGCCTTTCAGAAGTTACACGCAAAAAACGGAAAGGTGATATCTTTTTGGCCATATAGCCAGTATATAGCCAGCCATATAGCCATATGGCCAGTACATATCCTACTATATTAAAAGATTTGGTCGCTAATTCCCGAAAACGCTTCTGTTACTGCGCGTCGACTCTCAGCACATTGTCGATAGCACTGTCGATACGTAGTGTTGTGGCGAGTCCTTTAAAAAAAGGGGGCCCCTGGCCTAAATTTCCACATTGGTACGCTTTTTTCATTCTAGATCATTGTTTTCTTCGTATTTCTGTGTTCTTTTCGTTGCCTCTTGTTCATATTAAACTTTCTCTTTGTTCTCTTCTTATTACTTTCTTGGTATTTGTCCCAGTTCCTTGTCTTCTTCCTAGTTCTGTGTCTGTTTCTTGCCAGTTGCTCGTAATATACCTCCTCTTTCTTTCTTTTTTATTGTTTTTTTGAATTCTGTGGTGCTGATCGCGATCGGATACGAGTAGCTGGAAAATGTAGTCAATTTGTCGTGGTCGGTTTTGTTTTATACTGCTTTTAGTAGTGGTAGTACTATTTTCAGACGACAATAACATACAGCTGGGCAAACGCATGTTCGTACTAAGTAAAAAAACAAAATTTTGTTTGCAGCATCATTGGAGGCATGGAAAGAAGGTATCCGTTATGAAATCATTGATTCAATATTAATTTTCATCTTATACCTTTGATAAGCGTGTGATCGTATAAAATTTTTTTAAGGTTCGAGATCTTAGACAATGAGGTCAACCATCTTACCTTCTCTCATACAGCGTTTGACGAAGATTTGGACAAATGCAGGAATCTGAGTAAGCCTATTCGTTCCTTTGTCACGCGTAACCACAGAGTAGGATGCAAGCGTGTTACTGGGATCAGGTTGGTTAGCAGCCTGGAAATTTATATGGACTATGTAGAATTCATGCGCTTTAAGAATCCACTCTTGTATTTTGGATATATCTTCTGGCTTCTCCGTGAAGTCTACAAAACCGTTGGCTACTGCAGCGCACAAGGGTCGCAATTTGATCACGCATTTGTGATCTTGTTTTCTCGTTAGTTCTAAACCAAGGATGCTGATATTTTAGCAAAAGTTAGCTCAACATCTGTGCTTTAGGGACTGCACTTCGGAGATCCAAAGGCCTCCGTTTCAGGGAGCATGATAATTATCAAACAATTACGATGGATTGGTGAAATCAGGATCTGAGAAGTCTGAACCAACTTTCTGCTGCCTTTTCTTTTCAAACTTGCTGGAAAACTTTTGTCGAAAGCACACCTTATTTTTATCAGATGTGCTTAAGCGTAGGAAATAAAGTACCTCTCCGAATTTTGCTCTGCCTACTTTTGCCCTTTGTTTCGTGCATTCTAGTGGGAAAAAGTGATGGTGACAGTCTATTGACCATTTCCGGCCTATTAAACGAGTTCACATACTATTCTCCCTAGGATAGAAAGATCCTCTCCTGTTGAATATTATGCAGAAAATTGGTGATTTGCAGAGCCAACTAAAGGAAGTTCTTGGAAAAGATGTTATCGACACTCTACTTGCGGCCATTTCCGTCTCTACCTGGTTTCATGTTTACAGATCATACAAGGTTCAAGTAGGACTATGGATTACGAAATTTTGCATATGTGTTCGAGACAGTTGGAGTGTCAACGCGGATACAAATTCATGGGTTTCCTCACAAAGCGCAAGAAATAATTGCAATAAAATGTTTGGCCAAAGACATTGTTGTCACCCTGTACTGCACTGTATTTCCCAGGTTTCAAAACTGTGTGATGAGAGGTCGCTGTGTGATGAGAGGTCGCCTTCTTCTTGCAAAAATTTCTACAATATGAGCTCTCTCTCTCTTCCTCATTCCTTACGCATTTTATGATCAGATACCCTCTACAGCTAACTAATGAGCCCTAATTTTGCTGCTGGCGAATCTCCACCAAGTGCCGGATCTCGGCTTCATAACTTGAAAAATGTTCAAATCAATGAAACTTGGTTTATATCATAACAACTCCGACGGACGAGCCATCATCATTTGCTAACAAGCTCGCAAGACCTCCTCTTATCAAGTAGAACGTCCGAAGTTGATCTGAGGGCTTACTATGACTGGTCTTTAAGATGGCCTCGGAACTGTGTTGCTAAAAAGACAGTGTTATATGTGCTCAAAAAATAGAAGAATTCTCTCAAGACATTCTGATAAGCCCATAACGTTCCCCTCCAAGTCAACTACGATTGTATGGGAAATACATATTAAATTTATCTACGTATTACCTGTTGAACTAGAACAGCAGAAACAAAACTATAAAGAGGACAGAATATTTGTTACTTATATGTGGTGGTTTTTTCCCAATTGGCTACTCCACTTCAAAAAGGATACCGTGTTTTCTGAGGATACGTTGAGAACTGAAGTTCCATCGATTACCAGCATTCAGGTAATGTTTCAGCTTTAGTGCACCCGTCAGCCTTGGCATCGATCAAAACGAAAGAAAAAAATGATGACTGAATATCATAGTTACTCCCCTGAGCACGAAGACCAGCTACCTCCTGCTAGGGAGAATTGAACATAGAAGTGCTGTTATGACAAATGGTATATGTGCTCCTTTGGTGCCTTGGTTATCCAGCACTACATGCGTAAAGCATAGACATGAGAATGTTTGGCTTATGGAAAAGCACTTTTTCGATTCAGCGCTGTCCAGTTGCGAAACTATTGGAATCGCAACTGTCGACGTGAAGAAGCTACAGTAAGCGGGCTATTTTTTTTTCAGAGTGTAGACATTTACGTACGTCGGGCTCATAGAGAAATATGACTACCATGGAATCACCTCTGGCCGTTGTTTGCATCCAACCTTGACTCACATCACGAATGAGAGGATACAGTGTTTTCCTTGTTTCAAATAATGATACGAATAATACACCAATAGTCAACAATTTTGAGAAAAAGAATTGAGATTTTCTTCTTGTTTGCCGATGAGGCCTGGGAAACCGCTGTTCCATCGCTGAACAAAAAAAAAAACACGGGCCTACAAGAATTAGCGGACCTCACTCTGCTTATAAAATAACCCTCTCGGGCAGCATAAGCGGACCCCTCTCTGCCTAGAAAATAACCATCTCGGGCAGCATTATGTATAAGCCTGCCACAAAAACTATTTAGAACCCACTCTACGGATCTCATCAGCAAGGTTAAGCGTCTATTCGGTTCCTAGAATAGGAACCCTCAAACATCTGTCGTATCTGACTCTTACAATTCCTAGATTTCTGAGCGGTCCAATACGGTGGTGGTTAACTATCTCTACCATTCATGTCCTTTGGAAACTTGGAAACTTGTATGTTTCCTTTCTTCCATCTGGTTCCGAATGCCGCCCTCGGGTCCCCGTAATACTGGAGGCGAATGTTTATTCGAAATTTGCCTGTGCAGAGCAAGTTTTCAAAAATTCTGTTTCATCTAAACTTTCAAAGTTCACCAGTTGTTGGTGGATGCGTGGTTCACCAGGACGATGGAATTTTTTGAAGGTCGGTACCGAAGTAAGAATTCTTAATGAACCAAAAGCAAGCTTCAAATTCAGCAGCGCTGATGTGGAAGCGCTAGACTTGCATGGCTGTTTGATGTGTTAAAAGCTTTTATAGGAAAGCTGATTTTCTATTCATTCAGCCGTGAACACGTTGTGTATAAAATGCTAAGAAACATAGCAGTTGCATCTCTCTTAGAAGTTGTTTCTATCCATGTTCGAGCTGTAGCTTTTGTAAAATAATTTCACCACTGTTAAGGTGATGAAACTCCTCCTCATCATTTTGCTGTCTTGCTTGAGCACGGCCGAAGACATCAAACCCATAGGATTAAGATGGAGTAACTGTAGCGAGTTATGCAGTGTGCTCAATTTGGCGTATACGTATGGGTTGACAATAGGAAGAGCGGAACAAGTGAGTCTATGTCACCTTTCTGGGGAAGTTAAGGTATTATTTCCTTTACAAGCTCCTTGGTAATTCAGGTTGCATTGAAAATGTGCGAAAATTTTAAGAAATCTTGGTTGGCTGAATTGAATTTTGACAATTCTTTCTGTAACACGCTTAATGAAATTCGTCGGAACGTTTTCAAAGACGCCATTGTTAAAAGGAAAGTCGAGGTTTGTTGAAAAAAACGTTCTACTGCTCGTTGCTCATTATTTTGTTGAACAAAAAACAGAATCGGTGTATCTCCTGCAGACCATTACCATATGCGTGTCTCATAAGAGATCATTATGTTGGAGAAAGCAACCACAGAAGTTCGGACGTTAAATTGATTTATGCTTACTGGGAAGGTTTTCGAGCTTCAGATTGTGTGGTTTACTTGAAAGGCAACAGAAAGCCGTTTTTTTGGCACGCATTTTCATCAAATGCGTTATGGAAGAGAATTTGCACCTTGTGCATAACCCCAATTCTCATCAAAATGTGGTGCTCAAAAACGAGTAGCTCGATTTGGCGTCCGGTCATTTCTATCCAATAAAATTAATAACCTTAGAGAGAAAATGAAGCACCGTTTCGTTTTTCTGAGATGTATGAAAACTGAATCAATAACAACCGTTTGCTCTAACCTTACCTTGTATTAGAGCTGAAAATTTGGACTTCCCCTATCTTGATTTCTTTCACTCGTAGAAAAAAGTAAGTCTACTGGATTATAAAGAACCACAACTATAAACATGCATATTTCAGCAATGGATTTCCAGTGGTGCCCAATTGGACAAGATGCCCAGTAGCGAAACTGACCATTGCTGCAAGATTGGCTGCATCGCATTATTGCCATTTCAGAAACGTTGATTCCTTATCAGCAGCTGTTTTCAACGCATAAATGTTGCAATTTGATTTGTTTGTTCCAGCTCGAAACGTTCATTCGCCATTAGAAGCTCAGAAATTCTGAGAGGTGTTGCCTATTCGGAGAGATATAAAGGGATCCCTGTTTGAATTCTGCGACAGCAATCCATAGAAGCGACCTAAGGTTGCAAAAGATGTAAAGCTGATGGCAGAAAATCCTGTATAGGCGCTGGCACACAGAAGTGATGAAAACGGGTCCACTGCTGTGATAAGGGGCTGCATCCACCGGAAGTGGGCAGACGAAAGGAGATGATTTCGCTTAATGATGGTGAGTATTATGACCGGGGCCCGTATTTATTTATTTACTTAAATACATTCGAGGGCGCGCCAAAAAACTCAAACATGTGGCCCGAGTTTAGTGATTGAACTACTAGGTAGCATGATGGTGTTCATATAGTGTTTGTCCTTGTAAGGCTGCCGCTATACTCCTCGAGGAGTATAGCGGTTTCGGTCGCTGCTGTCGTCGACAACGGCGACCGACCGTCGCGGCTGTCGTCGACACTGGCGACCGACCGTCGCGGCTGTCGTCGACACTGGCGACCGACCGTCGCCGTTGTCGTCGACAACAGCGATCGATCGTCGCCGCTGTCGACGACACGCCGTCGTCGATCCCGATCGACGACAGCGGCGACCGTCGCGGCGACAGACGTGAGTTTTTTGTTTTTGAACAGGTTTTTTATAATTTTCTGCAGTTGTTAGTTGTTCTCAGTTAAATCTATGTTTCAGGTGAGGCCTACTGTGCAGAACGAACCAGCCGACTGAAGTGGGCTGCTTCGTAAAATGGGATATCTATCAGGAATCGTGAAAGGAAGGTATGAGTGTTTAGCCTGGATAACGGATGGGTCCCGTCACGAAAATTAAAAAACCGAGAAAAACCCGAAAAACCCGGGAAAAATGCTTATACATACATACATATATACATCAGTTTTTTATGGAAAATTTTTTAAAAATATTAGGCGTCGTTTGTAGTGTAGAACTGGAAATTGTGTGTAATTGCACAAAATGATGTATGTATGTATAAGCAGTTTCCCGATTTTTTCGGGTTTTTCTCGGTTTTTTAATTTTCGTGGCGAGACCCACACGTTATCCAGGGACGGGACCTGGACAGCTCGATCCAGAATTTTATACTGAATCTAAAGGAAAAAGTCCCACTGCTCCAGCTCTTCAGTGAAAGGCGCTAATCTAGAAGCTGGATGCAGTTTTTGAATTTTCGTGACGGGACCCATCCGTTAGCCAGGCTAAACACTCATACCTTCCTTTCACGATTCCTGATAGATATCCCATTTTTCGGAGGTAGCCCACTTCAGTCGGCTGCTTCGTTCTGCACAGTAGGCCTCATCTGAAACATAGATTTAACTGAGAACAACTAACAACTGCAGAAAATTATGAAAAACCTGTTCAAAAACAAAAAACTTACGTCTGTCGCCGCGACGGTCGCCGCTGTCGTCGATCGGGATCGACGACGGCGTGTCGTCGACAACGGCGACGGTCGGTCGCCAGTGTCGACGACAGCCGCGACGTTCGGTCGCCAGTGTCGACGACAGCCGCGACGGTCGGTCGCCAGTGTCGACGACAGCCGCGACGGTCGGTCGCCAGTGTCGACGACAGCCGCGACGGTCGGTCGCTGTTGTCGACGACAGTGGCGACAGCGGCGACCGTCGCTAGCGACGCCCCGCCCACGATCAATACGCACGACGGCCAGTGTCGCCGCGACGCCGCGACCGAAACCGCTATACTCCTCGAGCAGTATAGCGGCACTGTAATGTACGTTGTCCATCTTTAGTTGTCCTCGCTAGTATTTCAAAATAGTCGTTGTGCTTTACATACGCGCGCGCACCAAGGCCCCGCTCATATGCCATAGAAGGGCGCCGCGGCTGCAGTCACTTAGTTCAGTGAATGAGTTCCTCAGTCAACCAGTTAGCCACTGGAGTAGCAAGTCGGTCGGTCGATGATATCGAGAAAAAAGTTGTCCATTCATCACAATGTTATCAATCTACTGATAAGATGGAAGTTTAGTGATCAATTCTCCAGTAAGCGTGCTAAGAGCTCTAGAACGTACCAAACCTGGAAGAGACTTGGCGAACAAAACTACCGGAAAAACAGGAGTGCTCTGCATATGGAAAAGGAACAAAAACGAGAACGACATCGCCTCCATGTGTTAACTAACAATTTTAAGCACGGAAGCGCTGACAACGCGCAAAAGAATCTTCTAGTGGAGCAGCTGAAAACCATCGCTTCAGATGCGATATCTTCGAGATCAGTGAAACACGAGCAAATGAAGAACAGCTAGTGATATGGAAAGACACTGAAGACGAACTTATCATTGGAAGCGGAAGTGGAACACATCATGTCGGTGGCGTCGGCTTCATCTTCATCAGTGAACGTCTGTGGCTCAGGGCATACCTACCAATACATCAAGGTATTCCGTGAGCTCTACAGCAACTTCACGGCCAGGACTTCCCCATTCTACGACGACATCACCATCGAAGTCAAGAGATGTGTTCGGCAAGGCGATACCGTGTCACCAAAACTATTCAGCGCCGCTCTCGAAGACGTCATGCGGAAACTGGAATGGGATAGCATGGGAGTGCAAGTTGATGGCCGGCAACTTAGCCATCTTCGCTTCGCTGACGACATCGTTCTTATAACACCAACCAACAGCGATGCGGATTAGATGCTGGCCGAATTCGAGGACGCATGTGGGAAGATTGGTCTCCAACTGAATCTGCCGAAGACGATGTTCATGAAGAACGGATGGGTCCCTTATGCCCCATTCTCGCTCAACGGAACGACCATATCCGAATGCTCCAGCTAAGTATGCACGTATAACTAGGTCGGGAAGTCAACGTGATGAACCTCGCTCCAGAGCTGGGCAGGGGGAAACGAGCGGCTTGGGGAGCTTCGAGGACGTAGTGAAGAAGATGAAGAAAACGAGCCTCCGTGCCCACCTCTTCAACACAACCGTTCTCCCTGCTTTGACCCACGCCTCAGAAATCTGGGCTTTGCGCAAGCAGGATGAGAATGCGGTCAGCGTCGTCGAACGCTCTATCGAGAGGGTGATGCTAGGAATAAATTCTAGATTTATATTGAAATTTCTTGTGGTCTGTTCAGTTTTCGTTTCGTGCATGAACTTCACACGAAAACTAAACATAAAAGTAGGTTTCCTCCTGCACTCATCAGTAAGGTGAAAGAAACCTACTGAATTGTGTTTATTAGGTAATGTTCAATATGTGCACATATTTTTGAAATAAACTTACTTAAATTTTAGCTTCTAAAACTTACATCTGGTTCGATTGATATAAACATACAACCACATGTAAGCAATGTGCATAAAAAATGAGTAGTACCAAGTGGAATATAATCATCAAGAAGATGTGGATTGTATGACACTGGGCTAATTGGATTAGAATCGTTTATTTATAATAGATCATGACTAAATGGATGTATTGAATGGCTGGAATAGATGGATGTATTTATTGATTAGATATTTAATTTGTTATGGTATTTTGAGTCCTGAATCAGCATCTTTTTAGCAATCTTTGGCTAATTATATTGTAATCAAAATATTTCCTTTACAAATCCTTGAGTTCTAGAGGTATGTATGTCAAATTTATGCAAAATATAACTATTTTTGAACAAACAACGTATATATGAGCTTTCTATTACAGATCGACTGTAATCCATGGCTAACAGTATGTTTTTGTTCGATTCAGTCTATTTGTAAAGTCTTTTCTCGTATAACAAGTGCCGACGATTCGTAAAACTTCAGTGTTAATGGTAACTTTTTTAATACCGATTGAAACATTAGTGGAAGAGTGTGGGAATCGTTCAAAGCAAAGCCAAAAAAAAATCAGTCTTATTATACATTTTCCTATTACGGCGCTGTTATGTATATGAATCCCCAAATGTAAATAGTTACTTTTGTAATTGGACTTGTGTCTAGTTTCCAACGATAGTACTTTATGATAGACTTTATCCAGAATTGCCAAAAATGTACTGTCTAAAGTATTATGTATTATAAGTAGATGTCCATATATCTGTAAGGATAGAAGTATATGTTCGCATCTAAATAATTTATAGCGTAGATGTATTCATAGTATGATAGACTAAGATCCGCTAAAAGAGGGCTGAAATTGCCACCTTGCGGTAAGCCTACGATTTGTTTGAATACCAGTGGACCAAATGAACAAAAACTATTATTGAGAAGATGGTCTACCAAAAAAAAAATCTGTAATAGTATACTGTCTGCAGGGATACTTGTCATAATTTTATGAATGAAAAACTTTGTTATACCTAGTGCAAATTAATGTCCGCTTATAAGCATTGCTAGAACACAATTTAAGAAATTCCTCCATGTTAGTAAGGATAGTGGTATGTGGGAGATTGGTGAACATATTAGTGAAATCCGCAGAGAAAAGCTTGAGATTATTTTATCTATTTCTGTTTAGATGCTCACTGATATTTATATTATTTATTGACCAGTAACCATGAAATGAATGGATACGTGTTGTAATAGACTGTATATATTTTTTGAAATGGTTTTCATTAAGAGTAAATAGTCTTGTAAGCTCCAAAGCCAAAGATTCTGTGCTGCTGTTGAACGCTCCTGTAATATAACGGAATTTTGGTAGGGTTTTGTGTAGTTTTGGTAAAGCATATAATATAGGTATATCCGGATAATCGAGAGGTTTCAAATGATTATTTGTGAGAAATGTTTTGTGTCTGAGAACAATTTCTTCTCCAGTTTCTCTATCATAGTAGTCATAGGTATTATTGGTTTGAAAAGGAGTGAAATTTTGCCCATTGCAGCTAACACCCATTTCGTTCATGATTTGTAAGATATAAAATTTTCTTACAAATAATTCCAAATAGCTCCCTTTGGCTTTATCCAGTGGGCAAAGAATGAATTTGCGCTGAAACTTTTGTATAGCTTCGAATAACCCGCCTCACGCAAGGGAGGGCTGGAATACGGATTTCCACCCTTCGTCAACAATCGAAGATCAGGGACGCTGCCGCCTACGCCAAGTCGAGTAAGATTAGGTGGGTTGGACACGTGATGCGTTTTAACGACAACCGTTGGACAAGAGGGGGGTCAGACTTCTTCACGAAATCCTTCAAGGATAGATACGATGATCTCCTTGTCCCTCGAACGGACAGAATCCACTGGACAACTCTGGCTCGCGAGAGGGACAAATGGAAGGACAGCTGGCGCCCGCTTGGTATACTACGGGAGTCAAGGTGATCAAGGTGATCCTAGCTCTGAGCTAAGGATAGGAACCCCAGATTTTCAAAACTTTTCCCGCTTTCGACTGGTTTCCAGTCATGACACATCTCCTTGTCCTAGCAGGTTTATTAGCTGAGTTATCGGAACTACAGAACTTAAGTATTTTTGTGGACTTCCGTGACCCGCACTGACCCCACACTGTCTGCCGCTCCAGTTCATTATGAGGATTCTGAGGAAATCGGCATCAATATACGTCGAGCATTCTAGACTGTCTATCTCAATTTTCAGCCACTCACTGCTTATGGCAGCACCCTCAACACTGGCCGACAATGATGGTCCTGCTTAGAAACACGGTAAGGATACAGGCTGTTCTGTTGCTTCGCTAGGTGGCACTTCATGGACAAAACACTCGCGACACATCGGGGATTTTCTTTTTCTTTTTAAAAAGCATGGACCAGTTCCTCAAGTTGGTATGCACTACTTAGAGGCACTGCCTAATGTCCGGCGCTGGTCAATCAGATTCCACTCTCTGTCTGCTCAGGTCTCTGCTCGTCTCAAAATGGACTGGAGTCCACGAAATGTGGCGAAGGAAATCTCACAAAGGAGGAAGTGTCGATATCTTTCTCCAGGTACTGTGATCTGATGTAAACTTGGTGGCCGCGTACCGGATTTGGCAATTTTGGCGATAAAGAGAGTTATTGCCGTGATAGCAGGGGAGAGTGAAGATCTTGTGCAGAGGGATGGGTGCTGTTCTGTCTTTGGGCTCTCTTCTCTGCTGAAGCAGACCTGAGCAGGGATAAGCTGGAATCATATTTTACAGCGCCAGACATCAGAAAGCGCCCTAGAGTAACTTGCAGCAATTTCAACTGGTTCACAGATTCCCACGAGAAAATACGGGGATAACCCCGTTGTCGGGCGAGTGTTACCTTTTTGGATCACCACCTAGTGAAGCCACTGGAACACCCTGTGCCCAGCGCCATCTGTATTTCTAAAGCAGGACCACAGGGCAGCATTATTAGCCTATTTGGAGTGTACCGCCATCAGCAATGAGCGGCTAAAAACTCGAGATAGCCTTGATTTCGCGATAAAGGCGGATATTCTCAGAATCCTCATAATGCAGATCATCTGGAGTCGTTGTGGCCCATGGAAGCTCACAAAGCTATATGAGCTCTGTATTTCATATTACACAGCTAATAAACCTGCTAGAATAAGGAGAAGTGTCATGACTGCGAATCAGTTGAAAGTGGAAAAAACAAAGTTTTAAAAATCTGGGGTCCGTGCCATGAGCCCGAAAGTAAAGCGCTGAAGTTATCTTGGGTGCTGATCACAATCACAATCACAGTAAAGCAAAAATCCACGGTCGACGAGAAAACCTTGGAGAGAAAAGCTGGTGGTGTGCCTTAATTACATATTACCATCATCCTTGAACGCAGTTCAGATCCTATTTTAAGTCAAGCGGCACTTAAACTGAAGTCGAGAATAAAATCGAAAATATCCGAACAAATTGAGGAGGAGGAAAGGTCTTAGAGTATCGTGATCTCGGATATTCCCGAATGTTTGGATGATCTTGCGCCATGCGATCGCCAGAATGACGTGGAGGCTAAGGTCAGAGGTATCCTGAATGTCCTGAAGTTGGAGTGTCGTCTCAAGGTAATTTACCGCATGAGTAAAAACTCACCATCCAGACCGCTTTGGTTGAAGTGGTTCTACCCACACGGTAGCAGTGGTTCACTGCTCTCTTCAATGCACGTTTTCTACGTCATAATGGATATGCCAGCATTTTTGTGCGACGTAGCATGACAGCAGAGGAAAGAGCTTACGAGTATCAAATCAGAATGGAGGCACGTGAAAGGAATAGAGGTAAAGCTGAACGTGAATGGGTAGTACATATAAAGAGGCGAATTGAGACCTGTTGCTGAGCTACATAGTAATCCTACTCCGGAAAACCACTACCTGCGCACAGCTCAACATCTAAGCTCCGCTGTCTCCTACTCAACTCACATAGCATAGTCAATAAGCTTTTGTTACTCCACCCCTATGTTTGCATCGAATATCCTGACGTTATGTGCTGGACCGAGACTTGGTTAAATTCGAGAATCCAAGATTCAGAAGTATTGTCTGACTAGCGCCCCTTCGGGACGCTAGAAAGTGGGGTGGGGCAGCCACTTGAAGCATGTGCAAAAGCTCCACACGTGCAAAATGCTTAGAAAATTAGCAAATAAGCAAAATTAATCACTAACTGAGCTCAAACTCAAGAACCTTTTTATAAGTTACGTATAAGAGAAGCAGAACAAATCTTCCAATGGGCCCACACATGAAGTCCTTCTTATGAGTTGAGTATGCGAATGAGAAGTTCGTTCCCCATCGTATGGCGTATTCGTGCGTATTCCTCACTACCGGGCTAACGCAGATGCGTTCTCCATCGGCGGAACTGTATCCTGCCGTACATCGGCGGAACTGTATCCTGCCGTACATCGGCGGAACTGTATTCTGCCCACATTATTGGACAAAGCGAAATTGTATCCGAGTGTTTTCCACACTACTGGGCCGCAGCGGACTTTCCTCCATCGGTGGACCCGTATTCTGGCGCCATCTTCACACATTAGGCCTGAACCGTATCCTGGTATTCTCCACTTTACTGAGTCACAGCGGACCAATCCTATGTTTGCGGACCCGTATCCTGGTGTTATCCATACTACTGGGCCACGGCGGGCCCTTCCTCCATCAGAGCGCCCGCATTCTGGCGCCTTCCTCACAGTTAGGGCAAGCCGGATCCGTTCTCCAGGGGCGGGTTCGCATCCTGTCATTCTCAACACTAAAGTGAACCCGTATCCTGGCGTCCCCCACACCACTGGGCTACGGTCGGCCCTTTCTCCATCGGTAGACCCGTATCTTGGCGTCCCCCGCTCCATTGGGCCCTAGCGGGCCTTTTCTCCATAGCTGGACCCACCGCATGGCGTTCCCCACAGCACTGGCCACGGCGGGCCCTTTCTTCATCGGTGGACCCGTATCTTGGCGTCTCCCGCTCCATTGGGCCCTAGCGGGCCTTTTCTCCATCGGTAGACCCGTATCTTGGCGTCCCCCGCTCCATTGGGCCCTAGCGGGCCTTTTCTCCATAGCTGGACCCACCGCATGGCGTTCCCCACAGCACTGGGCCACGGCGGGCCCTTTCTTCATCGGTGGACCCGTATCTTGGCGTCTCCCGCTCCATTGGGCCCTAGCGGGCCTTTTCTCCATAGCTGGACCCACCGCATGGCGTTCCCCACAGCACTGGGCCACGGCGGGCCTTTTCTCCATCGGTGGACCCGTATCTTGGCGTCCCCCGCTCCATTGGGCCCTAGCGGGCCTTTTCTCCATAGCTGGACCCACCGCATGGCGTTCCCCACAGCACTGGGCCACGGCGGGCCCTTTCTCCATCGGTGGACCCGTGTCTCGGCGTTCCCCACAGCACTGGGCCACGGCGGGCCCTTTCTCCATCGGTGGACCCGTTCTTGGCGTTCCCCACATCACTGGGCCACGGCGGGCCCTTTCTCCATCGGTGGACCCGTGTCTCGGCGTTCCCCGCACCACTGGGCCACGGCGGGCCCTTTCTCCATCGGTGGACCCGTTTCTTGGCGTTCCCCACAGCACTGGGCCACGGCGGGCCCTTCCTCCATCAGAGCGCCCGCATTCTGGCGCCTTCCTCACAGTTAGGGCAAGCCGGATCCGTTCTCCAGGGGCGGGTTCGCATCCTGTCATTCTCAACACTAAAGTGAACCCGTATCCTGGCGTCCCCCACACCACTGGGCCACGGTCGGCCCTTTCTCCATCGGTGGACCCGTATCCTGGTGTCCCCCGCTCCATTGGGCCCTAGCGGGCCTTTTCTCCATAGCTGGACCCACCTCATGGCGTTCCCCACAGCACTGGGCCACGGCGGGCCCTTTCTCCATCGGTGGACCCGTGTCTCGGCGTTCCCCACAGCACTGGGCCACGGCGGGCCCTTTCTCCATCGGTGGACCCGTTTCTTGGCGTTCCCCGCATCACTGGGCCACGGCGGGCCCTTTCTCCATCGGTGGACCCGTGTCTCGGCGTTCCCCGCACCAGTGGGCTACGGCGGGCCCTTTCTCCATCGGTGGACCCGTTTCTTGGCGTTCCCCACAGCACTGGGCCACGGCGGGCCCTTCCTCCATCAGAGCGCCCGCATTCTGGCGCCTTCCTCACAGTTAGGGCAAGCCGGATCCGTTCTCCAGGGGCGGGTTCGCATCCTGTCATTCTCAACACTAAAGTGAACCCGTATCCTGGCGTCCCCCACACCACTGGGCCACGGTCGGCCCTTTCTCCATCGGTAGACCCGTATCTTGGCGTCTCCCGCTCCATTGGGCCCTAGCGGGCCTTTTCTCCATAGCTGGACCCACCGCATGGCGTTCCCCACAGCACTGGGCCACGGCGGGCCCTTTCTTCATCGGTGGACCCGTATCTTGGCGTCTCCCGCTCCATTGGGCCCTAGCGGGCCTTTTCTCCATAGCTGGACCCACCGCATGGCGTTCCCCACAGCACTGGGCCACGGCGGGCCCTTTCTTCATCGGTGGACCCGTATCTTGGCGTCTCCCGCTCCATTGGGCCCTAGCGGGCCTTTTCTCCATAGCTGGACCCACCGCATGGCGTTCCCCACAGCACTGGGCCACGGTGGGCCCTTTCTCCACTCGCCCCTCCATCGATGGACCCGTGTCTCGGCGTTCCCCCATCACTGTGGACCCGTATCTTGGCGTCCCCCGCTCCATTGGGCCCTAGCGGGCCTTTTCTCCATAGCTGGACCCACCGCATGGCGTTCCCCACAGCACTGGGCCACGGCGGGCCCTTTCTCCATCGGTGGACCCGTGTCTCGGCGTTCCCCACAGCACTGGGCCACGGCGGGCCCTTTCTCCATCGGTGGACCCGTTTCTTGGCGTTCCCCGCATCACTGGGCCACGGCGGGCCCTTTCTCCATCGGTGGACCCGTGTCTTGGCGTTCCCCGCATCACTGGGCCACGGCGGGCCCTTTCTCCATCGGTGGACCCGTGTCTCGGTGTTCCTTGCACCACTGGGCCACGGCGGGCCCTTTCTCCATCGGTGGACCCGTGTCTCGGCGTTCCCCACAGCATTTGGCCACGGCGGGCCCTTTCTCCATCGGTGGACCCGTGTCTCGGCGTTCCCCACAGCATTGGGCCACGGCGGGCCCTTTCTCCATCGGTGGACCCGTTTCTTGGCGTTCCCCACAGCACTGGGCCACGGTGGGCCCTTTCTCCATCGGTGGACCCGTGTCTTGGCGTTCCTCACAGCATTGGGCCACGGCGGGCCCTTTCTCCATCGGTGGACCCGTGTCTTGGCGTTCCCCACAGCATTGGGCCACGGCGGGCCCTTTCTCCATCGGTGGACCCGTGTCTCGGCGTTCCCTGCACCACTGGGCCACGGCGGGCCCTTTCTCCATCGGTGGACCCGTATCTTGGCGTCCCCCGCTCCATTGGGCCCTAGCGGGCCTTTTCTCCATAGCTGGACCCACCGCATGGCGTTCCCCACAGCACTGGGCCACGGCGGGCCCTTTCTCCATCGGTGGATGGCGTTCCCCACAGCACTGGGCCACGGCGGGCCCTTTCTCCATCGGTGGACCCGTTTCTTGGCGTTCCCCGCATCACTGGGCCACGGCGGGCCCTTTCTCCATCGGTGGACCCGTGTCTTGGCGTTCCCCGCATCACTGGGCCACGGCGGGCCCTTTCTCCATCGGTGGACCCGTGTCTCGGTGTTCCTTGCACCACTGGGCCACGGCGGGCCCTTTCTCCATCGGTGGACCCGTGTCTCGGCGTTCCCCACAGGGCCACGGCGGGCCCTTTCTCCATCGGTGGACCCGTGTCTCGGCGTTCCCCACAGCACTGGGCCACGGCGGGCCCTTTCTCCATCGGTGGACCCGTTTCTTGGCGTTCCCCACAGCACTGGGCCACGGCGGGCCCTTTCTCCATCGGTGGACCCGTGTCTTGGCGTTCCCACAGCACTGGGCCACGGCGGGCCCTTTCTCCATCGGTGGACCCGTGTCTTGGCGTTCCCCACAGCATTGGGCTACGGCGGGCCCTTTCTCCATCGGTGGACCCGTGTCTCGGTGTTCCTCGCACCACTGGGCCACGGCGGGCCTTTTCTCCATCGGTGGACCCGTGTCTCGGCGTTCCCCACAGCATTGGGCCACGGCGGGCCCTTTCTCCATCGGTGGACCCGTATCTTGGCGTCCTCCGCTCCATTGGGCCCTAGCGGGCCTTTTCTCCATAGCTGGACCCACCGCATGGCGTTCCCCACAGCACTGGGCCACGGCGGGCTCTTTCCCCATCGGTGGACCCATGTCATGGAGTTTCTCGCACCACTGGGCCGCGGCGGGCCCTTTCTCCATCGGTGGACCCGTATCCGTATTTAGTTGATTGGATATACAATGTCATGCCTTCCTATTTAGAGGCGATGCGGCAATGGCACCCACCAGATGAGGCGACCGCATAGGTCCACCCACCCGAGCTTCCGAGACGCGGCAGCCCTCATAGCACCCGTCCATCTCTTCGTGCAAGTGCACTCAGCGTCGCATCAGTGGAAGGCTGGTTTTCCTGCTGCGTATATTGTGCAGCCTGAAAGCTCGTAAACACTCCCTCACTCCTGTGCGGCGAGACCGCCAGCGAAGGTGATGAAACCACCATCCCGTGCATGCGGAAGAGCCAGCAGTGACGTAATTTCGGGTCCCGAAGCGAACGTGTATGCGTCCATGGAAATCGGCCATTTCGCCACACAGTCTGCGCCTCAAGATTGCGGTGTCTATGAGTGCCGCCCCGTATCTCTAACCGCTCTAGCCCCCTTACGGCGCTTTGTTTAATAGATCTGCCTTACGCCATCTATCGCCTTGACAGTGAACCTCATAAAGGCGGAGGAATATGTTCCTCAAATGAATATAAATTCATCTCTCGCCGCGTCAATGTGACTGCAAATTTTCCTTCCGGCATCCTATGTATTGATATTTTGCATTCTATTACTGGAAAAGCCATTAGGTTTGTCTTAGTCTATCGGCTACCGTCTTCTACAACTGACCAAGATAAGAAATTAATTGATTGATCGTATGATCTATGCTCGGTTCCCATGAGATTGATTCTATTGGGTGACTTCAATATTGACTTCGATTGGACTGCTAATACCCCAAACTCTGCTTTGGCTGCTCGCTTTCTAGAGTTTTGGGATGGCAGCAACATAACGCAAAATGTTTCACTACCTACTAGAGAGAATTCTATCTTGGATTTAGTATTTTGTTCTCATCCTATTGTGGATGACGTAGAAACTCTTCCCCCATTAGGTAACTCAGACCACAATATGATCTGTTTCGCTTTTGATATGGCTTACCAGAATGTTTTTTTTAACCTACCTAGACCTGACTATAGACGTACCAACTATCAGCTGCTGTCTGAATTCCTTTCCAAAGTGGATTGGTTCTATGTATTCAAAGATTATGTTTCCTGTGATGACCTTTATTATCGCTTCAGTGTCATATTACACAAAGATCTGGAACTTTGTTCCATTTCGGTTCAAACAACTACATCTGCAAAGGTATCTTCAGCACATTCGAAATCTAATTGAACAAAAGGCCGAAATTTTTGAACTCTTCGAAATCCTCTACAGAATCCACTTTAGAGAAAAGTTACATCAGATATCGATCACCATTTTCGCGGATTCACGGCTTATAGAGAACGTCAGTTGTCAAGTTTCCGTTAGAAGAGATTTTATAACTATCTGAGACATAAGATTAAGAACCATGCTAAACTTCCACTTCTGGAAGACGGATCTGACAATACCTACGTTACTGACATTGATAAGGCTATTGCTCTTGATCACTTTTTTGCAAATGTGTTTGTTCAGAATAACAATCGATCTGAGCAATCGCTTCCTTCGACATTTAGCATCCTCATTTGGAATATGGATCTCCCAACTGGAGTCCTCACACGAAGAAACATGTCCTTGAAATTGAAAGGGTACAACAGATATTCACAAGAGTTGTTTTCTATCGGGCTTTCGGTGATCCATCTTACCCTCTAGGTTTACCCTCATACAGTGGCCGGCTTAAGACATTGAAAATGAGAAGTCTCAAGTACAGAAGAGTAATCCATGACCTTGTGCTGTGTTACCGCACAATATTCATGGAAACGAGAATGCGTACCAGCAAATCGTCAAAGCCGGCGTCCAAAAGTGGGGAAAAGCCTGGAGTCGGGTCCAACGGTGTGAGCGGGTCTATTCCTGCATGAGGGGTACGCTTATCCTGTTTCGGCGGACCCTCCTACCTGATTCGCCTAGATGTACGTTGTTTCCTTTCGTATCGGTGTTCTCTTCCCATTCCTTTGGAGAAGAACCACTCCTTCCTTTCCATTTATATACACCGGTGGACCCTTATCACTTGAATTACCACAACAACCAGTTGAGCCTGAATCATTTCAACATAACGTTTGCATGAATTGGTTACATTCAGTTCTTCACGGCCATATAGTTCGCTCATATAGAAGAGCATAGCTTCGTTCATATGGGGGGAAGCTACCACTTACGCGATCAAGGGTTTCTCAGGAGAGCGATAGAACTGCGTGGAAGGATGCAGATTTTATCAATCCATCTGCACTTTTGTGTTTGCTATCAAGGTGCAGTATGCGAGCGAAGCGAGCATCAATAGAAGTCTGGAAGTCCGGCGTTAGCCGGACGGCCAGACTGGTATATATATAATGTGACTCTGCGTGCGTGTGCACACGGGCTACCATTGGTCAGTGATGGCGATTGGTGGTGATTGTGAAATCCTATAAAAGGCTAATAACGGGTATGGTGTGGTGGAGTAGTGTAGAAAGTTGGGTGAGCAGAAGGGCTCGCGATGTGCAACGGATCCGTCGCAGGAGAAGTGGTGCGCCGGCGTCCAAAAGTGGGGAAACGCCTGGAGTCGGATCCAACGGTGTGATAAGGGTGCGCTGGCGCCCAAATGTGGAGAAACGCCTGGAGTCGGGTCCAACGGTGTGATAAGGGTGCACCGGCGTCCAAAAGTGGGGAAACGCCTAGAGTCGGGTCCAACGGTGTGATAAGGGTGCGCTTGCGCCTAGCTGTGGAAAAACGCCTGGAATCGGGTCCAACGGTGTGATAAGGGTGCGCCGGCGTCGAAAAGTGCGGAAACGCCTGGAGTCGGGTCCAGCGGTGAGATAAGGGTGCGCCGGCGTCTAAATGTGGGGAAACGCCTGGAGTCGGGTCCAGCGGTGTGATAAGGGTGCGCCGGCGTCCAAATGTGGGGAAACGCCTGGAGTCGGGTCCAGCGGTGTGATAAGGGTGCGCCGGCGTCGGAAAGTGGGGAAACGCCTGGAGTCGGGTCCAGCGGTGTGATAAGGGTGCGCCGGCGTCCAAATGTGGGGAAACGCCTGGAGTCGGGTCCAGCGGTGTGAGAAGGGTGCGCCGGCGTCGGAAAGTGGGGAAACGCCTGGAGTCGGGTCCAGCGGTGTGAGAAGGGTGCGCCGGCGTCGAAAAGTGGGGAAACGCCTAGAGCCGGGTCCAGCGGTGTGATAAGGGTGCGCCGGCGTCCAAAAGTGGGGAGACGCCTGGAGTCGGGTCCAACGGTGTGATAAGGGTGCGCTGGCGTCCAAAAGTGGAGAAACGCCTGGAGTCGGGTCCAACGGTGTAACAAGGGTGTGCCGGCTTCCTCAAGTAATAGGAATTCGCTAGGCGGGTCTATCCTGCATGAGGGGTACGCTTATCCTGTTTCGGCGGGCCCTCCTACCTAAATCACCTAGATGTACATTATTTCCCTTCGTATCCGTGTTCTCTTCCCATTCTGTTCATGTCTGAATGAACCACTCCTTCCTTTCCGTTTTTATACACCGGTGGACCCTTATCACTTGAATTACCACAACAACCAGTTGAGCCTAAATCATTTCAAGGTAACATTTGCACTGAATTGGTTGCACTCAGTTCTTCACGGCCACTACGCTCATATGGAAGAGCACAACTTCGTTCATATGAGGGAAAGCCACCACCTATGGGATCAAAGTCTTCTCATGAGAGCGATAGAACTGCGTGGAAGGATGGAGATTTTATCAGTCCGTTCACACTTTTGTGTTTGCTTTCAACGTGTAGTATGCTAGCGAAGCGAACACCAATACAAGTCTGAAAGTCCGGCGTTAGCCGGACGGCCAGACTGGTTATTAATAATATGGGAAAATTTTTCATTTGTGAAAATATGTGCAAAAACTTGTGCAAGGGACATTGCCTACTTGCTCCTTTCGTTTGATTGGTTGACTGATTTAATGCGTCATCTTTACAACGGCATGAACACACAGTTTATACATATACGCATTACAAGTTCAGCCTGAGCAGTTATCATTAAGATAAAAAGGCACAGTAAACAAATCGACCTATGCTACCCATATCTTGGACTTAAAAGCACGTTTGAAAGAAGCACTGGAGCATTTGGTGGTGGTTATTCTGCTCATTTTAATGTATGCAGATCCTGCCCTGACTGTAAAACGTTCTGCCCTTATTTCACGTTCAGGTTTAGGGAGCGAGATCTTGAAACTTCCATCCTTTGATATTGACGTGTTCACCTTGATCACGTTGACTCCCGTCGATCTTCGGATTTACCGAGCGGGCGGCAGCAGTCCTTCCATTTGTCCCTCTCGTGCGCCAGAGTCGTGCAATGGATTCTGACCGTTCGAGGGACACGAAGAGCATTGTAGCTTTTTTTGAAGGACTTCGTGAAGAAGTCAGACCATCGGGTCGGTGGTCTTCGTGTTGTGCGCTTAACCTTCCGTGGAGTCCAGCCGCTGACGGCTCTTGTCGTTAAGACGCATCACGTGTCCGGCCCACCTGATCTCACTCAATTTGACGTAAGTGTCAGCGTCCCTGATCTCCCACTGTTGACGCTGGGTGGAACTCAGTATTCCTGCTCTCACTTGCGTGAGGCGGGTTATTCCTAGCATCACCCTCTCGATAGAGCGTTCGACGAAGCTGACCGCGTTCTCATCCTGCTTGTGCAACGCCCAGGTTTCTTAGGCGTACGTCAAAGCAGGGAGAACCGTTGGGTTGAAGAGGTGGGCATGGAGCCTGGTGTTCTTCGTCTTCCTCACTACGTCCTTAAATTGAACGCGTTATGCTAAAAAATTCAAGGAAATTAATATCGGTATCGGTGTTAAAGGCAGAGGGCCACCTCGTTCTGCCTGTTGGATTTACCAACATATCCTAGACCTTCTCATCATGTTGATCCCTGGGATGTACATCAACAGGCACAGAAGCGACGAAATACCCACTTTCGAAAGGCACGAACTGGGTAAAAACTTGGAGCCCGGAGGCAGATCGCTCCAAGCAGTGCTGGCTGCCTGCGACGGCTGCCGCGTCGGTCAACGAGTCTTGGCGTGTCCAATCGATAAGATCAACGGCTTCACATGTCAACTCGGGTTGGCAAACTGTTACAGACCCCGTCCTGGAAGACGGGTTTGCAGACCATTCTGAGACTATGTATACCGTTGGAACCATCGCGCCGAGTAGATGCAGAATCTGCTGTTATCTGAACTACGAAAATGAGGTGGACCCCTGCCTTTAAGCAGTTTGTGTAACACACAACTGTCCAACATAGAGCACCTGGATTCTAGGGTTGCTAGGCCAAGACGAGTGTTTCTGATGCTGGAGTTTGGAATGTCAGAATTCCCAAAGTCTTCTAACCCACGTATGTGTAACTGTAATTTTCACGTACATGTAACAATAACTGTAACAGAGCTGAAATTCATGAAACGTCATCCAAGCAAATCAGCAGTGGTTGGCGTGGCTGGAAGAACGGCAATCCGATGCTAATTATTGTATTCGTTCTGGTTATTCACAAAAGTCCTCGCAACAGAAATCTGTCTTGACAGCATCCTTTCCCCACCTTCTGTGTCAGCTTACAACATTGTCAATGATTCCCCAGATAATTGTATTGCCAGGCCAAAATCAAACAGAAGAATGTGTCGGCATAATTTTCCCTTAAATGATGATGTTTCTATATTGCCCAGACAAGGTCCATTATTTGCGACTCTAGTGATGTTTGCGAACATTACTCAGAGACAGCTATATCACTTGCTGTTCTCTAGGCAATTCCTCTCATTTAGCAAAGTTGAATTGCACGGCACGGTAGCCAGATTTATTTTCTCTGATAACAATTTGGCACCAATACTAGATGGCAACTTTGATAAACAATACTATAACAACCATGGAACTGAGCAATACCCTGACTTGTAGATACAACGAGTAGGCTGACTAGGCAGGCGAGCGTTATTCCCAAGCAGCAGTTGGAGGAACAACGCCCGCAGAAACGAGGAGCATCTGTACAAATAACAATGGAGGAGTAACCGTGGTGTATGAGACTGTGCTGAGGTAAATGCTGGCAAATGGGGTAATTACACGTCAATGCGTTCGAATCAGTACGAGTTTTTGCGTTCCAGACGAAGACTTTCTGTGGCTTCGCGCGAGGATCTCAGGAGTTCGCTCTCGCGACTGGCGCGAGACACCCGTCCGGGTACCGGCAGAGGAGTTCTCGACGCAGCTGGAACAACGGCTTCGACTACAATTCCTGAGATGAGATCGCATTTTGAACAAGAAAAGACAGTTGATACCGTTTATTTGCCTTCTTTGCCTCTCCAGCCTGTCCCTCTGCTTCGGGTCCACATACAGCTTCTCGAAGTTCCGCCGTCGCGTGTATGTCACCACCCCTGACCTACAACTTCTCGATTAGAAAGTGTACTGTAAAGTTGTAAGAGTTCAGGAAAGCTCCGGAGTACGCCCACGTGTCGAATTTTGGATTGTTCTTGTAGTCCACGAAAACAAGAACTGAGCAGGTGCCAAGGATCCCTACCAGAATCCCCACTACGATCAAAAGAATGATCAGGTACACGGGTAGCGGCTCCTCCATAGACACGGAAGTGGTGGCCTACAAATGCGTCATGATGAGAGCTGCACGTGATAGTGACAAGAAACTCACTTGCATTTGCTGAAGATTCTGAGGTAAGAGGTCTTGCAGATCCTCGCTAAATATTGAGCCGTCGTCGGCATCCACTCTCTTTAGGAAATAATTGTTATTGAGTATGTTTTCCTGAAATATGTAATGTGGAAAAAAAAATATTTTGCCTACAAAACTACGCAAGCCATAGATGATTTGAAAATGTGTTCTCATGTAAAATGTGTCTCTGTGTTCTTTCAACTCTGACACATTTTCCTTAAAGGCAGTGTCCCACCCCAAGGTCATTTCTGATTGTGAGATCTCAACGTGTGATCACAACGGTATACGTGATTCCATGGAAGCCTGCTGAAAAACCTCACTTCCGAACTCCTAATTTTATCCTAATTTTTAATGAGCCCTTGGGCGGAGTCAGGGGCGGAGCCAAGAAACTTCCTGAATAATTCACTCCAAGAAGCGCAACTCCTGGGGAAATTCGTATCCCTCGTGAGAGTTCCTCATCAACTGATAGAAACTCCATTTGCGGCGAGCGAGGGAGTACGTTGAACGGAAACCTTGCAATCCCACATTGCCGCCGGAGTCAAGGCGGAATTTTTGGATTTCCGGACCGCGCACTCCATTGTTAGCCATACATGGAGGACAGTTTCTATTTTGTGAGAGAGTTGATGAGGGACTTTCACGAGTGATACGGATTTCCCCAGGAGTTGCGCTTCCTGCAGTGAATTATTCGGAAAGTTTCTTAGCACCGCCCCTGACTCCGCCCAAAGGCTCCTTAAAAATTGGGGTTCGGAAATGGGGTTTTTCAGCAGGCTTCCATAGAATCACGTATACCGTTGTGATCACCGGCACCTGGAGATTCTTTTCACGTTGAGATCTCAAAAACGATCTCGAGGTGGGACGCTGCCTTTAACGAACGTAATAAATGAATGAATGAAATACATACGTGGTGAAAACGGGAGAAGTTGAGATAAATGACGGGTACAAGTGAACACTAGTATTTTAGGTGCTGTTCACACTGTGATCCTCATTCAATATTAGGGTCGGTAGATAGCTACAGTCCTTGTAAAGACAAGACGGAATGTGCTTCTTCATATGGTCGCGGCGCAGAATCGCGGCGAGACCTGCACGAACATCTCAGTTGGGGCATGCTCTCTCTGCATCCATCATTCATGTCCCACCGCGTTTATGCAGCCATGGAATCAGTCCATCTTTTCTGAGAAGGATCGTAACTGCTCGATTTTTCTTTCTTTCTTTCTTTCATAAAACAATGCTATTTGTTTGCTTTGAGTTTTGGAAAAATTGTTAGTGTTTATAAAACCTTTGTAATAAATTTTTTGAGTTTGTTATTGATAATGTTTTCAGTTTTACGATGATTAAATTTTAATATGTTATTTATTCCTTCTTCATTCTTATGTTTAGATTTTTATGCCTCTTCGTTTCATACTGTTTTGTTCTGCTATCTTATTTTGTATTTAAATTATTCTTCAAAGAATTATCTTATAGGTTTTCAGTAGATTACTTAGCTAAAGATGTTATTTATAAAGGGGTTTTATTTTTACTTGTTTGCACCAACGGTTGGCCGTTCAAAGGCAGCAACGAGACGTATCGTAAACAGAGAAGTCACACAAATAGGCCGGTATGACCCGCTACACCTATGGAATGGAAGCCAGGGGGAAAGAGGAGGTGGGGAGGGTGGAGGGGGAAAACGGAAGGTTTATTGAGCTTTCTTCAATCCAAAAGGTTCGGGACGAGATCTTAATGTTGATGTATATGCTCCGCCCACTTTGGGAATTATGAATTACAAGATGATGGTCTCGCGATCCTGACGAGGTGTCCAAAGAAGAGACAGTCAATGAACTCCGAAGTACGAGTTGTGCACTGTCTCAATTGTGGTCGCTTATTCAACTGTTTGTTCATTTATTTGTTTATTTATTCATTTATTTATTTACAGGTGTGCTTACAGCCGTGCCGTACACAGAGAGAGGCATCTGGGGAGAGGCTGGAGGGGAGGGGACGTGGAAAAAGACCAGGGTCTGTGCAACTTTGGGGATCCGAGTAGGAGTATATATAATCACCAGAAACATTATTTTGAATATTAAGTAATCAATATCAAAAATTTAATGTTTCGACAGTAATGATAAAATTATCAACGAAAAAAGTTGACATAAAATTTTTTGGAAAGGTTTTTGGAAAAAGTCAGCCCCCACATCCTCTGGAAAAGGGATAAGGAAGGGGGGTTGCAAATGTTTCATGGCGATTCGACCCATTTGGCCTTGATTGAACGCACCCTTACTCGAGGATCCGCGTTTGCCGGCATGCTTTCGATGACTTTCTCAGTGAGTTTGGGCGAGTTACCACGCGGTGCGAACACGTTGTTGCCGTACTTCTTGACGGGCTTCAGGTTCTTGCTCAGGTCCTCCTCTTGCAGCGTCGACAGCGACACTTTGAACACTTGGAAACATCCTGCAAGAATCCGATTCGGAGCAAACCACATTATTTCCGCCAGCTGTGGCGAAATGGAGCGGAACACCGTGTACTTTTCCTAACTTGCTGTTCACAGGGTTGCGTCCATTAACAGGCAACGACTCACGTGTGCTGTTCTTCTCGCATCCGGTTAATGGCGATGCAGACGTATAGCAGGAGTGTAGCACTAAAATTAGCAACGTTAACTCAACCATTTAATAATACATGTCACTGTTTTTCGAATTTTTTGACGTCAGTTGAATTTCTACTGATACATGTTAGGTTTTGCTGTCATAATGAGCAGTAGAAAGGGGTTTAAATCACTTTTCTTCTTGATTTTAGGGATATTCCCTATGCGTTTGCACAGCAGTATACCGAGGAAGCTGGCGAAGATGAGACGGCATCTGGGATTGTCGTCCCTCATACAATTGCGGTCCCACTATGGATTCTAATGGCTCTAGTCCTGCGAAGAAATGTGCCCCTACTATTCGCATATTTTCCTCGTCTCTTTTTTTTTGAATCTCTATTTTTGATCAGGCAGCTCGAGAATACCTTTCAAGAAGGAGAAGCTAGTTGTTGTAACGTCATACAACGTGCCGCTCAATTATTTTCGCATCGCAGAATATCGCCTATCTGGTCTGCCGTTGCGCACTACATACGCGGTGCGGCAGGCCAGCTGGGCGCAGTGATCTTGGAGGCTGATCTTCATATTTTGTTCATTTTTATTGCCGCGCTTGCCCAAGTATTTCGGCATGAAAATAAAAACAGAGAAAGAGGAGAAGACTTTAGAAAACATAAGCAGAACACTAATTTGTCAACTTCAACATAGACGCGGAGAAAAATAGTTGAAAATGGACATAATTTTCGTCAAGTTCGAGAATGTGGTATTATTCTTAGGCGAGTAACTGCACAGTTACTATGTACGAGGGAGCAGCTTCCGTATATTGTAATAGAACAAGATTTGATCTTTTCTATGCATAGAATCGTTTCTAAGTGACTTCTTGATTTTGACACTTATTTAGTGACAATCTAAACAAAATCTAGCAATTTTTACGGTCATGTCATACGGAGTCTCATCGCTATGAAAAAAATTCAGTGAACGAGAAGCAGTGGGATTTGCATTTTGATAAGGTTTCGCATTGGAAAAGCGTCTCTATTGCTTTGGGACATCATGTGCTGTATGAAGGGCGTAGGACAGCAACTATAAAATTGCACTTTGAGCTGCATAATTGGTCAATTATAGCATAGGATTTACATTCAAATAGAATGTCAAAGCTTGAGAAGTAAATTCTCACTGGAGATTTTACACTTGTTATGCTTGGTATTATGTAGAGGAAAAGGAGTATGATGAAGTGTTTGCAAAACTGGCGCTCCCGCGAGGAATCGAACCAGGGTCCCGCTGGTGAAAAACCAAACTTTCCGACATTGCCGCTATCATACTAGCCCCTTCTGCCCCCAAGGTGACCACCCTTGGTAAATTACCATCGTACCCTGGTAATAAGGCAATCATTCGTCGATAAGTTGGCCTATGTGATCGTCTTATTTATACTGTGGTACTGAAATCTTTCAATGGAACATGGGACAGTGTCACTGTTTAGTTATTGACGTATTCGTACATCTTCACCAAGCGTGCAACAGCGGTACCGCCCTGTCGTCTCCACCCACAGCAGCGCGCATTGCGTCTCAATAGATCCCGCCATGATGAAGGTGTCCTCAGTTCCGACAGTGAACATGACGCTGACCAGTTCCGCTCCACTTGTTGTTCCTTTTCCGAAAATGTGACGACCAGGGAAAACGACAACGGTAATGATGTAGCCGTGAGTGACACGAGAAGACCCACCCAATAACAGCAGTGGCCCGGCTGGCTTTATCTACCCATTGAAGGAAGTTTAGGTAATTTACTTCAATGTGTTGTAGGCTCTATCTATCCTTCGAACGAAAAATGTTTTTCAAAATTTTTCGAACAGGGCTATCCCGCCAACCTAATATATGTTTGCATGGCGCTGCTCACGTAAAACTGTAGATTCACAGCAATGGAGACAATCGTCATGACAGTTTCGTTGACTGTAAAAACCCGCAGCCGAATGACTAACCACTCTTCCACTGATATGGCAATGCAAGGACCAAGAAACGGATATGGTCAACTGGCGTTTCCAGTAAACGAAATTATTTATAAAATTGATCAAGATTAGATGAAGGATTAAAAAATGCCAAGAGGAAAGGTTAGGATTGGACAGACCGCAGGAATTCAAGTCCATTTATTTCAACTTAATATCGGGGAGAAAGTGGATAATTCCAAGGCCAAGCGGTCAAAATGAGGCAACCTCGCGAAACCTTAGTGAACACAACGGGAACCATTCGTGGTGGATATCCGGAAATGTTTCTTGGGCTAGTAGCATCATCCGTGACTGTTATTCAACACAACCAGTTTATCACCGGAAGTGTTTACTTTCTCACCTCCGAAAGTAAACACCTTCACTTTCAGATTTAGTAGCCGATATGTCCAGTTGTTATTCTTGGTGACAGAGGAAATAGGCGAGATAAATTATTGTGAAAAAGAAACAGAGGTGTTTCGAACTACCAAAACGTTATTTACCACAATCTGAGCGAGCACAGAAGATGAGCACCGATGTTTTCGCGTCCTGACGTCTTCTGCTAGTCCACAGTCTTTCCTTCTACTGAACATTTATCGGCGAAAGATCAGCAGAACAGTTCCCTTCGATTCGTCATCGGCGACCATCTATTTCTGCACGAACTGATGATAAAGTGGAGGCAGAGCTTTCGCTTCGGTCATGTGACGGTACATCGCAGAAGACGATTTATTAATAACGTGCAGGCCAGTCAGAATTTGGTTCTAATTAATAGTTCCAGAGTTCCAAAGTTGCCCTGATCTTATTCGGTTGTTTACTTATTTATTTGTTTATTTATTCATGAAATGTACTGACAGTGCTCCAGACACTAATGGAAAAATAAGAACGCAATATAGTAGAACTTCGTAAAAATAAAGTATGTTTAAAAAATATCAAACTAAGTAGGGGAACAGCACTGTAGCGTCACAGGTATTAACATATTCTTCCGTCTGCCGCCTTGAATCAAAGATTTTTACACTTTACGAGCGTATATTCGAGGAATACAACTTCTCTACATCACCTCTAGTGGAAGTTGCTCTTATATACAAGTATAAGAACAACACCTATGGAAAATGCCCTCAACATCATGAGTACTGCTTTGTTCAGCGTTAAAATGAGAACGCAAACTGATTGGTTTGAAGTACACAAAAGAAATCCGCGGTTGAGAAGATTATTTGCTTGGTAGGACTGGTATTTCCTCCTGCACTTCATTCCTTCCACTATAATTTTGACAGAAGAGGTTTTCGTTACTCTTGTGGAAAGAGGGATGTTGTTTTTTACGTAAAATATACAAGGTCATCATTCTTAAAATTTTATAGCTTTATATCGAGGGATTTTATAATATGTGCTACCAGTAGGCTTCGCGATCACTTACTACAAATTGGAATATTTTGGGTAAGAAGACTGTATCTAAACTTATACCTTTTAAAAGGAAGAGAACTGGAATGAAATTAGAAAGGAAAAGAACATGCACAAATGTACGGTCTTCAGAGAGCAGGACGCCTATCATCGTTTTCAAAACGGTCTATAGCAACTGCTGCTTTCTGTGCAAATCTTTCTTTTAGAGAGGGTAACCAATGTGGAGTTCTTTGGCTTTGACTGTTACAGGAGGGGGTTACTGTTTTAAGACTTCGCTAAACTTCGTAACATCTTTCTCATTCGCTTATTATTTCTTCTTCAACATGTTTCCGGTGTATGATTATCGGTTGGTTTTCACATATGAATCCAGTATAGAAGACATTGACGAAGACAATTGGAGTGACGTTCAGACAAACCACCCATTGCTGTTGGCGCCAGAGTAAAAACAAGATGAAGTGTTTTGGTATGTGTTCGCATTTTGGTCGGAATACCCTTCACAGAAAAAATCCTACAATCGTATTCCGAGATTGCCTTGTTACGATTCAGTACAGTGTTACATCAGCATTATTACGATCAAATGTACTTTGTTTTGATTCGAAGTACTTTTTGGGCGCTTTGTTACCTGATAATTCCCATCATTTTCATGGTTCCATAATGCTGAGTCAATCCCGTGCTAACCAACCCATTCATTTTTTTATTTATGCCACTGTGCGCCATAAGCAGGACTTCATAAGAAAATTGAACAGAGCAAACTCAACAAGGAAACAAACGAGACTCTCTTTCCATAATGAACTTCAGGGTGGCAGTGGCGGACGCAGGGGGGGGGGCGGGGGGGGGGGCCCCCCCCCCCCCCCGAGAATGGGTCGCCAAATTTTCGAAATTACTTTACAATACAAATAAAAATCTTGTGTTAGTTTATTTTTAATTGTTTATTTTTATTATTATTTTTAATATATTTTTTATTTATTGTTTATTATTATAATTAATATTATTATTAATTTTATTTTCCGTCTGGGTCCC
Organism: Ancylostoma caninum; assembly: GCA_037903475.1. Classification (NCBI taxonomy): domain Eukaryota; kingdom Metazoa; phylum Nematoda; class Chromadorea; order Rhabditida; family Ancylostomatidae; genus Ancylostoma; species Ancylostoma caninum. Next base: position 877,715 of record JBAJFG010000028.1, on the reverse strand, counting down.
CAAAACGGCGGAGACCCCACTTTTCTTCCCACGCCCCCCCTCCCGCCCACTTTCTGCGTCCGCCACTGCAGGGTGGATATACAAAATGCTTCTCGGTGGAGCCACAGAATTTATAAATTTACTAATTTAATTATTTGTATATTTACTTGAACTTATGGAAATATGTGGAATTATGCAATACTATGTGGAATTATGCAATATGTTACGCTTGAAAAGCAGCATATATAATGAAATCACATCTGTGGTGATTCTGTACCGCCTCCCAGGGTTAGGGCTCAGGTAAATGCCCGCTAAGATCGCGCAATTCGCGGGGTTATGGGTATATTCCTGCTGAGCTCCGTACGTTTCCAGATGAGCACCGGATTTACTTGGACCTTGTGTAATTTGTGGATGAATCAGTGTTTCCGCCTAGTTTCAGACCACATATATCTTGCCTATCTCCGCGTTGCTTTTTTCACATACATATTCTCGCCGAATTCACTCCTTATCTTGCTAAATTCCGGTTGAGCTATGCGTGGCGTGTGTTGCGCATTTCGCAAAACTCTGGGATGCAAGCCAGCGTTATATCATCGGTCAGTATTTGAAATCACAAGAAGTTAAAGTTCAAATTCAAAAAAAAAAAACTACAAATTGTGACTGAGGGACCTTTCTCCTCGAATGTTCTACGTGTTACAAGCTAAATTAACAGAATTATAGAAGGTTTAACTCATTATCGTACTCTGAGCCATCTCTGTTAATTTAAAAAATCATATCGTCGTGGACTCGGTTGGGAGGGGTGAGGTGGGGAAGGTGATCTACGTATGGGGAAACGGTATTTGCGCTAAAAAGATAGCCTACAAGGTTAAAATTTTGCCGATAAACCTTCTCAAAATTGACCTCGGATTTAAATACCTAGTGATAATTGCTTAAAACACGAATGAAAACGAGGATTCAAAAGCAAGCTGATACAAACTCATTGCCCGTTTTATGGAGCCCTCTCATCCGTCCAGCAAATCGCTGCTGCTTTGTATTGTGTGACATTTTATATAGTATTTATATTGCATGTATTGAAGACAATTTTCCTATGAGTCAAAGCCGTAGTTCTCTGCTTTAGCACCAAAAGAGACCGACTTGTAATTAAAAAGTCACCAAGTCGGACAAAGACACTTTCAATCACCCACCCTTGTTGATGTTAACTCGAATAGTCAAAAACTCAGCATTTCAATTACGACTGGCATGTCGTCGAACTCGCGCGAACAGCAATAATTGCCCCTATTCGGCGTGGTGATTCGGCTATGAAACGGCTTCTTCGTGGTAATCGCCGATAGGAGGTGTTTGATAAGAACAGAGAGGAACGTACAGTGCAGAAGAAGTGAGCAGAGCAGTCGCCAGTGCATTTTCAATGCTATGACCATGCCATTTTATGTTGACGAGGTGTTCTGGAAAAAGTTGAGTTGAGCGTGTGATTGAGATGGCGTGTTGTACCGGTCGTGCTTCGACACTCTCCCACACAGGGGCACCACCGCCTCCCGGTCGTCATCGCCGCGAATCGATCCGTGTCTGATAAGGAAATCAACGGGCGAAAATCGCGGACAACGTGGGTGCAGCGTGAAGCAGCGTTGGAAAGAATTTTGCAGAACTTCTGTATAAAAGTGGCTGCGGTTGTTGTGGATTCGCTGCGTTAACTAGTCAGGATCTCGTTCTGGTTGTAACAACGCCGCCTGGCCAGGATAGAGCTATTTTCGGAAGTGTTCATACCAAAGCAAAGGGAGAGAGCATGAGGTAGGATGATGGAGGTGCAAGGATCGAGTAGGTTAGTCACGAAATTTCCCGGAATCCTTTTTGTACGTCGTTAACCAGGTGCACCAAGGAAATCTGAACAGGAAAGAAAACTGAGGAAAAAAAAGTTGAAAAGCGAGTTCGCTATCGCAAAAACACCACTTTAGATCTCATACTAGCTCGCAATGGGCGTCTCTTCATGAATGTGGGTGCATAGGCGATGTCTCAAGAGGTGAAACACTGCGAAACTGCCAAAAAATGATGCGCGTAGAAGATGGCAGCGACGATTTCTTGGCAGAATTATGCGGAAATGCCGTTGGAATAGCAAATGCCCGAAGGCTACAAAAATTTAAGCATAACATAACGTGGAATATAGCGTGAGATGGAAATCTCGCATAAAACATGTAGCGGAAAGCCTCGGGGTGAAATTTTTGGTGGAAATTTCCTGCACTTCCTTGCATAAGGTTCTTCCACAACGAAAGAAAAAAGAATTTTATTGTCTAAAGGTATCTCCCTCTAGATGTCGCTATCAACAAGCCATATAACACCCGAGAACTATGTCTCAGTGACTTGACAAACAGTCGAAATGAGTCAGACGCTGTTAATCGCTTTGAAGAGCGGCACGGACAGCTTCACATGAAATCAGCTGCAGAAGGAGATGCAACGATGTGACAACGTAAGGTGGCCGCATAAATAAAGGATAGCTGGGCGACTGATGAAATGCTGTCGTGGACTGGGCGGCTGCGAAAACAATCAGAAACTAGTTGAGAGAATGGGGAGGAGCCACAAGGTCAAATCAGAAATCGTATCAAATGCGCTGGCATTTCGCCAATCAGGCCGAAAAAGGTCTTCGAAAGCCAAACAGTCCTGTTGTGAACAGCTCTGCTACGGGGGAAGAAAAAAGAAGCGTATTTGGCAAGGACATATCACCAGTCCTGAAGGTAGTTCCACGAACTGTGAGATCTACATACCTGAGGATTCTTCAACTTTATTCAGTGGGAAAACGCGGCACACAAGGATCAAATACTGTGCGGTTATGCGAGCGTATCAGTTCTTGTCATCAATCAACTCATTGCGCACACTAATCCATCTTTCGTTCCTTATCGTCGCATGATGGTTTGACATTGGGGATCGCTCATGCTTCTGAAGGCGCCTCTGAAGGACGCGCTTGCCGCGGAACATGCTTCTACACTTTTAGTCAATTGCTCTTAGCTTCTTGACAAGAGCTCTTCAAAGCAGGTTCTTCAGAAGGTCTTAAACTCTATTAAATTCTTGATCCTTTTAGTAAAAAAGAGCTAGCGATCCATACGCACTGGAATTTCGAGCTTTCCAGAAATTTATCTACAATGTTCTGGCCGATGCGTCCCGAAATATTGTGATAGTGAGAAAGTCGTCTCAGAATTTTTGTCCGCTTTTGCTTCTATTATATTAGGTTTCAATCGGTATTTTAATCAACTGTAGGAATATCATCTTTGGTAGGGACTATGCAGTGGCGGACGCAGGAGCGTGGGAGGGGGGGGGGGACTCCCCTCGAGGATGGATCACCGAGTTCCCGAAGCTACTTTATAAAACAACAAAATTTTGTATTGGGTAATTTTTAGTTGCATATTTTTACTATCATCTTTAAAATTTTTATTTTCATTGGTTGATGTTAACATTAATATTTTTATTTTTACTCTTTCACACGGGTCTTCGAAATGGCGAAGTTCCCATTTTTTCCACGTCTTCACCCCCCTCCTCACCCCCTCCTTGCTTGCCACTTCGGCGTCCGGTATGGCACCATTCGACTAATTTTGAACAGACACCGATTCGATTTTCCTGGAATTTCACATTATGGGAGTCGAGGAATTGGACAACCCCATTATGACATTACTATAATATTTCTGAAAACCACTTTCTTTGGCAAAAAAAATCTCAACGAGGCGAATCAAATTATAATTGGAGAAGGCAAGGTCAAGAGAACAGAGAATGCGAGTTGCTGTGGCCCAGCTCAGGTCCGCTGGCATGTACTGTCCGCTGGCTTGTACTAAGTCTCCATATCGGAAAGAGTGGTGAAGTGTGGTGAAAATGGGTGGGGCAGCAGGAAAACTTTCATCTTGTGAGGTCGTCCGAGACATGGTTGCTCCTGAAAGCTGATATCCTCCGACTCGAAACGAATGGATAGACAGAGCCTTGTGGAATATTTGGTGGTCTTTCCCGGCCTGTGTAACAATGTTGCTGGCTCCAGTGCTCGTCATGGTACCCCAAAGCGGCTTGAAAGATGTGTTGCAAAAGTGCCTTCAACATTTGAGGTATGTATGATTGGAGCAGAAGTGCCTTAGCCTGGTACACATCTGCAGAACAGTGTAAGAGATGTGCTCTAGTATTCTGGAGGTAACACCTCTCTTCCTGTCAGTTTTAAATATGACAGGAGTTTCTCAAAAAATTCGAACTAAGAGTTACCCATTAAAGTAGGGACCAGTACTCTCTTCTATTATACAAAAGCGAACTATGACAGGCTTCCTCCTCCTTACTCCCTCGGAAATAATGTTCTCATTAAAGTTCCCAAAAAACACCGATGATCTGGAAGCTTTCATGCGTAAACTACGTGCAATATTTGATGTACGTGGTCGCAGAACCATCGAGGATCGGTCCTCATATTGATCCCATCGACGTAAATCGACTATCTTTGCTCAAATGCGCCGGGATGAGAGCATCCGATGATTATTTCAATGATTATTTACATAATTAACAGAATTACGTAGTCATTTCACGGTTAAGACCCTTAGATTACGCTAAAGTCTCAGCGATGAAACTTTCCGTGGGTGCTGGTTTAAGATTGGTGGAGTTGTGGCAAAACGGTAAGTTCTGTTGTGGCCTGCATGAGCTTCTCAATCGGCAATAGTTCAAACCAAAGATCTTGAAATTAGAAGGATATGAAATAGCTTCTGAGTTTGAATAATCGAAGATTAGATAGATCACAAAAATACAAAACTTTTGTCGGAAATCGAACAGCTTGGGATCAGTATTCAAATTATGATGTGACTGAAGAGCTACCTTTCCAGCAGACACCTATATGTTAAAGTAAAAAATAGTTACTCCGAGGGTTTTGATTGTAATAGCGGCGTACCGCAGGGGGGCGTTTTATCGCCCTTACTCTTTCTAGCCTATTGTTACGACCTTCCAAAAACTATTAGGACCCACCCCGCCATTAGAATACAGATGTACGCCGACGACATTTAGATATACGGTAGGTATAATGAACAAAATAAAACTGAAGTTCAGTCGGCATTATCTGAATCGTTGGGGAGAATGATAGACTGGGCTGACCGTCACAATTTACCCCTCAATGCTAGCAAGTCTGTCGTTTTCCACATCGGCGAGCTTTCTAGTGGGAAATATTTCATTAATGGTAATGCACTTGCTCAGGCTGATAAAGTGAAGGATCTCGGATTGCTCTTTGACTCGGAAATGAATTTCGCTGGGCACATTGAGCAAGTAGTGAAGAAAGCGCTTTCTGCCTTGTTCACAATTTCCCGCAGTGTACGTAGAAACGACAAGAGCATGCTCCTCAGATTGTACAAGTCATACGTTCTTCAACACTTGGAGTGCTGCTCCCCAGTCTTGAGTCGCATACATAAAAACTGCAGAAGAAATTGGAAAGAGTTCAGCAGACATTCACGAGAATTCTTTATCTTAGGACAATATCTAAGCCAACCTTTTCACAGTCAGTGCCTTGCTATAAAACCAGGCTGAAAACTCTTGGAATTCGTAGCTTGCTATATCGTCGAGTTTTTCATGACATTCTTTTCTGTTTCCGTGTGCTGCGCTGCGATTTTAAGTTAAAAGCCAGTAAATACTGGGCGTTTAGACCTACGTATTGGCGAACAGGTGGGTTAGCTCTACAGTGTAAAGGATTGAGTACTAAAAGCAACAACATAATATTTACCTCCTTGTTTTTCCGTGGGGCTAGGTGGCTAAATATGTCGCCTCTTCATGTATTAAGTTCTCTGAACGCAAGCATTTTTAAGGAAAAACTTGGAAGAATTGATCTGCTCCACACACTGAAATTGGATGATTTCTGAACAAAAGAAAGTTGTATTTAGTAGCTTCGTTACTTCCCTTATTGTATCCGTTTAAATTTCATTTTTTGTTCAGGGCATACTTTCTATCTCAGGAATCACAACATATGTTCCGGCATCACTTGGCAGACACGCTTAGCTTTGCGTGCACCGTTCAGCGGTCAACTTTATTGACTTTTTACCTTATCATTGTCATTATCGTCTTCATGCTACTAACATAGTGAGATTAAATAGATAGCGATTCCTATATGTGAACTGATCATTAAATATATGTAGAAGAAACTTCCACTGTCTTGCCAGTTTCGACTGCGCCAGCCCGCTTCAGTGGTTGCCTTGCCATAATCAAGCACTAGCTCAACCTGGCGGTTCCACGAGGGAGTTGGTATACCCGTGTGTCGAAGTTAAGTCGAGGCTCCTATGACCCTTCAAAGGATGAGGGCATCACGCCAACTGGTGCGAGCTTCCGATTGAGATGGTGAGCATCAGCACTGCGGCTGTTGGGTTCGGCGATATTTCTCAACTGGCTGTTAATTTACTTGACACCTGTTAACATGGAGTTCGCTTAAGGGTTCTATCTACGGAGGGCGCTATGTTGTTTTATGGCGCTATGTTTTTTATGTTGTTTCATTCAATGCTCTCTGTTTGTTTAGTTAATTTTTTAAGTTTCTTTTAGGGTTCTAAAGTACTTCACTGTTTTGATTTTTTCGCATGTAACTTGTTACTTTTTCAGGCTCACTGCTTTTTGTTGTGAAGGCGCACCACTGAGTGCATTCAAATAAAGTGAAAATAGAACAGAATATAAAAATCCGGAAATGTGAAGATTTCGGAATTCAAAAATGTGTTCGAATGCGGAACTTCCGACGAGATAGCTATTTGGATCCATATAATAGCGCTTGTGCACAAATAGATCTCCAGAAAAATGATACGCAGCTCGAGTTTGAGTTTCTTCAAAAGACAAAATTTTACTGTAGAAAATTTCAAACGTTTTGGAAATTTCCAAGAGCAAAAACTCATCCCCTGTCAATATCATGACTTATAGTAAAGGGCTTAGTCTGTCACGTGTGTGTGTGTGTGTGTGTGTGTGTGTGTGTGTGTGTGTGTGTGTGTGTGTGTGTGTGTGTGTGTGTGTGTGTGTGTGTGTGTGTGTGTGTGTGTGTGTGTGTGTGTGTGTGTGTGTGTGTGTGTGTGTGTGTGTGTGTGTGTGTGTGTGTGTGTGTGTGTGTGTGTGTGTGTGTGTGTGTGTGTGTGTGTGTGTGTGTGTGTGTGTGTGTGTGTGTGTGTGTGTGTGTGTGTGTGTGTGTGTGTGTGTGTGTGTGTGTGTGTGTGTGTGTGTGTGTGTGTGTGTGTGTGTGTGTGTGTGTGTGTGTGTGTGTGTGTGTGTGTGTGTGTGTGTGTGTGTGTGTGTGTGTGTGTGTGTGTGTGTGTGTGTGTGTGTGTGTGTGTGTGTGTGTGTGTGTGTGTGTGTGTGTGTGTGTGTGTGTGTGTGTGTGTGTGTGTGTGTGTGTGTGTGTGTGTGTGTGTGTGTGTGTGTGTGTGTGTGTGTGTGTGTGTGTGTGTGTGTGTGTGTGTGTGTGTGTGTGTGTGTGTGTGTGTGTGTGTGTGTGTGTGTGTGTGTGTGTGTGTGTGTGTGTGTGTGTGTGTGTGTGTGTGTGTGTGTGTGTGAAACGAAATTCGAGGGTGTGGCCTAGAGTGAAGAAAATGTTCTACACCGGGTCCACTGTTGCTGTAGGAGTGCGTCCATAAGGGGGGGGGGGGGGGAACGCTTGGTGGCCGGGCCAACGGGGTGTAAAGGGTGCGCCGGCGTCCATAAGTGGGGAAACGCCTGGAGTCGGGTCCAACGGTGTGATAAGGGTGCGCCGGCGTCCATAAGTGGGGAAACGCCTGGAGTCGGGTCCAACGGTGTGATAAGGGTGCGCCGGCGTCCATAAGTGGGGAAACGCCTGGAGTCGGGTCCAACGGTGTGATAAGGGTGCGCCGGCGTCCATAAGTGGGGAAACGCCTGGAGTCGGGTCCAACGGTGTGATAAGGGTGCGCCGGCGTCCATAAGTGGGGAAACGCCTGGAGTCGGGTCCAACGGTGTGATAAGGGTGCGCCGGCGTCCATAAGTGGGGAAACGCCTGGAGTCGGGTCCAACGGTGTGATAAGGGTGCGCCGGCGTCCATAAGTGGGGAAACGCTGGAGTCGGGTCCAACGGTGTGATAAGGGTGCGCCGGCGTCCATAAGTGGGGAAACGCCTGGAGTCGGGTCCAACGGTGTGATAAGGGTGCGCCGGCGTCCATAAGTGGGGAAACGCCTGGAGTCGGGTCCAACGGTGTGATAAGGGTGCGCCGGCGTCCATAAGTGGGGAAACGCCTGGAGTCGGGTCCAACGGTGTGATAAGGTGCGCCGGCGTCCATAAGTGGGGAAACGCCTGGAGTCGGGTCCAACGGTGTGATAAAGGTGCGCCGGCGTCCATAAGTGGGGAAACGCCTGGAGTCGGGTCCAACGGTGTGATAAGGGTGCGCCGGCGTCCATAAGTGGGGAAACGCCTGGAGTCGGGTCCAACGGTGTGATAAGGTGCGCCGGCGTCCATAAGTGGGGAAACGCCTGGAGTCGGGTCCAACGGTGTGATAAGGGTGCGCCGGCGTCCATAAGTGGGGAAACGCCTGGAGTCGGGTCCAACGGTGTGATAAGGGTGCGCCGGCGTCCAAAGTGGGGAAACGCCTGGAGTCGGGTCCAACGGTGTGATAAGGGTGCGCCGGCGTCCATAAGTGGGGAAACGCCTGGAGTCGGGTCCAACGGTGTGATAAGGGTGCGCCGGCGTCCATAAGTGGGGAAACGCCTGGAGTCGGGTCCAACGGTGTGATAAGGGTGCGCCGGCGTCCATAAGTGGGGAAACGCCTGGAGTCGGGTCCAACGGTGTGATAAGGGTGCGCCGGCGTCCATAAGTGGGGAAACGCCTGGAGTCGGGTCCAACGGTGTGATAAGGGTGCGCCGGCGTCCATAAGTGGGGAAACGCCTGGAGTCGGGTCCAACGGTGTGATAAGGGTGCGCCGGCGTCCATAAGTGGGGAAACGCCTGGAGTCGGGTCCAACGGTGTGATAAGGGTGCGCTGGCGTCCATAAGTGGGGAAACGCTTGGAGTCGGGTCCAACGGTGTGATAAGGGTGCGCCGGCGTCCATAAGTGGGGAAACGCCTGGAGTCGGGTCCAACGGTGTAATAAGGGCGCGCCGGCTTCCACAACTAATAGGAATTTGCTGGGCGGGTCTATTTCTGCATGAGCTGTACGCTTATCCTGTTTCGGCGGACCCTCCTACCTAAATCACCTAGATGTACATTGTTTCCCTTCGTATCCGTGTTCTCTTCCCATTCCGTTTGTGTCTGAATGAACCACTCCTTCCTTTCCGTTTATATACACCGGTGGACCCTTATCACTTGAATTACCACAACAACCAGTTGAGCCTAAATCATTTCAACATAACATTTGCACTGAATTGGTTACACTCAGTTCTTCACGGCCACTAACTTCGCTCATATTGAAGAGCATAATTTCGTTCATATGGGGGAAAGCTACCACCTATGGGATCAAGGGCTCCTCAGGAGATCGATAGAACAGATTTTATCAACCCATTTACGCTTTTGTGTTTGCTTTCGACGTGCAGTATGGGGGCGAAGCGAGCATCTATAGAAGTCTGGAAGTCCGGCTTTAGCCGGACGGCCAGACTAGTTGTTCAATAAGCATTTACATATATACATAATTATTCACTCACTCTTGTATTTATAAAATGAATATTAAATTATTCTTTATCAACGGCTATGACATAATCAATAAGCAATTGCGTAAATACGTAACGTGTAGCATTTAGAAGCGGAGAAGAAAACCAAAAATGACCTCAGAATATTGTGGTAGACTATGCTTTGGGCATTCACCCATTTGAACAGTTAGGTCATCATTATTTTAAGTATACCTCACGTATTTCCCCAATATTTGTATTCTTTGTTCCGCTCTCTTCTTTGCAGTGTGGACTCAGCACTGACCCATAATTTATTATTCATTTTTCTCTACTTTACACCTCGTTTCTTGGTCGCAACGTCAACATTTTCTTCTGCTTCGCCCTTTCTGCAACTGCGTTCGCTCCAGTGATGAAGGCGTCGACCAGAAGGAAATTGTCTGCGACGCAAGCAAATATGGGAAGACTAAACGAATTCTAGTGTTTTTCTAACAGTAACTAAGTGAAATATACTTGGACAATTTGACTTAGATATGGTCAGTGACGTGCGCCCATACGTGTTCAAAGAGGTGACTGAGAAAAGTGTTTCGTTTTTAAGAAGCTGATTCGCTCGGAGCTTTTTGTGTATCGCCAGCGAGAATGGCCAGCTTTTGGAGTAAGCTTCAATCTCTCCCAGGATTCGTTCCAAAACAACCTAATCCTGTGAAGGTGTTATAGTTTCCTCTGCAATTTCCTCTTCTAATGCTTGAGTGTGATGTTATATTTCTTCTAAGTCAACCACTTTGAATGTTTACAGAGATCAGTCATAGAAAGTCGTTCCCATAAGAAATGTTAATGTTTGAGCGTTTGACTTCTTAGTCGCCCAAATAAAAACAATTTCTTGGCTTCTCCGGTGTCTATGCGTTTCCTAATGAAGAGTGTGCTGATAACCGTACATATGTTGATGCTTTCTGGAGCTGTCAAATTCATGTAAGAGAAAGCGTGAACGTGCATCAAATTTAAATTACTTGGTCTGTAAGGTATTCCATTTGGCTGTTAATAATAGCAGCACATCATGGATAGCGCGATGTAGGAAAAATCTACAAAACTTAGGCATGACAACAGTGTGATCTTGAAGTTCCCTCGAGAGAACAGTAACTTCAAAACGAAGAGTTTGTTCAGCTGTTTACTAACTCTCTTCAGGTGAAGACCGCGGAGAAACCTTAGGAACCTTAAGTCTCACGGCCATCCTCAGGGAAATCACATACATACTGTGCTGTCCGATCTGTTCTACATGCCGTTGAAGTAGAGGATGCACGCATTCACTGCTGTCGACATTGTCTTCCATAGTTTATTGCGCACACTATTATTTTATATCAGTTGTAGAATAAGTGACATCACATAGTAAATACAACACCCAAAACCTCTCCACACCACACGTTTTCGCGTTGCTCTAGGTTATTGATTTTTTCGAATTATGTCGAAACGCCAACCTGTTTTCAATCTGCCTCGAACACAGGGGCTGGTTAGAACACCTTCAGCCCTATGGTGCAACATGTTCTCACTGCATGGGTCGCTGGGACCCGCTCCTTCTCGGGTGCACCATCCGATAATTAATTCGACAACGGCTACATGTGTTCGTATGGCTTTAAGTTGTTTTCTATTTATTAGTGTCCGACAACTGTTACGTTTGATCCGGGACACCGCATATCATCGCTGAGCAGTACTTCCCAAATTGCGCATTGGCCTATCTTCATCTGCATATAGTTCGTGCCTGAAAAACGGGCAACTTCGTCTTGAACGCAGAACCTTTGTGGTGAGACGTACCTCCCACCTAGTTACGAATACTATAGCCTAACTGTATGTAACTAGAATGTGTGCCGTGCATCATCTCGAATAGTCGTATTAAGAAACCTAGGATTTTCTAGGCAATTGTCCTTTATTTTGGGAATAAACTATAGAATTGATGAAAAAGCTCTGCGACACTCACGACACAATTTTTAGGAATGAGTCTCTTCATCAAAACGAAATCCTAATCAGTAATTCATATTCACCCTTACTGCTTTCGCATGTCTTTTAGACCGCTTCTCAGCTCCCTTCCCGCCAGAACTCCCGAAGCTATGCAATGCAGAAGTTTGTGCTTATCGTCAGACTTGATTTTTCGTAGGCCTTCGTGGCCGGGAGAGATGATGGTCCAGCAGGGTAAGGCATAGCGAATGTGCTGACTGTGGGAGAACCTCGTGACCGAGATCCTGAATCTTTTAACAACTTCCTTTTGCAATTACAATCTCACTATCGACGCTGTTTATAGCTAGTCTCCCGTTGTCTAATAATAAGGAGGTACTCCATTTAGGGAAAAGAAAGATTGTATCTGTATTCACACAAGATCTATTTATTCATCTGTTCACAAACGTGAACGAAGTCAAAGTCTGCACAAAAAATTATGGTTGGATGCTTACAATGACGTGTTTTATCGAATGAGTACCTTAAAAATCAGCACCATCTCGAACATAAGCAATCTATGCAAACAGTTGAAATTACTAACATCAGAATTGAACAAAACCACCGGATACTAGGAAAGTGTGAAAAAAGGGGAAAGATGATGCTTAATGGTGCGTGATTTTCCATTGACGACGGAGGCAGTGATCAAAAAATAACAAATAACGAAATTTTGAATCAAAGCGGGGAGCAACATGATGTAATAGAACAGTAACCAGTGATCCCAGAGACTCATCCTTATCGACCCCTCCCTTCTCCATCGAATTTGTATATACTACAGCCTTGCTATTCTGAAATGAGTAGAAACATACGCATACGCTTTCTGTGATGAATACATGCCCTGCGCGGCAATGACTTCTCATTAGCCGGCTCGACACGGTTTTGGGATGGCTTTGGCTAAGCTTCGGCATATCAGCTCATCGCTATGGTTACCAAGGGGATGGCACTCTTTAACTGTCATAGACTCGGCAGCAGATTCCACGACGCCCAATTACTATCTTTTGTTCTACTGCTTCCACTTTGATTCCTTATACAATTCACATTTTGGGGTTCCCATTTGCGTCAGAAGGGGAGTTGACCTGGTTCACTCAATTCATTTCCTAACGCGGTCTTGTGATCAATGATAATATGTACTTAGACGTCGGGCGGAAATCCCTACCACGTTGTTTCCAATTTGCTTGCGTAGGAAGCCACGACACAACGCTTTCGAAGCCGTATGGACGTCTATTGCCTGAGGGTCTATAGTCTGTAGAGGCGCCAAGAACTGTCGTCAGCACTCGCGCTATACTCTGGCGAATGTTCCCACCTATACGGAGACAAAGAGAAGTAAGCAGTTCCTAATTGGCGTCACTTTCACAAATCCTTGAATATCTCTACAAATCCACACAACTTCCGCAATTCCAGGGTCATTCTGCTACCTCTAATCGTCTTACTGCTTATCGTCGGCCTTCTTTGGTAACTTCTCTATTATTTACAGTAACCTGGGCACCCCCATTGTTCTGAAGACGTGAAGACCTTCTCATGAAGCCATTTTTGTTTTGACACTTTACGAAGAGATTCCTCGCCTCACTTATGAGATGATCATAACATCAGAACCAGTAGAAATGTTCATCTATTTGCCAAATCAGTCCGTTATTTTGATAGCTTTTCCATTCAGAGTCCAGATGAAAGAATGGTTGAACTAACAGAGGAGCGCGTTGTTCAGTACCTGAGGGACAATCCCTCGGTACTCGAGAACTACGTCACTGGGCCGAATGTCTCGTCGGAGACGTTCCAGAAGTGGATACATCGCCGTAACAACTGGAACCATTTGAGAAGGGACGCCAGGAAAATTTTCAATGGAGCTTGGGGAGTGAGTAGCTTATGTGTTCCTGGAATTCTTTATTGGATATTTCTCCAAGAATCAACACACTTGGGAGACCTTCTATTCTGATAAGATTAGAGCAGCAGCGAAGAAGCCATTGAAAAATAAGCGGAAACGATGATTAAGAGTTCTGAGACTCGGCTAATATTAGACAAACCTTAATCCGAGCCAAACAGGGTGCGTCAGAATTACTGACGCATCCAAAATGAGTCTGTAAAAAATGCAACACACAAGATCAGTCTACATACGCATATGGAAAGTAAAGCTCATGTTTTGGCAACCTACTCCCTTCCGTGGAAGTAGTCACAAAGAACGCAGAGCGCAGAGCCTCTGCATCGCAACTAACTTGAACGGACTCTGTACCAGATCTTGAAAAGGTCAACACCTGGGAGTTTGGTACTTCTGCGGATGATAGCACTGCTTTTGCTCTCTAAGATGCCCATATTTAATCATTCGCGGAATGACGCCGACAAGGAAGCCAGTACTCTGCCTGCTTGAAGTCTTTCACATGGTTTTTTGAAATCAGGCCTTCGCCATTTTCGGCTTGTGCGAAGGTACCAAGCTGTGCCAGAGTACGTATGCATCCGTCTTCTGATAAGAATTGAGCCTAGCATGAAAATGTCTCCAAGTAACTTTGTTTGGATGAGAAAAAAATCTGTATCAAAACATGGATACCCTTTCTTTGCTGAAACGCGATTAGATTTGCGAACAAGGAGTGTACTTTATGCGTCAACTGGAGGCTAACAAGGGAGGTGCAAGAGGCTAGGCTCGCAGATCGGAATGAAACTTATATGGCTTGAATCCTTGTTTGAGTGGGTGCTGTACCATGTATCTCATTACTGCTTTCGACTCCAAGGAACAAAAAAAAACAAGGATACAAAACGGATGCTCTTGACGGGCTTCAAACCCTGGATCCTTTGCCCAACAGTCCAGCAGCTTCCCCATTCGGCCACCCTGTCACTGAACGAGTAGAGGAATGCATATGGTGATGTTGTGGGATTTCTATTTTCTGGAGCCGAGGGCACTAGTGAAATACATAGTGTAGCAGAGATTCAACCAAGATAAGTTTCATTCCGATCTGCGAGCCGAGACTCTTGCACATCCCTTGTAAGATCTGCCCTACTTCTTATAGCAGTGTCAAGTTTCCGAAGTTTCAGCTTCCTGTAACATGGATTAAAAATGGTACTGGCATCTTTATACGTAGCTGCTTTTACAAGAAACGAACTCACTCCGAACAAGATTGGATTCTTTGTGTTTGCTGAGACCTGGCCTCCAATTTGGATTCTCATGTATAGGGTTTTTATGTAGGATGTTGTCTCTTTTACGGTGTAATTTCGTTGCGTCAATAGTTATGACGCACCATAAATATACATTCATAGAAGCAAAAATAAGAGTTCAAACATTTGGGTTTCTCAATTTTTAGCTCGAGAACCATGACGACGCTTCGAGAATTTGTGAACTGTTTTGAAAACTATTATGATGCCACATGTTCGCATAGGAAACGATCAACTTCTGCATAGAGCAGTGTCCTTCCATAAGGAGTAAGCTCTTCAGAAAGAAGTATACTACATATCTGACTACATTAAAGCTGGAGGTCAACAGGCCTGGTTTTGTTTTTTGATTATTGCTCATGAAAACATACATATGTAGCTGAAACTCTAATATGCAAATAGTATCTAATTCCATTTTTTCCATTCTTCTGGTCCAAATACTATACTTTGTTTTTTTTTTACTTCTGATGGAGATAAAATGAATAAAATGAGAGACTTCTGACTTGCTGCAGACAAAAATTCACATTCTTTCCTGTGAATATATTTTACATCTGGAAAGATTTCCACCGCACTGGCTTTAACATAAGAGGCCTTGACGAGAGTACGGATTTGTTCAGCTGCTGCGCTCCTGCGACTGCATTGTTCAGAAACCTCGTCCTTCCGTCCCCCTTGGATCGCTTCCGTCCTCTCAAAAATGATAGAAGAATGGCAGTTGTATGGCTTTGCTGGAAATTGGAAACATCCAGTTTTCGATGTGTATACCTTCAAAAATTATGAGCCTCCACATCTTTTTTAACCGAATAAGAATTACAAAACGTACGTTATTCCCTGTCGAAACGTGCAGGTGTAAATACAAATAATACAAATCTTTCATAATTGTATGAGAATGAGTATAGTTCTTAAATGCTAGGATTTTTATGAATTGATGCTTTTTTAACTAGTTAACCTCTTTTTTACCTGTGGGCCGGTAGTGCGTGAGGCGGCGTGGGGCAGCCTGAGGCAATTGACCTTCCCTACCGACCACCACTATACGCATGAAAAGGAATTAATGCACACATTATGAATGAGTACTGAAGTGAGGTCAACGGACCCAAAGGAAAAAAAAACCAAATCAAAAGTTAAGAATGGACCTCTCTGAATGGTTTCTTGTAACGTCATTGTTCCAATTATTTTTGGGAATTTCTCGTCCTATACCAATGGAGCATCACCAGCTTTTCGTTCTATTATGGTATTATCCATAAGAGAAACTACAGAACGCAATCAACATAAGTGATGTATTCACTTTTAGTCAGAGGATTTGGAGTCGAGGCGGCGCATTATCCTGGATCACGGAGAGGATCAGGTACGGTACATTTACGTAGATAGAGATCTGATTAGCGTATTACATTTAAAGTATAGTCTTCCATTTTCAAATTTTTAAGGGCATTTCAAAAATAATTGAATAGTGCTTCCATTCCCTATCAATTTCCTTCTCTTCCAGGTTCGCATTCTGTATGAGTTGGCCCAATGCTGTGCCCAAATCGCCAACACCGACCTCTGCGAGCTGTTCATCCAGAATGAAGAGGGTGTGTTCCTCGTCTACAAGGACAAAGACTCTGGCGAGCAGCAGCAAATCAAATGTCGGAAGGTTGGAGTGATCAAATGCAACTGATCTGACAAGATCTGACACCATGTTCTGCTCTTTAGGTGAAACGCCCGCGCAGAAATCCCATGCATCTGCAGAAGTTGGTCGATGTCAATGAGGGAAATATTGGTAGGTTAAATTTTTGTGCTTCAAAGGTAAAAAAAATCACAACTGGAGATCTTTTTGAAGGTCCCAAAAGTCTGCTATGGTTCAGAGCCTTCCTCTTTCCATTTCATAGCAACATCTCGTTATAATTTCTCATAAGAGGTGCTAAAGTTTTTATCACGGATGTCATTTCCAACATGTGACGCACGTAGAGTCCGACTTGTTGCAGTAACTGTAGGATTACTGTAGAAATTTTGAAAAAGGCCAATTTTGGCGAGAAAACTACGTATATCCGGCGAAATGACGTTGGTACTCAGCATTAGGTTAGTAAGCAACTCCAGAGTGAAGAATTGTTAGACGCCTTACCTACCGCTCATTTTTACTTATTTGTTCACTTGCTTACTTATTTATTGATTCATGGTAATTATCCATCATAAAAAACTGAAAGGGAGGGTTTGCTCACGTTTTCATGAAAAATAAAACAGAAGCTGTACAGCTGAATAGAAGCGTCGTTTTTTTTTTCTTGAATTATAGTACTGTTCTTTTCATTAATCTTCCAGGTTGGGGTCCAAGATGGGGTAAATACAGCGAACTCCAAACGGGCGTGTGCAAGGGCGGGACCGCGGCGCAGCTCTCTTGGGAGAGACACAGCTTCTGTGCATGTGGCTCTAGGTTGTCTGCTCCTGGCAGCAGCACACAACCCTAGTGTCACGCCGCGTCGCCGTCAGGCCCCTTGCACACGGCCGTTTGGAGTTCCCTGTACCGCCAAGCTGGCGTGGGTTGGCTCACGTTCAAAAAAATGTGATTAAGCGTCGAGTGGAAAGTTAGCGTGCAATCGCGACCAGTGCATTCAATCCCTACATTTTTTGAAATCAGCTGGATATGTGACAATTAGCTGTGGATAATGCTGTATTCGGCTTGGCCTCGATGAGGGCGAATCAATGAGAACAACGTGGCTCGTCGATGAGACGAAACAGTCCCCCCCCCTTCCTTCTCGCCACCCCCGCGCCTAAAGACAGCATCCACGGAAATCTTCGATCTCGAGATTTCTCCACAATTCGGGTTAATCGAGTGCGCTTACAATGCCGAAAATAGTAACTAGTTGAAATCCCTCTTTTCTGCTCATCAGCTCATCCCTTCAGCTCATCGCTTCCGAGCAGTTGGGCCGAGTTCCGAGATCTGTTCATGCAGACCAGGGCACAGCACTAGGTGGTCAGTGTCGGTTGGAGAGTACTAAGTCCAGTCGGATTCCGAAATGGGCTACTAAGTACCTACATACTAGAGTTCTTCCAGGAAAAAAAGGTAGTACTAAAAAAGTGACTTAAGTAGCCGTTATTGAGACGGCTATTTAAGTCACTTTTTTAGTGCTACCTTTTTTTCCGAATGAAGTTTTAGCAAGAAATGCGTACTATTTAGCGAAGACAGCCTAAATCATCTCAAATTCAAGCTAAAATCCTCGAAAAACCGATCTCAATACGGAACTGTTTGATCCCGCTAGAACTCGTTGAAACTTATTATAGGACCCGTCAGATATCATTGGAGCATGTTTTTTTCCCAAACCCGCAACTTTTCCAGGAAATTTCCCTCGTTTGAAGAAGTGTTCAGATACGCTGTTACTTCCAAGAAATGCGCCTAGGTGGTATCAACTCTCCCCCAAAGTGACATCTTTCGTGTGACATCTTTGGGAAACCGTCTTCGTTCTTGAAAAAAAACCGTCACTAATGGTCAAAAACCACTTTTTCGCCATTTTTGACTTTTTTTTCAAAAATGAAGACGGTTTCTCAAAAACGAAATGCGCCACTTTGGGGATACTTGTTGGTATAGTGCGCATCTACAGTCAAAATTCCAACATGATACATCTCCTATATCTTGAGCAACACCTGATTATCACCGGAGCGCACCAGAGTGCAGGGTAGGAATGGAGTAAATGATAGAACGACAGTGATCTTCAGCCACGATTTTGATGATCCTCCAGACGTGCCTCTCTGAAACCTGCTTGTGTCTAACATCAGTACGCGGTTATCGGTTGGCTACGCCCCGGACATTGGTGCTAAGCCCCCTGAATCTGCAGGATGCTACTAAGCCCTGGTGGTTAATGACCACCTAGTGCTGCGCCCTGATCCACACCGATCCAAAAAATCGATACCTCTGTTTTTTTTTGTCATCACCTGTTTTGCTGGGGAAAGACTTTTTAGCCCTGTTTTGCAGCGTTCATGAGGTTGATAGAAGGAAGCGAACTTCGAAAGAGATGGTCTGACCAACCAAGGTATCGCAGAAACACAATCAAGGTGTAGAACGATTCCTGAAGCACGCAAAAATTTGAAAATAAGATAGTGGCGGAATTCGGCCATACGAGTAACTAAAGAAGGCTCCTTGCAATTAACAAGTAGTTGGGCTATAAGAAGGAAAGCTAAGGACTAACACATAGCTTTTTAATGACACGAAAAGAAATGGCCGCCTACCAAATCAGCTAGCAGCGACGCTCCGATGCCGTCACAATTCGTTCGAACGACCGCTTGCTGATCCTTGGTCTTGGACATTCAACTAGTTATATCCGAGAAACGGTAGAGCTTTCCGCGCTAGTACCTTAGTAGAATTGCTGGGATAATTGCTCAGAATCCAAAACCGTCGAAGCCTCAAACACGAAGATTTCCGTGGGTACTACCTTTTATCGCCTGCGTCTAGTGAGTTTCGAATTAACCATTTATTCCGACGTTTCTACAACGCCTATATTTTGCTCCCAAAGATCCTCCTTTTGATCTGCTCTAAATTTCATGCAAAGGTATTTACAAAGGCATCAGTAGATATTGAACGAGGCCGCACGCAGCAGTTACGCGGCGCGGCAGACCAACTGGGGGCTGTGGCTGTCCGGCCTTGCTGGGACTGCATCATTTATAACATGCAGTGTTATTTTATGTAAAAC
The DNA here is from genome assembly GCA_037903475.1 of Ancylostoma caninum. Lineage (NCBI taxonomy): Eukaryota > Metazoa > Nematoda > Chromadorea > Rhabditida > Ancylostomatidae > Ancylostoma > Ancylostoma caninum. The sequence continues at coordinate 858,422 of JBAJFG010000028.1, read as the reverse complement.
TGATGGTACATAAAGAAATTAGCCGCGTAAACTATAGGCAAAGCTCCAACTTCCGGCATCAACAGCGCCCAGCTGATCTGACGCGCCACGGTGGAGCGTCGTGGATTCGTTTTGAGCTACCACACATGGAGATATGCATAATTGACTCGTAATAATTGTTGAGAGAAGTCAAGTTTAGCTTGTTAATTTAACCTTAAAGCGATTTTCTTCTTTGGGTAGAGCAGAATTCGGACGCCGCAGTTTGGCCTGATACGTAACCTCTATTGTTCACCGCAGCAAATTTTTATTTATTTTAGCCTGGTGCTGTTTGCAGAACCTAACAAAACCTCTTTACCTTGCATGAGGACAAAGCAGGGATTACACGTGACTTATATCCCCGTCCCATTCAAATTCGTTCAGGAGAGATCCACTTCAACTCACCAGTCTCAGAACGAGATAGGCAGATCATCAACGTCGTATGCACTTGGGCAGGAGGCTGCCTACATTATGCTCAGGTAGGTCAGATGCCAAAAAGGGACTGATTCGTTCCAAGAAATCGCTCTCAAACGAGGAACTATGCACGAAAATTTCTCAGCGTTTCCAGGTCGCAGCTCAACTGGAGCGAACAGGAAGCAGCTCTGAGGTGTTCGCTCGCCAGCGACGCCTCAACCAGTTCCTGCTTGATGTCGCCAAGAGCATCTTCCAGGACATTGTATCCATGGATACGGTTATCATTAAAGTTATGGTGGGTTCGTTCAGTGATCCAAGGGATTTCCTCTGGTTAAATCGTGTACTCTTAGAACTTCGCCGCAAAGCTGGTGGACGCAGACAGAGCGTCACTCTTCCTTGTTGACAACAAGAATCATGAGTTGTATGCGAGGATATTCGACGTTGGCAAGGGAGGGGAGGAGTTCGAGAAGATCAGCAAAGAAGGACACAAGGAAATTAGGTCAGTTTTTTTTTACCAATTTTCCTTCAAGAAATTTCTCGCCGGAATGTAGAAATGCTGAGGATTTTTGAGAGCGATACTTTTTGAATTTTCCCTCATTTCCTCCTGATCGTCTTTGTTTCAGATTCAGCATGACCCGGGGCATAGCCGGCCACGTCGCCTCGACCGGGGAAGGTCTGAACATTGAGGACGCGTACGAAGACAGCAGATTCAACCCTGAGGTGGACTCGAAGACCGGGTACACCACGAAGACCATCCTCTGTATGCCAATTTTCATACGCGGCAGGTAAAAGAGAGCTTTTCTTCGCACTCGAAATTCTGCAGTAGTTATTGTTACTATCGGGAGAGTCCATGCAATTTTTCGGGGCTACGAGGTTCACATAAACTAGCGAAGATTGGGTCTGATCGTCTGCGCTTCCGCACATTCCACTGATGTCAAGTTTTCGTTCTTGAAATGTATTCTGCTGTATGGTGGCCTCTACAAAGCGTCCAAGTCTACAAAATTTGTTCAGCCTCAAAACTAATATTTATATGACTATCACATTTATACTAGTTCTATAAGGGAATTTACCCAGGGTTAGTCGATTTTTTTGGATATTAGCGCGGATGGATAAGTATAATGACGGGTAGTCTCAGACACGTTGGTATGATTACCCATTGGTGGCAGCTGGATATTCTCCACGCCGCGCATGGGTAAACATGTTGACCAGCGCCAAATAAAGGGTAAATTTGGGCAAGTTAACATGTTTACTAAGGGTGATTTCAGCGATGCGTCTTGGCTCAGGTTAGCGGAACAATATTCGCATCCTGAGTATCCTGTCATTACTTAGTCCTTGAGAAAACCATGCATGCTAACCAGCTTTGGTTTGCTTAATTAACGCTCATGATTCCCAGTTCAGCAACTTTTTCATAAGGATACCCATATGAACCTCACGCAAATCTACGGATTTCACAATATTTCAAAGTCTCCCACTTGAATGATAGAATTTTTGAGGAAAAAGTTAAGGGTTTGAGCAGGGATAACAACAACTCACTAATGACCAAGCTAGTCATCAACTGGTTTGAAATCGTGCGATCAACAAATACAAGCTGAACTTCCTCACTGAACCAATCCTGAAATCTTTCTTCTTCACATTTTTGCATTCGGAACTAGGAAATGGTTTGTCGGGCCCGTAACTGCTTAGTCTTTATTTCTGCGATTACAGTGTGATTGGCGTTGTACAGATGGTGAACAAGCACGAGGGTGTGTTCACCAAAGCTGACGAGGACAGCTTCGAGGTTTTCGCAGTCTATTGTGGTTTGGCGTTGCATCATGCCAAGCTGTACGACAAAATCAGGAGATCCGAGCAGGTACCTCTCTAAAGTTGTCTCTGGAAATGTTGTGTTTAGAACTGTACATCCAGAAATACCGCGTCGCCTTGGAAGTGCTGGCCTACCACAGCGTATGCAACAAGGACGAGGTCGCGAAACTGCAGAAAATGGAGATTAAGGAGAGAGTGGAAGAACTTGAGACGTGAGTGATGCTCCACTGCTGCGCATGGGGCATGACACACTTACGATTTCAGTACTAGAGACAATGCTATGATTACTGCCTCCATACCTATATTCTTTAGAGGTTTCAACGGTCCTTCATTCTCTTCGAAAAACTTTCATGCCTTTTTTTAAAAGAATAATTGAAGTTACCTTCACGAGAGCTCACTCATTTGAAGGCTATTGAAAATCTTAACCATTTTTGGCGGTGTCTTCGACAGCACTAACATGGTCGAAAACATCATTACGTCTAGAAAATGGGCCCCTCGCTAGACGTATATGTTTGAATCTGTTTGCTTTCGATAAAAGCAGCAGTTTGGCTGAAAAATATTTGGACATGAGCATTTAATTAGGATAAACATAAAAGAAGGCTCCTAGAACAAGCACAAACATTTAATGAGAGTTTCCTCTTCCTATGAAACTTCATATATTTTACTTTCTTGGACAAATTTCCGGAAGGACCGCAGCAGAACACTGGAAAATTTGTGTTTATAATGCGTAAATTTGTTTGCTGCTGACCCGTTCACCCTGGGTAATGTCGATGATGCTGCTGCTGAGGTTCCTCTGCTTTTCTGCTGCGATTCTTCTGAATAGCTGCTGCGATTCTTCGGGCGTTCCGCTGCACTCCTTCCGAAGCGTTCTCTAGACATATTTGCTCTGCTGCGGTCCTTCCGAGTTCCTCGTGTGCCTGAGTTAGCATCCTTGAGTTTTTTCTTTAAAAAGTCCGAGAATAGGTCCAAAGAAGAAGTTCACTTCTATTGAAAAAAACTATTTGACTGTGGAACGAGAGCAGAAAAACGATAAATCAATGGAAATTGAAGCAATTGCATTGATTTGAGGTATAGATTCAATGGTATTCAGATTTGAGTTCAACTATTTGCGCATGTCAGAGTTGGAGAAGCCGCTGTACGCCATCTCCATGTTCAAGACTTTGTTCCAGGACCAATTGTAAGCTCCCCTCTCGTACTGGCGTTGTCAGTTAATGACCTGAGTATTTGCAGCCGCTACGATCGCGATGACCTGATTAGGTTCGTGCTGACAGTCAGGAAAAACTACCGAAGAGTGGCCTATCACAACTGGGCACATGGGTGGTCCGTAGCTCATGCCATGTTCGTGTTGCTTATGCACACGTCTCGTGACATTTTCAACACGCATGAGGTACGTTTTAGTTCGTGGAGTCATTAGAATATTTGTACTGGTCCAGACGAGAACAGTGACTTTGTTAAGGCTCTGGCACTGTACGTCTCGTGCCTATGTCACGACCTCGATCATCGTGGCAAGAACAACGCGTACATGAAGTCGATGATGACACCTCTGGCCAGCATCTATACGACGTCGGTGATGGAACACCACCACTTCAACCAAACCGTCACTATTCTTCAGCAGGTTTGCTTCCATCACTTTTTTTACACACTAGTTGGAAGTTGAAAAGGTTTTTGGGATAATTTTTTGCAGCGTTTTCATAGATCTTGTTCATTCAAAAAATGCACCAATTATGGTATGAAAAATTAGTCTTTAACTAGAACTCACCAAAATATTTAGTGGAAAAAGCCCAAGTTACCGTTATTTCTGGGATTCGTGCACTTTCCATTGATCATAACCCCTACATAGTTGTAAGACACGAGTGCTCATTTTGCAGGATTCCCATATGGGATTACTAGTATTATCAAAACCACACCTGCTCACGTGAACCATTTTTCTCAAAGGCAGGGGCCCACGTTATCACTGGAGCGAATAGCAGATTCTGCATTTCCTCGACACTGATTCTAGCGGTATATCTCGGAACGGGGTTTAAACCCGTCTTCCGGGACGGGGTCTGTAACAGTTCGCTAAGACAGATTGACCTGTGAAGCCGTTGATCTTATCGATTGGACACTATACATGTGACCGAAGCAAATATATTCGACGAAATCTTCGAATATTCGAACAATTCATTCAGTCGGCTTTTCAAAGAATGGACATATTCGAACTATTCATTCATTTGGGTTGTTCATAATTGGAGTTGTTCGAATAATTCGTTTATTCGGGCACCTAGAGAAAGCTAGTATTCGAACAATTCGTTCATTCGACTGTCTTAGAAGTGGCAAATTCGAAATATTCGTTTATTCGGCTTGGGAACACTTGACATTTGAATAATGATGGTATGATGGCTATTACAGAGAGCAACAGATATCCACTAACAGGGTCATGCCTCAAAGAATAGTTGCGACCCCCAGCAATTCCCGCAGATCGCCTGACGAGACCCTCATATATCCTGAGGCCGATCTTTGCAGATGCGAGTAACAATGGTTGGTAGTGGCGGACAGTAACGAAAACTTTGAAAGCTACAATTGAAATGGTATTGGACCGAATTTTCGATTCGAATTATTCATTGATTCGGTGATTTCAAAAAGTCGGTTATTCGAATGAATCATTAATTCGGGTAGCCAAAAAAGTCCTATATTCGAATAATTCGTTCATTCGCATATTTTGAAAACACCTTATTCGAACTATTCAAATGTTCGAATATTGCAAAAAGGTCCATATTCGAACTATTCAGAATTCGAATATTTCAAATTTTCTATTTTTCGAATTATTCAAAAAATCGAATATTTCAAAAATCGTCGAATATTCCAATGTATATTGGACACGTTCCGAGTCGTTGGCCAAAGCTGCAGCCGCGACGGTAGCCAGCACAGCTTGGAGCGATCCGCATTTCATTTCATTTCGTAGAAGTGCATTCCAGGATGGTCACAACATCTTGAAGTCGATGAGCTCAGCAGACTACAAGCAAGCGCTTTCACTCATCAAACACTGCATCCTGGCCACAGATCTTGCGCTTTTCTTCACCAACAAGGCAGAACTGAACAAAATAATCGATTCTGGCAATTACGACATTCATGTCGAGCATCACAGGTAAGACATGCACTCAGCAAGTTATTTGCGGAACGCTTTCCCATTGAAATCATTTAAGGAAGCTAACTCAAGCGATTCTCATGACTGGATGCGATCTAATTGCTTCAGCGAAACCATGGTACATTCAAACGGAAACAGTGAAAGTTATATTTGAAGAATTCTACGAGCAGGTGAGGAGCTGTTTAGAACTAATGGGACATCTAACACTATTTTAATATTTGATGATCAGGGAGATGCTGAGCGATTAAACGGACGAGACCCCATTCCGATGATGGATCGTAACAAGGCGCATGAACTTCCACAGATGCAGGTTCGACGCTACTTTTTTCTGCTTCGGGACCGGACCTGTCTTCCGCTCCAGTAGCCATTTTTTTACTAATATGTCAGTTTTCTGTTTGAATATTTTCTTTTTCCCGCAACTCTGGTCGGTGCATCTGAGGGTCTTCCCGTCCCGGCATGCCGACATCAAAGTTGTCAACACTTTGGTGGCAGCTGTCCTCAACATGCCAACTACTCGTGACATGCGACTATCTAATGCATGTGCGAATTCTCTGACCACATATCCGAACCAAAAACAGCTCAAACTACGACCGCTGCGTAGAGAAAAAGCTGAACGAGACCAAGGTCTGCTTTGACAAATCTAGCAAGGAAATTCCGCCATTCTCACAAGGTGAAAGTTTGAAACTTCAAGAGTTTTTTCTTTGCCGCTGAATTCAGCTGACTGATGATTTTTGCCCGAATTATGCGAATATGAGGAAGTGCGAGAAATGCATACAGAAAACACGACATTCAGCATGGAAAAGTAAGAGGAGACATATCAGATTTCACATCAGAGAGGAAACAACCCAGCCATTTCCCTTCCGTACTTCTTTCTAGAAATCATTTTGGAACTTTCTGCACTGAGCTATTTTGACACCTTTACAATCTTGGACATAATATCTTCACCGGAGCATTCGAGTCGGACCGAATAAAGGACGAAAATAGAGGCAATCTTCATAATGTCTGAACTGTTAGCAAGCGTAATATTTACTATGTATGCATGTAACTGAAAAACTTTGCAAAACCTAACTACAGGGTTAAAATGGGAAAAGGTGAGGTTATTCATGAATAATTGCTATCGGAGGAATATTAAGCAGTTGCTCTTACGTCACATTATCTGTACATTAAATGAAGAGTGAATTATGTTTCATTAAAAAATGAACGATTTTGAAATATAATGAGCTCTCGAGTGGCACTCGAAAAACGGAGGCAGCTGGAAAATCCGGGACATTTCCCTCCAACAGCCTCACATTCACCTAGAATATTAATACATAGTAGAACAAGTATTCAATTTGCAATTTCAGAGGAGAAGTTGACACTCTAATTGGATAGAAGGCCTAGAGTAACAAAACTTAAAAAAAAGAAGAAAACTCTTCTCTCAGTAGTGATCAGCACCATAGCAGCGGTCTCGTGAACGTTAATAGTAGAAATTTTCTTACTCCATTCCATGATGGTGGTCAATTTCTACGAATCCCTCTCATTCCGTCGAGGTGACGTGGTAGCAGACGTCTTCGGTAATATGCACGAGGGTAAACACACGTTTTACTATTTGCTCTGGCTGAAGCAAACAGCCTGCTTGCCTTCAAAGAAATTCTTCCAGTCACAACGTTGAACAACGTTTTTCGTTCCTGTACCATCGAATAATTCCTTGCATCAAATCTGAAAATCACTATGAAACAACGAACAATCACATATTATGCCACCCCCAACCGAAGCGCCATTTTGCAGGTCGGATTCATGCGCGGCATCTGTTTGCCATGTTACGAATTGGTCGCGAAAGTGATTCCAGATGCAGCATTCCTGAGGGATCAGTGCGAGTGAGTCGGAGACAACCTTCGAAACGCTGAATTTATAGACAAGATTCGATTTTTTGGTGTTTAGATACAATGCAAAGAAGTGGGAGGAGTTGGCTGCGGAACAAGCTGAACTGAACAAGCAAAAAACGGAGGAACCCCAAACCGACAATGGGAAAGAATGACAAGGAATTTAGACAACAGCTCATCAGTCACACTATTTGAGGGTTCTGCTTTAGTTCCAATTTGGAAGAATAGCATATTTTATAGTTGGAGATGAATATGATTTTGCCTTAGCGTGTTGTGGTGAACGCATAAAAGAGTATTTGAGTACTGTTGATCCTTGTTGGACATGTGTAACATCCTACCCAACGAACACTACCATTTTATATCTTAATCTTTCTTTTACGATCAGCAGAAATGTTTTGGTTGTTATGCTTCCAATCATACAAGTTTCACACGGCTTTGTAGCAGGGTTGAAAAATTCTTCAAAATATTTTCTCGTAAAGAGGAACCTATGAACTAGGGTCTCCTTTTTTCTCGTTATCATTGGTCTACTTGAATAAAAGAAAAGATAAAAAAATTCAATAGTTTCGAATACAATAGTGCCAATCCTGAGGTCCACAACTGACCTGCTTGATCAAGGAATCAAGCCCGATCCTATGTATTATAGCTGTTTCCACTGTACTGAGTTCTGATGCTGACACTACAATATTGATAAGTGCGCCTAAAAGGATCGTGGCTTCTCTGCCACAGAGTCAGCAAGCTCCCTTATCAAAAACCAAAAGAAGATATTCCTACACCTTCTTTGTTCTTTTCCCGCGCTTGACTATAACGAGTTTCTTTGGTAAAATTTAGGAGTTTTTGCTGGAAACCAGTCCTCTTCAATATTTGTCAAAAGGCTGTGGATCCTTCCTAAATCTACTCTTTATGTATGAGGGATTTAAGACCCTTTGAAGATTATTTAAGAGGACAGGTACAATGGTGGGACTCATGGACGTCTCTGAAGAGGCGGTAACCTACACACAAACCCAGGGTGAACGTGTTTTTCTGAAGAATTCTCGTCCACCCTGAAGTGGAGGGAGCCCACAATGATCCCGGATGTGTTCACAAATCCCACTACTGACCTGCTGAATAAAACGATTTGATGCATTTCACGCACACCCAATTTTCTGCAGGCCATTAATATCTTGATATTCATGAATCTCTTTTATATCACGCATATTTTTGATCAACTACTTAATACAATATCGTTGCAACACGAAATTAATACCACTTTGTATACAAGAACAGTAAGAGATGGCTGAGTAAAAAATTGTGATTCAAATTCCGAGAGATGAAAAATTCTCGAAAGAAGAATATCTGGTGCGAGGGAATTTTTACACTTACCAATTTTAATTTCACATTTAATTTTTAACCTGATTTTTTGCTACATTTCCCGCCAGATTTTATATTCTCCCACCCCTCCCCCACCCTTCTATTAAAGATTTTCGCTGTAGCGAGATGATTACCCTGTAGTTACTGCACTCCACATGATGGATGCAAGCAACGACTAGTTTCACCCCATTCGATAAATCAACATGGGTCTCTATTTGTACTGCAACCTACATATAACATCTAGTGACATTTAGCAACTAAACGCGCAGCGTCAGTCAAGTCCTTTTCCCTCCTTAGCACATTCGCGACAATGTGCTCAACCGGTTGACACGTGTGGTGTGACGTGTGGGACCGCGTGCTCCACTTGGTGAGCACGCTCTTTCCAGAGTTATATTTTTGGGAAGCGGTCATATTTAGCAAACTCGTATGTAGTATTTAGCAAACTCATATGTAGTGCTTTATTAGCAAATGTTCAAGCGTGCTACATGCGCACTGGATAACAGATCTTCCCTGAAACTTTTTTAATACGTGATTGAAACGCGCAACAGAAAGAACGACACATATGAAAGAGAAACTTCAATCAGTATCAAGTAAATGGATGACATACATTTGAAAACTCTTCTGACAATCACAAAAGAGAAAATGATCAGTGTTAAATCTGCGCGAATCTGGTGTATTATGTGACAGAGGAAAAATTCCTACCACATGGGACCACGTGCTCAAGCGGTTGAGCACGGGACCCAAGCGCGTTCAAATGCGCCTGTACCACGTGAAACACCATGACCAAAAGTGTAAGGTAGCGAATGTGTTAAGTAAGGGTAAGAATAGGGAAGCGCGATTCACTAGATGAACTCTGAACTGCCTTTTTGGGGATGAAGGAGGAAGCGGTAGTTTTTTTTAAAAATATGCATAGCATCCTAACGGTTCGGAGCGTGCCAACGGTGTAGGACGTACGTTTTGAAGCGGAGAGTTGCCCTTTCTCAAGAAAATGGTTATGTGGTAACATTTCTTTTACTCTTCTTTCTTTTATCCTCCATAGAACACAGAACAAAGACTTCACAAAGGAAAAAAAAAACAATGCTTGTCTATGAAGCACCCACTGTCGGTAGACTCTAACTGATGTTACTCTATACAGAACTTGTGACGCTTATCGATCTATATCGTAGCTTGTAGAATGGTCTAGCCATCTGGTTATCAGAACAATCAAGACTTTCTGTTGAACTGGGAAAAATTTTTTTAGAGGAAATGCCGGAAGTGCCCACGTCGTTATCATAAAACTGTTGAGGTGCTCCCGAAACTCCATAAAAAACTATGGAGTATCGTAGTTATCCATTATTCCAGGTTAGCGTGTAGGTGTAGAAAAATGGATTGTTCAACGCGTAATCGCATCTCTTACCATGTTGAAGCAAACGTACAGTAACCAGGCAATGACTAGCTCTCCTCCTTGTAACTTTGGACCTCATCCGATACGCGTTGACTGTTTCTGAGAAAATATTTAGACCCTGCTCATGTGCATTTTCATGCGAATGTGCATGGCCATTTTAAGGAATTTTTGATTGCCTTCTCAGAAATTAATCAGATGTCTCACCAAATGTCAGAGTTTGTAACGTCGAATCCAACGAAAGCATGGCGAAAACAAACATAAATTTTCAAAACTGGGCGCAGGCCTCAATCTAACCCATGCTCGCGAAAACCGGATCCGAAGATTACCGGGTGTACTGTTATTCAAACGTTGCACATGTATAAACTGTTGAAACAAGGCCAATTTTCAAACATAGCCTGCCCACCTTCGTTCGCTCTAGATATCCTTCCTATAATAGGAGAAACAAAAGGATATGTCTTCATATCCTTGAACGGTGAAGGCAACAATTTCGAACAGATCAACGAAGAACAACTCATTTATCACTTAGAAATTCATGAAGCCATAGCGAAAAAAAAAACTGTTGTTTGGCGCGAATCAGACACCTACTTTTGCTGTCTGATTGGCAGCTACGGTAGTCAAGCTGGAGGTTTCTGAATTTGTGCAAAATTTTCCTTTTATATATTGTTTACCAAGGCCCACCAGCGAAATTACTGTACTTTACAAAGACAGGCACATTGTAAAAATTATAGATTATTAAGGATGTCTCCGGAATTGGTAAACAAGAACACGCCCACAAAAAAAAACTCCCTCCGTGCTCCGTCTCAAGCTAGTTACTGGACCACGCACCGCATTCACTGCACTCGGCTCTGTCCGGCTTCTATATGCTCAGATTATGTAGTTGGATACTATTTGGGTTCTAGAGAATAATGTCGTAGTTGTACTTAGACTAGTTAATGCAACAAATTCCGAGTTTTCTTTTTAATTTCAAAGATTTCTCATTGTGAGAAATTCTCATATTCTGACCATTTTTATTTCTGCAAAGTTTAAAACGTAGAATGCCTCCATGATTGACAAGAAACTTACCCTCCCGTCACGAATCCATCTTGTACATTAAGCTCATTACTTTTACATCAGCACCAAAAATGGGCATAACCAATGTACTATGGGGAGCAGTTTGGAAAATTTCGAAAATGTATATGCGACGAGCGTCGCAAGCTGCATAAGGAGATATAGAACACTCTGTGAATGGCTATACTGACCAGGTATCCTTCCCCTTCAGTTCATTTACACAGGTTGCACTCCTACTTATCCCCTTGCCGTTATTACTCCTTCTTTAACTAGATATTTTGAGAGATGCTATACACATCGACACATTAAACGCATCTTGGCAAGCTGAATTCCGCTGCTCTTTGCTCAAAAATCTGAGGGGCATTGTGTACGGGAACCTGAAAGAGGGATTTTCCCCAACTGGATATGCTCGAGTAATTAGACCATCTGCTCAAGCGTTCACCGGTTGTGCTTACGGGTTGAATGTGGTTTTAATTTGTAACAATTCCAGCCCCACCTTGGCGTTTCTGCGCATCAGCGTACGATATCCCATTTGCTTCCCAATGACGTTGTTTTCCAATTTTTTCTCAAGAGTTAAGAGCAGAATCCATTCAAGTGGTTCTCAGAGGATATGGATAACCGAGTTCTTGCTTATATATTCGCTAGAGGTGTTCACGCTCGGTCCGAGTCTACCTGTACTGCTTCTTATGGAGCATCTCGAATGCATGAAATTAATAAGCATAAACGAAGTCACACGATCCGTCCGCTAAAGAGAAATTCCCGTGCTCGGATGCATCAGTGCGTACCCCCATAGTAAACGTGTTTACACGCAAAAGGTTTACCCTTTACCTGGCAGCAGTCAATACCTTTACCCACATGTGACGGTGTCTGTACCTACCTGCTTCCCATGGGTATGAGATTAGCAATCATTTCTATGGTAATGCTAGGCCTTGGTGTCGCACGCATCATTGAAACTACCCACGGTGAACGTATTAACATCACACACATTTACCTATCGTTAACACGGGCGTCCAAGCATTTACCCTGGAAAATCTCAATGATGCATCCAGGCACTTATTTTTACTTATTTATTGATTTCAGGCTTTTCCAGCAGTCCCAGAGCTGTAAGACTAGCTCGCTAATAAGCTGATTTCGGGTATTTTCAGTTGCCAAATCAGTACATATCGATAGTCTTTAATTTATTTCATTTCAATATAGGTATGTATCTGATGTCCTGTAACCGCTTACATGTTCTACAACGAAGCAGCTGTTGGTCGCAACGTGATATGAAAGAAAAGGAAAGAGTGACGAAGGGAGTACCGTGGATAACTGTGATGAAGTAAGTGAAATAGCGTGATCTATCAAGAGGACAACTGCTCGAAAATAAAACACATACAAAAAAAAAACAGAGAACGACGGTAAACTTGCTGGGCAACAACTTCAGTGGCGAAGACCCGGTTGTTTGTGTTAGCGATGTGTGCACAATGTGACAATAATTACAAAATGAGGAGGAATGACAGGCGAGGGACAACGACAGCGGCGGCGGTGCGGCTGCGACGCGGCTGCGGCTACATCTGGATGTGCATGCCTTGCGTGATGACTCGTGTTCGACTCTCCTTCTCCAGCATCTTCCGCTCCCGCTCTATCCTGTTTTTGATCATCTTCACCTTCTTTTTGATCAATGAACGATCCGAGTGATTCTGGATTCCCATACCCTGAAATTAAAAATCTAAAATCAATTTTTTTTACTACAGAAAAGTTCAGTGGTAATTTTCAACTTTGAACTTAACTCTCAAAAAAAGATGATAGGAAGCTATGGATAAATAAACATATAGTTTGTTCCAAACGCGACTTTAGTTGAAGATTCATGCCTATTGCCTGCCTTTCTATACACCTCCTCAAATCCTTGCGCACTTCCCTGCGCGCTTTTTCTCTCTGGTGTCTCCTCGACTACTATGTATTCCCAGTGAAACAGATCATATGCAGTCAGAAAAAAATCTGGAAGAGCTCAGGATAGCAAAGCATGGATGATATTCGGGATTGAGAAAAAAAGGAAGAAGTCAATTTACTCGTTTTGTTCTTCGTTATAAATTTCACGGTTTTCAATTTCGCAGTGGAAATTTTCCCTAAACCTGTGTAGGGGTTCTCATGCTCTGCATGTGTTTTCAGGTACAAGCTCTCAAATGACGTCCCTCTATGAGTAGTCTTGTTCAAGTATCAACTTTTTCTTTCCTCACCTTCAGTTTGGTTCCGTCCAGATCCAGGAATTTCGCTCCAGTGATCTTGTTAATGGTGAATTCGGGCACGTATTTATCGAGACCCATGGAAACGAGCAGTTGACACACGTCGTCTATCGTCCAATGCAACACTTGAAGGCCTTGGATCTGCTCGCAGGACGCTCTCCAGAACTCGTTCTCATCTGAAAACACTGTTTATTGCTGGGTAAAAACTGGACAAGTGGAAGAAAAAGGAAGAACGAAGGAAGACGTCTCAAAAGCCTATTGCTATAAAAATAGAGATGAGACATGTTTTCTTGAGAAGGATTTTTTTCGCGATGAAGTAAAGGTGTTTCCTCCTTCAAAATTATATAAACCGGGGTTGCATTTGAAGCATCTATGATTCATGGTGCTGGAAGAAAAAGCTCCTCGAGTACCATTAGTTTAGCCTTCTTCAGTTAAATACGGCCACGGTTCAGAGTTGCTCTCTAATATCACCTCAAAAAATTGAGTATATTCAAAATATCAAAGGAATAGTAAAGATGATAAATAAAATTGATTCTCAGGACCAGTATTACGGAGTTTAACCACGAAAATCAGCGATGGAGAGCATGGTTAACCTTCATGGTTAAGCTGTAGACTACGCGATGTTAGAAGACGCAAGACGAGAACGTTGGTTTGACAACCTGGTTTTGCTCAGCAATTTTCGATTTATTTCATTAATTTTCTATGCACAACTAGGTTCGCCAAAATATGTAGAACAGAAAGACAACAAGCAAACACCTAACCAAGCTAACTAAATTACTATGTGAGGACCTACTGTTATACAATGGTAGAAATCATATGAGAACCCTATAATTATGTAAATAGGAGTAGGGTTACGTGTTCAAGAATCCCAGCCCTGAGTGATAACACGCAAAATGGCGGCGCGCACTAGGGACTCGGATCAGTGGAAGCCTTCTGTATAGTGTGACATAGGGCATTTCTTTTAAAGCCTTCTCCTAACAGCTGTCAAAAAGAGTAACATTCAAATGGAGGTGATAAATGGATTTTTTGCTTGTTATACCAAAGTATTCTACAGCCGAGAGAATATCCGTAAGCAATACATGTGTCTAACAATAAGAAATGCTGCGGAAATGCAGGAATTTGAGCCAGAGTTTCTGTAGAATTATAGAAATTTCAGAAAGAAATCCGTTGAGAATGCTCTGCCTTGATCTGTAACAAAATGTCCTTCTAAAGAAACTCAATATAAAATAAAATTTTATATCAAAAACGGAAAACTATCGACGAATGTCCAAAGGTTTATAGTGGTCGAAGAAGCCAATGAATAGTCACAAGTGGGGAGGTGTTATATGCGTTATATCCGACAAATTAACCTTGCTCCGTCCTACGGATTCATTTGCGTGTTCATTCAATTACTTGCTTAACAACTTATCTACTTTGTTATTTTCTTATTTAATTACTCATGTATGATTCACTGAGTTACCCGGTGCGCTGAGTAGACATGAGAAAAAAGAAGAGAAGCCAATAATTCTTCGAGAATGTGTTGAGAGCTTCTAAAAAGAGACACTTACTTGTCGCATATTTCTTCTTCAGAGGGAACAACAACCGTCGATGCACGAATTTGTGTGGCAGAGCGGGACTGGCAGGCTCGGATATCCGAGGAATAGGACTTCCGCACGACGACGAGTACTTGTCATCGTCCCATGTGGACACCTCAGCGTCTTTGCGGCTCTAAAATGTTCCAAATACTAAATCTCTAGGAAATATGCACGTGCTGATGGACTTACGGTGACGTTGTTGTTGATGCTTGTCTTCGACTCCTTTGCATCCATGTTAGCCATCACTGCTTTGTCTTCATGAGGAAGCTCGCCTCCGGGTTTATACGCCAAACCCTCATCGCGCTTCTCCAGCTTGTCCTGCAACACTTAGCCTAATTGGAAGGAGAAAACCAGGTCTGGCGGTCTTGTTATCCAGGAAGGACGGTCGATTTCGGTCAATAGCCACATCCCTCATTACGCGCCAAAGTATGCCTCGCTCTGTACGAATTATGAATTCAACAAGTGCACTTCTTTCCCATTATAATTGTTGATGCTTGACAAACGCAGCCACCAAACCAGTGTTCATCGAATGATGTTCTGCTGCACAATAGTGAACACTAGCATTTTGTGAAGATTGACGTTGTCTAGAGCGGAAAAGAAGGAACACTGCTACGACATTCGAGAAATTAAGGGTGAGGACGTTGTTTGGAGATGTCATGAGCAAGCAGGCAATAGTATGTTGGTAGTTGTACCATTTTCGAATGAAGACGATGAACGAGTATCTTCCAAGTGATTCCTGGTTATTCTTCACCAGAGAAGTGCATAGACGTCACACTTTAACACAACTGCACCTACTGATGTCTTACTGATGGGATCTTCTCTCAGGTGAATGAGAAACTTGTGGGCCTGCACTATCCAATAATGCTGAATTCACCTTATGCAACGTGTCAAAATTCCGCGTTTGAGATTAGTTGTGTCTCTAAAAAGTTGGTCTCCACCAGTCGGATGCGATCCGTTTTAGATTGAAGGAAACTCTAACAGCTTTGGGAGCAATCAAGATTTAGCTGGACAGTTGGTTTAGCTCAGGGTTCGATATTCCTTGCAGACTAATTCATGTACGCAAAATTCATCCGTGTTGGAAAGTGAATCCAGGCTCTGAATGAAGATGTTGATCGAAAATTTTTTAGATATCTTTTTGATAGCTGAGCATTGAAAACAGCAATGGCATTTGTTTTCATGTTCTATTTCAGAACTACAAATCTTGTTTTGAGCTCCAAATCATTTATTATGCAGCCCGATCAGCGTAATACGTCGTGTACAAAGCGAAGGGGCAGCTCTGCCCCATTGATGCCATCCTCCCTTCAATTGCTTCCCAAGCTTTCCACCTTTTAGCAGCAATTCAGGAAGGAAATGCTGTTAGGCTTTGTACACGACGCTGGTCGGACTGTGTTCCTGCTGCACACTTATCTTTGCAAGTATCCTGGAGTGGGTGACCTGTGACGCACTTGGTTGACCCCAGGTGAAATTGCCACTGGATCAGACCATTTGCTATTTTACACTTTTCTTCCATTGTCTATACAGCATTAAACTCATAGCACATTACTTCATTCAGAACAGTATTTTCTACGGAGAGGAGTTGTATTGGGCGTCGTACAGCGTGAGCATGGGAAATTCTTTCTAACTATACATACAGGAAGCTCCAAATGTCCGCAGTCAAGAGGGGCGTGGCCACGGCGCGGCTCCTTGATCAGACACAGCGTTCTCTATGCTGCATCTGGCTTCTCTGACTCTGCAGACAACCGGCGGCAGCATGCAGAGCGCATGTGTCTCTGCTTGAAGCCGCGTCGTGGCCACGCCCCTCTTGACTACGGACATTTGAAGCTTCCTGTATGCCCCTCTCAGTGCCATGGTAAAATCAGGGATCAAAGAATTAACAAAAGCCAGTGCATCGCATCAGAAAGAAAGTAATCACCACAGTCAGCACTCAACAAAATTGTCTATTGAATAAATGTGATACATTTAAACCATATATGTAATTTTCACAGAACATTCGTAAACGGAGACGATAAATTCACCAACCTTCAACTTATCCCTGAGTTCGGTAAGTTCATTGTTGGCTATGGATTGCCGCCGTTGGTCCATCTCTTCGAGTTTTGCCTCCAGTTCCTCGATTCGCTCCTGAAGGTGCTCTCATTATTTAGTGAAGAGCAGTCGAACTAGATCAAAAGCTTACCTTCAGTTGTGCAACGAGGTGCGAATAGTGTGCATCCTTGTCCCTCAACTGCTCCACATGGTTCTCTTCACGAGAAAGGAGCTCCTTCTCCCTGAAAACACACTTTGACTCGGAGGAATCCCAGCGAGACGAAGTGATTGCACATACCTCTCCTGGTAATTCCTGAGCAGCTGATTCGCCTGGTCGTACTTCTTCTCGAGTTGGTCGTAATGCGATTTCGTGCTGTCCAACACTTCGTGCATCTGATCAGCTTTTTTCTGTGACATTTCAAGTTCTAATTCTAGAGCAGCGATCTTCGCCTAAATGTCGCAATAGCAGTGTCTGCGTCGGCACAGTCACGACGACCACTGAACGTACCCTGATCTCCGACTCGTCCATGCTCCGCGCCGTTGGCGGCTCGCTCTCTTCGGGTTGACTCTCTTCGCCTTCGTCGCTGACTATTCGGGCGCGGTCGGCTTCGAGGGATTGTCGGATCAGCTGAGCCACTTCGGATTCTTCGAGGTTCGGTTCTCGTCCTGCAGGAGAAATGATTAGCACAAAAATAAATAGGTGCCAGCTTGCACTCAAAGAGGGATTATCCCTAATGCTCTAATTATTTACGAATTGAAGGATCTGACAGCGGACAGCTAATAGGCTACAATGATACATAGGAGACTACAGCTGATCCAGACATGATCGCACAGTTCAGGATCGATCGATTATGAGAATGGTGACATCAGTGCATGCCGTGTGGATGCGCAGACGATCAGAGTGGCGAGACGCAAGTGATGCGACATGTCAGATTCACCCGAGCCTGCTGCATTCTTCCGTTCCGCTTTCCCAATATGATTTACTGAAGATGTTTACCCACACGATGATATTATTTATTAATTTATTTACTACGATGTTACAACACAACAGCACGCCATAGTATAGCTACATGGTGGGAACGAAATCAATGAGATGTGCGGATGCGCAGACGGTCATACTGACAAAGTGCAGGCGACCGAGTTCGAGCCTACAGCAGCCTCCTATTTTTTCGCATTTCCGATTCTGATATTTCTGATATTCCCGGGATGTTTTGCTAATCACTGTTATTTGCTAATCACTGTTATACCGTAACCACATCATATAATAGTACGGTTGCAGTAAGTAACGACGGATAGATATCCCAGAAAATCTTCTGGAACTTTTCACAAGCGGGTTATTTGGCACCATGATCACGACTTCCAAATCTACATATTTCACAATTTTTGCCATGTTCCCGCCAAAACTACAAAAATGCCATTGGGGCAAGAATGGGAATGATTTCCATGATAATCTTAAGTAATCCTATGAATGAAAATTTGGACGAAATGAATTATTGCTGAGAATTTTATGAGCAGAACTAGGCAAATTTTCCCTCTTTTTATTCAAGTTCTCGTGCAACATGTAGTTCCCAACCTTTCCTATGGAAGAATTCGGTTAAAAATGTGCCTCGGGTGGACTAAGCACTATAATAACCTCGTGCATATTCATAGGATTCCTTATCCAATATTAATGGAAGGGGCACATTCACCGAGAGGAATCCAGAAAAACAAACGCACCAATAGTGAAGAGCACTCGGTTCGAAGTCGCCCGAAGAGTCTCGGCGGCGTAGAGCTGACTGACTCCGACGAGGCTCTTCCCGTCAACGGACACTATCTGATCGCACACTCGCACCCGTCCGTCTCTGGAACACCGCAGCTAGTGGGGTCCGCGAGGGGAAGCACATCGACCAGTCCCCATTTAGGATATTGAGTCCCGAATGGAGCCGCGCCGCATACTATCTGCGCACTGACCTGTGTACGGCTCCTCCGGGGGTGATATTCTTCACAAAGATGCCTAGCTTCTCTAAGCCGGAATCGGCTCCAACTCCCATTCCTAAATGGATTGAATCCTGACTTTTCCGGGGACAATGAAAAAGGAAAGAGGTTCCTCACCAATTATGGAGACTCCTAGACCTTCAGGGCCCTTTTCCAGCATTACGTCGAATAATTCCATACGTTCTAATCGCCTTTCGAGCTCATATTCTGCGCAGCTGGCCACCGGATCGATATCCTCGTTTTTACGGTCATACTCCTCCACCGAGTGGGTGCAATATACCTGAAACAGCGATACGGACGGGCTTAGTCAACATTTCTCATGTACATGTTTGCATCAGAGACTACGTATTACGTCACAGCTCAAAGACCAATCTAGGACGCGACAACCACACATGCACAGCTCGGACAGGACAACGCTGGAGGACTGCGGGAGGACCGCAAGGAGATACCGTAGAATTGGTTAGATTTCCAAGAAAGGCTCGAGCACACCTTCAAAATTTGAGGTTTTCAACCTGATGGCCCCAAACAATTGAGGTATCAATCAATTCGAAACAAATTTTCACCAGAAATCCTTATTCAGTATCAATAAATTCGAAACAAATTTTCACCAGAAATCCTTATTCAATCATGGATTTCACTAATATTGATTTGCAAGAACTGGGTCAAGTCGAATTTGCACAATCGGAATTTTTTACGACTAGAAAAAAAGACAGTTTTCAGCAGAAAAGCACAGCAACTAAATACCCACAAAATGAAGTTAGCACTATACTCTGCAACTAGTGTCACCGTTGCCAGCGACAGTGATACCTATTGATTTAGGGCGGAGCATCGCTGGACACGCTGCTGCGCTACCGATCGATAATCGATAGTTAAAGGCAGAGGGCCACCTCGTTCTGCCTGTTGGATTTACCAACATATCCTAGACCTTCTCATCATGTTGATCCCTGGGATGTACATCAACAGGCACAAAAGCGACGAAATCCCTATTTTTGAAAGGCTCGAACTGGATAAAAATTTGGAGCCCGGAG
Source organism: Ancylostoma caninum (assembly GCA_037903475.1). Taxonomy (NCBI): domain Eukaryota; kingdom Metazoa; phylum Nematoda; class Chromadorea; order Rhabditida; family Ancylostomatidae; genus Ancylostoma; species Ancylostoma caninum. The sequence continues at coordinate 838,609 of JBAJFG010000028.1, read as the reverse complement.
GCGGATCGCTCCAAGCAGTGCTGGCTGCCTGCCACGGCTGCCGCGTCGGTCAACGAGTCTTGGCGTGTTCAATCGATAAGATCAACGGCTTCACATGTCAACTCGGGTTGGCAAACTATTACAGACCCCGTCCTGGGATACGGGTTTATAGACCATTCTAAGACAATTTACGTATACCGTTGGAACCATCGCGCCGAGTAGATGCAGAATCTGCTGTTAGCTGAACTACGAAAATGAGGTGGGCTCCTGCCTTTAATATCGATGTGACTTGGGCGATGGCAACTCAGAGTACTATACTTCGTGTGGAGCACAGCCGCAAACTAAGTTTGAGAAAATCACACGGTTGTATGTGTGAATTTTCTAGAAATGCATAAATATACATCTAGAAACCAAATAAATCTACATCCGAAAAAAAGGCCACAGTAATCCACGAAATCCGCCGTAATCCTCCACACTGTCTCTGTCCAAGGTATTAGTTAAAGCAAATGGAAGTTAGACTAACAGGTATCGGTGCTGTGCTGAAGGAGACCTTTCTGTCGCGATCGAGGTCTCGTTCCGGGCTGAGACCTCGTCTCGTCTCGAGCACTCCGTCGACGCGTTCGTCGTCCGACGACGCGCCACGTGACGACAGCGTTCGGCCGTCGTCATCGTCGGCGTCGCGACGCGTTTTCACCAACGCGTACGTGGTGTGTCGCATCGCCTGTGCATCTGCGTCTAACACACTGTTATCGTCTCGATCATCACCAAACCTGAAAATGGAAGGGTTCAGAGGATCCGCTCAGAAAAATATTCGTGGCAAAGTGCACAGGATTCCAAGTTGTTATTCATATAGAGCAGTTAGCAGGATTGACAGTGATCCCAAAACTTCTGAAAGCACCCGAAAAGGGGTGGATGTGCTTTAAGTGGTTAGCAAAAGTAAAAAGTAGGAAGTAAAGGAAACCTCCACCAGGTTTCAACACTGAAGAGATAGATAAACGTTTCGAAGGACTTTGTTTTAAATGGAGAAAGGGAAGCCGTGAACACTAAACGGATCGAAAATATGAAGAAAGGTTGCAGCTTTCGAAGAGGCACAACTCGAAAGGAATTTTCTCCATTTTCTCCCAGAACAAACTATTTCTTCAACCGAAAAAGTCCACCTTTCACATTTATAAGCCCGACAATGTGTGTACAATCACAGGTTCTCCTCCTAAGATTTTACCTAGGGAAGAAACCACACGAATTTGAAGATAAATTTTCAGTTTAGCAATGGATGCCATACACTGAAAAAAAAACGGCTTGGCATCACTTTACACTGCAAATGCCAGCAAGAAAGTGCAAGAACGATGTAATGCAGGAAATTTGGGGGGTAAATGCGAGGAAAAACCCTGGTAGCCAGAGAATTGCCTTGTACAGGGTTAAGCGAAGCATTGCGGAGAAAGCATGGAGGATTAGGTTAAGACTCTCGTAGACAGGAAAAAAAGAGAATAACACAGTTAGACGAAGATTTCTAACGTTTTTCTCGTTATGGGATTTCATGCTGAAATATAAAGGAAGGCAAACTGTGGCCTTAGCATTTATTCTGCCAAAAGCTTCTGCGCAAAAGTCATTTTCTACCAAAACAACATATCTGAATTTCAAAAAAAAAACGCTTTTAGCCATGGTCGAGCAGTGAATCCTAGGAGGATAAAATTTTCAAAAATCGAAGGAGAGGGAAAGAGAACCTGGCTCATACTGTTTCGTCAATAGAGAAGCTGACTACAAGAGGAACACCAATGAGTTTTGCCATGTAGTATTCCAGGTTCAAATTCAGAATCTATGCTGTTTATCGATTGCAAAGTTATGACAAAAATTTACAATTTGATAACGCAAATCTCGGAGGGAATACATTGGCCGCTCTAGGCATGATGCATGTGGTGCAAGGCAGAAAGAAAAGAAAGTAGGGAGCCGGAAATAAGCCTTCATCCCGCATTAAGGAGCCTTTCTCATGAATTTTCAGTGCAGCAATTAAATGCAAAGACAGAAAAAGCTCGGATAGCCGGGAAAAACGGAGCAGCGCCGACCATTTATATGTTTATTTACTCTCTTCTATACGTAGGACCAAATAAAGACCGAATAATGCAATTCATTGAATTATTCATGCAAGACTAGACCCAACGAATTCAAGTGGTCAAGGAAAAAAAGGTTGTTAACTCCTCCTCATCATTCTTACAGGATTGTACTGCTCCCTTTCATCAAACATCCGAACCACAGGCTTATTCAAAATCGAATTTTCGAAGTTCCTACGAAACGATAGCTATCTAATGCATTGTGCGGTCCTAAGTATACTATCTTTCCATGGGCAGTGAAATCACAGTTCTGTAGTCGAAAAGATAATGTGTTCCAGGGTTTGAGCCGAATTTTACTATTCTTTGCGAAGAGGACTACTTAGCATGAGCGCTTTCCTTCGCAATACAAATAAAAAATCTTTTGAGACACAGTACCATGTAGATATGCTTCTCGTAGAGAAGAAAGCAGTGTTCAGTGCATATCTATTCAATGCAAAATAAAGTGAAATCATACTGAAAGCACTGACTGCACGTAGCTATGAACTGAGGGAACGCAAAGATCTGCAGCAGCAGTGACAGCCAACAAAGAGGAACAACGATGGCTGCACAGCCCGGCTGTAGGGCGAGCGCGGGTGGTCCCAGGCACGCCTATTCGATTTTTTAAACTCGATTTGTGGGACCGCACCCGCACGTGAATGTGGTGGAACGAACTCTCGAGGACGTACATAACGAAAACGACACAGAGCGGCGGGGCCGGGGCGGTGGCAAGTTGTTAGCGAGATAGCTCAAGTGCTAGTAACATGCATAGCTTTGAAACTGGCAACTACCGACCGTCTTCTGTAGAACGAGGGATCTCGCCAGTACGGCTCGTAGCTGGACCGCTGCCGCAGCGCCTGCTCGTAGTTGGAGGCGGGCGTCGACTCGACGGCGTACTGCGGCGGCCTCGTCTGCTGCTGCTGTTGGTCGTACGGTGATCTCTGAGTCACTGGCATATTCCTCGTGAATCTAAAATGTCACGCCATGCGCGGGAAGGTTCTGAACAGCGAAGAGAAGGAGGGAGAAGGAGAAAAGCCGCATGCAAACAAGTCTGAAATGCAGCGGAGGTAGCGGCGGCTTGCGCTTCAGGAGGGATCCAGGCTCTCGGCCAGGGAAGCTGCACGAACGACGAGCTACTGCCGCGGCGCGGAAGCGATCGTCGACGCCGGGAAATGCTCAGCTAAACATGCGTAACGAAGCCTGATATGCGCTCCGCCTTGTAATTTCATTTGCGGAGCGGCGACTTTTCAATGAACTTAACGAATTTAATGAGACAGAAAGCAACCGACGACGTGTGTTAGCAACAAAAGTCTGCATTCATTTCATGCTAGGCGAAAGGTGACCTCAGCCGTGGGAGCTGGAGAAGAATGAACTCACTTCAGGGGATCCTGAGCCCTGGGCGAGCCGCGGTTCAGCAGCTCCAAGTCGGACGCCAGTTCGGAGAAGTTTCGGGCGACCTGAAATGTTCTGGATGGAGTCACGCATGAGGCAGGGGAGCAAAGGCATCGATAGATAATCTTATTTAATATTATACAAGGAAGTGTCAAAAAAAAGCAATAGAGGAAGAAAAAAACTAAGATGTTATAATTTTCTTCTCAACGCCCTTAGACAAACCGAAGAGAAAAATAAAAAGTTGAAATCCTCAAGTTCAAGATGTATTCTAGGCAAATTCCATGGAGATGAGTGTCTGAACGTGTTTCACCTATGATGAAGAAATGTTGACAGCCATATGTCTCCTCACTAAGCTAAGAGCTTAGGATCTCACTGAATATTAGTGACTGGCACATAAACATCTTAAAAGAAATTAGACCCTCTGACGAGGCATAATATGAAATCATAGTGATTACTCTGTAGCCAAGCAGCCTACTGAACGAAAACAAACAGTAACAGTGACGAGCTCACCGTTTCGAGCACACATTTTTCCATGAAATCTCCCCCATCGAATCGATACGCTCGTAACAAAAGGATGAAGTACAAACAAGGTTTACACAAACAGGGATCCCGTCCATGGGATTAACTGGGAATCGATGAAACAAATCCTAGCACTGCATGTTACAGAAACAACAGTGTTAGGTGCTGTCAGGTATTCAGGGTTCTACCGCACCACCATCATCTTCAGCAATCCAAAATTCTTGCAAAAGTGCTAATGATAAAATGCTAAATGATGAAAGGAAAAACATATGGCAAGCCAACAAAAACGAACCCTTAGTAAAGAGTTTATGGGCTAACCTTCTTGGACAAATATTGTTTTCTTCCATTTTCCACAGACTCTTTTTTCAGCAAAGAAGCAGAAAGGTCATAAAAGGCTGATGAGGGAGCTAAATCTGCCCTCATATTAGAAATAAATCCATGCGCCAAAAGGGAGCAGCTGAGTTAACCCTTCCAATTTTTTTCATTCCTCTTTCATTTGGATAGGTGAATCCTTCTTAGAACTGTTTTAAAAGCGTGAAGCGTGTTTATTACTGCTGGGTCAGTCTAAGAGTGAAACAATTGGATTAAGTGTTATTCATCGATGACGGAAGCAGTGGATGGCGCGATTGGAGGGGGGGGGGGGAGGGGGGTTCCAAGTTGTTTCCGTCTTCAAATAAATAATTACGTAGGTAATGCACCGTCTAGTGCTTTCCTTTCAAGATCTGCAAATGCATAAAATGTTGAAACGGAACCAGCATTGGCATGGGGGTCCACCGCTCTCGCCCAACCTCCCCCCCCCCCCCGAGAATGGGTCGCTTTTCCAACAATACTTTAAAAATGATCGAAAACTTCGTACTAGCTTTTTTTTGACTGTTTCTCCTACTATCTTACTACTTGCCACTTTCATATCCACTGTCAATTATTCAACATTAAAATTAATATTTTTATATTATTTTTATTATTTTATCCCGGTCTCCGAAGTGGGCAGACGCCACTTTTTTCCCGTGCCCCCCCCCCGGCCCCATTTTGGCTTGCCATTTTTGCGTCTGGCAGTGAGAGCCAGAGATGACTTTTTTAATGCGACCACTAACGACCTTTGATGCACTAACGAGGAATATTCAATTAGTTAAAAAAGTGCGAAGTAAGCGCAAGTTTGTAATCAGATTTGTTGCCTCTCAGATGAGCTAATGTCAGCTGATTCTCGAATTTCCGAGTAAGGAGTCACTGATTGGCAGGGATATCTCAAGAAGCTGAGGTTCTGCGGTGGGATTTGTGGATAACCAATGAAGGTGCTAATCCATACGCTAATTCAAGATGAAAGAATTTCTTGGGCAAATATCGATGCATTTTAGTGGTCAAAAGAAGCAAATACATGTAAAATAGGTGAATTGTGATGTGCACAGTCCATTCTGGAGTAGCGGGGAGGCCAAAATCTTTTCCGGAACGAGTTGCTACTGGACAATATGCAGCTCCCAGAAGGAGAAATCATACGGGAGCGGATTGATGGAGTGATATTTATTATTTCATTCACTATTTATCAAATTTATCAAAAATCAGCTCCCGTGATAGAGCTAAGGAGTAGGTCTGTGAGAAAAAATGTATACTGTGTAGAATAAAGAAAAGCTCGTGAAGTTGATCAGAATTCTACGTTGCTTTAAGAGTCATAGGTTAGAATATTTATTGCCATAAAGAAATTTGAAGGGTGGCTAAGAAACCAAATAGCATTTTTTTTGTTCCTGCCATTTATAAGGAGAGAAACATCAGCACCAATTATGGGTAAGACCTTTTTGCGCAAAAAAGAGCGCAACCTGGTAGCCAAGGTAATCCAGAATACTATAACATCGCTCGCTCCAGTACTATAACAGTTCCAAACAAACTACAAATTTCTACCAGTACAGGAAGAGCCGACTACACACGGAAGAGGAAGAGCGGGGGCCGGCGTCGAGCTGCGTGGAATTTCAAATCGCCGACCAGTTCGCCGACAACCTCATTCCCACTCAATGAGTATCGCATTTGTAAAAACAAAAAGTCACTCGGTGGAGGGCCGCGCCGGCGGCCGAGAGGCGAGAATCGCGGTCATCGGCGCCTGCAGGCGCGGCGGCGACGGATCTCGAGTGGCCGTCGCGCCGCATCTCGAGGTCCTCCCGCGATGAAAAAACACGCCGGCTGCTGTTGTTGAAGTTAATGTGGTGATGTGCATAAAGAAATCGTGTCTCTCTCACGCAGAGCAGTTATCTGATTACGCTGGGGAATCACTGGATACTGCTGGGAACACGCCTTCGCTGCCGGCCGCCGCCCGCAGGCAGAAGTCGCGTGTTGGCACTTCGAGGCGCCGTTTTTCGCACACTTCTAAGCGCACGACCTCCGTAGGCCCGCGGCTTTTCTCGCGCCTGCTCGCCCGCCACCCACTAATCGCTCCACGATCGAACGGACGGAATCTGTTTTTCACGCTGTTCCAGCAGAGTCTACAGGGAGACCATGTTGCATGTCAGAGTTGGCAGGATGGGTTGGAAGGGTTGTCGGGCAATTGTGGACGAGCGGGTGTCAGAACGATCACCCATTGGGATTCACATCGGAGCTGTGGTTCAAAATATTGGCAGCGGAGAGCGGTCAGAGATTGGTTTTCGTGTCGGATCGCAGCTGTAGCAAATCCACAGAGGGAGAGGGGACTTCACAGTGACAAGCAATCATTTTCTTCTTTATTTCAAGACGTGAACAAATGCTAGTGCGATGCACGAGCATTACACTAGCATAAACAGTTAAAAGTAATGCCTATAAATTACTCAAATACAACTCCGACAAGTGAAAATAATGCTTTGAAAGAGGTCTAAGAAATCCAATGAGCACGTCCTGACTTTGTGACTCTATTTATTTACGTATTTTTCAACACCCTGTAGTCGTTACAATTAGATATTGTTCAAAGAAAAACCAGAGTAATATCCAGAACATGGATAGGTTTTGGCTGCCAAAAAACCATCGTTTAAAAAAATCAACTATTAGTAGCGATTACAGGGTTATCAGTTTCACTATGAATGGGAAACAACAGCAACTCGGAGGACGTAAATTTAGGGTTGTACCGAAGGTTTGACACTAACTCTGCGAAGGGATCCTATGGGCCGAAAACCTAACAAAAAGAGCAGAAATGAAGCGAAAAACTAACTGGTTCCCCTTCCCCTCCAGGGTTCTTAGGATTAAGATCATCGGATGGATGCGTATATTTAGGATCCAGCAAAACCGATTAGATTATTTTGATTAAGAATCCAGGAACTGGTGCAAATTCTCCAGAAAGTCATAGGCAAGACCAAGGTTAAGCGGAACTCTGGTCTTGGAAGTTCAGATCTTCCTGAATTCTGACGTCACGCGAGCTTCTAACCGCTAGATGGAGAACTGACAGTGGCTAAGTTTTGTCAAGGTATGGATGTTGTTTCTATCTCTCCAAACTTCCATTATTTTGATTTTTTTCGAAAACAACTTCCAACTTCCCTGTCTTGCCTAATATTAGGTTGAGGAGAAAGTAATGGAAGAAAATTTTCAAAACTTTCATATTCTTTATTGTTGATGATTCGATATCAGGCATAGAATGCTGACATAGTAGGAGATTCCTCAAGGTATTATCCTGTGGCTATTGGAGGACCAGGGACTGCTTGTTGCTGCAGTTACGCCTTCAAATGTGAAAGGACAATTCTGACCCAACCTCTATTACGACTTGCTCGGCAACACCTTGGGAAGCACTGGGGTCAGTAAGAACAGCAGTGCAATCAAGGAGGGAGTGGCCAAATATTTCACGCCCGCTCCACTGAGATATGGGCTTTTATGAGGAATCACGCTTAGGACGCTCTCACATCAAAACGCGATGTGATTGCTGTGATTCGAATTGCTCCCGCAAGGTAAGACAGACACGGCTTCCATTTGGGTAGGCCAGGTCTGGAAAAGGAGGGGAACCTCTTGAGAAAAACGACAAAAACGAAAAACCCTGCTCCACTCCACTCATTTTACATGCCAATTTTCCCACATTTTTCCTGTCAAAAATTAATGTCACTGTCCTGCACGCTGGTAACTTATTATTCCTATTCTCCTGCCTTGTAACACTCTGATCACAATCTTGTCCTTCCCCTCAGTTTCTTCTTGGGCGAAAAAGAGCCCGTTGGTTTTGACCATTTTCGAGCGGGAGTCCTTTGTATGACCAGCCGCAGCCTGCCCAATAGTGAGAAGAGAGAGACAGCGTTCGATCCATGCGTTGGAGTAATGCTATAGATTTCAAAGGTGTATCATCTAAGAGAACGGAGGCACAGTTAAAGGCAGCACTCACGGAAATTTTCACTTCTGAAATGAGTCGCTTACCATGTAGCCGGCCGCTGGACAATCGCAACAGTAAGTTGAACACCTTGAATGGCCACCTACCTGCGAAAATACTGCCGTGGACACATATGCCGCTCTGGACATTAGGGTTCCGTCGCGCCAACTAACGCCTTTGACAGGGTGTGTGCATGTGGTTCAGCGGGGGCGTATCTATGAAATTCGTAACATTTGCAGGGTTCCGTGCCGGGACCCATCACGGAACACTCGTCCGCGTTGTGGACACACATGAAATACCGCCATCTTTTTCTGTTTTTCGCGTGTTTCACGCTATATCATTGTTGTCAATGAGTTCATCGCCCCTAAAAACCCCGATATACCGCGAAATCTTCAACACAAAAATTTCCGTGAGGGCTGCCTTTAAGCACAATTATATATGTGCGTAGGTCAAATAGCGTTCCAAAATAGAGACTCAAATAAATATTTGACTCGAAAAAAAATTCAAAAATTCAAGGAAGAAACCCTCTTTGCAACCCTTTTTGTCTTTCCTCCAGCATTATGCTCCTCTCTTTTTTTCGAACATTCGAATTTTCGACTCAACTGGAATCGAATTTCCGATTTGTGGTGTGTTTAATATGTTGGTCGGTCCTTTATCCAGCCGTGAACATGGTGATAGAAAACATCTCCATTTTCGTCCTCCCAACTGCGCTTTCTGGTCCCAATGATCGACTGACTACGCCAGTGCTTTTGCCGAGCAGCCTCATACCTATACCAGACAACCCTTTGCGAATACAGATGTGAACGCCTAATCGTGAGCTACGGGCCCATTGGGAAAATGAGAATGAAAAACAGCTCTTCACTAATTTCCCCCATCTATAGGCTGCAAATTTTTCCACGCCAGCAATTTAATGGATCTCGTTTATGGTCGCTAAAATGAAGTGCAATGATGGGTAAACAAATTCAATACCAACACAACGTGCTATAAGTACACTCCTTCCGTTTTAGTGATGATTTTTGATCATCTTTTCTATAGAAACCAGGGACCAGCGGATCAATGCAAGCCAGTCAGTGCCTTCTCATTGTTCTTGCGACATGTTCTTCCTGGATCACAAACGAACACAACAGCTCGTCCAGAAACAGGAAATTGGGGGACTAGGAAAGCGGCAAATTTCCGGAACACCGAGCTGGGATTCACATATGACAGCAAACAAAATCGGGTTTACGATGAAACTGTAGCGTTCTGTTGATTTTGGCACTAAGTGTTTTGAGGCGATTATCCTTGCTAACCACTGGGCATTGGCAAGTATTTCATGGATCCCAGCCCTGAGTGCTAGATGTGAAATCCATAATTCTTGCTCGGAATCGTAAGAACCCCTGGAACGCGGAGAACTTTCCGCGTCGGGCTCAGAAATAACATCAAACGTCACCACCAACTTCTTCGTGGCGCTATTCTTATTGACATATGAACTTACATACTTATTCACAGGTGTGACTCATAGCTGTAAAAGAATTCACAGCTTTCGGAGCTTCAAAACAATTGTCCACAATATATAGTCCAATATACATATGCACGTACATGTGACCGAATCGAATACATACATGCAAAGTGCTCGAATATTCAAACAATCGAACAGGTCATCCATTCGAGTTTAACGAAAAGGTAAATAGTCAAACGATTCCACCAGTGAACATTACTGAAAAGAGGACTACTGGAATCATTTCTTCATTCGGCCCAATTTTAGGAGTGGTTTATCAGAAACTGATTCAATCATATAGCTTTTGGAAAAAAGTGAGTTATGTGTAATCGAAGCACTCAACTTCGTAAAATTCGGAGAAAATTCAATATTCGAATAAAAAATTCCTAATCTTTCCACAAAAAAACAACCGTCTGTTTAGCGCGGCTAATCAATAACTTTCTCAAAAATAAAGACACTCCAATTTTTCTAAATTTCTAGGGACAAGTAACTTTTCTTGTGCGGGTTTGCTCAATGATGTTAACGCAGTTTTGCCTCCTGTCAAGCATCGTCCTATGTAATGTCCTGTATTTACATGGTAGTATTGGTGACTGGTAAAGCTATTGAAGTGGAACAGAAGGTCCAAGGCCTCAAAAAATCGGGCGGAGTTGTCCTACTCTTGGCGCTTTACTACCACAAAACATGTAGGTTTTGCTCCTCTTTTTGCTGAGTGTTTCTCCCACAACACGCCGCAGATGTCCGTCAATCACTGGCACTCAGCGTGCCAGGGAACATTGACAGCAAACATCCAAGCGAAATGAAGAACTACCACGATAACAGCTCCAGAAAAGCTTGAATGGGCAATAGGTGCGATAAATCAGTTGTAAAGCAGGTTGGCAGCGTTTGCCGCCCGTGAAATTGTGGAAGAAAAGCCCACCTGAGAAAGTGGACTCCCTGGACATGGGGCGGCTGGCTTCGGTGGCAACGGGGGCGGTTGTCGTGACGGCCGGGGCGAGTAGAACGACGGTACCTGCTTCAAAAACATGAAAATAGGTACGGAACTTAGCAGTAGGCATGCTATCTGCTGAATGAGTGATTACTAACTAGTACTGAAAATTAGTAAGATTCCGATGACTACATATTGCTCACAAAGGAAAATTTTATGGAAAATCTTTCGCTGAAGCGATTTCCATGTGACACTGGAGCCCCATTAAGATATTTCTATGCATAATAACACAATTTCAAAATATAGAAACATTGGATTTTCTGGAAAAAGACCATGTTTTCCTGATTTTTTTTCTGAAATCCTCCGAACTGTGTTCTTGTCATTCTTGCCAACCTCACAGAAGAATATCCTATATGATTTTTTTTATCACTTTTTCTCCTCGAAAATTTGTATGATGATTTTCGTTAATTTTTTTTTGTAAAATATATTCTTGGCAACTTTACAGGCTTTGCATGAATAATGAGTTTTTTCTCTTAAAAGGAGGTGATCTGGTCAACCTCACAGAGACCCTTCCTCTATGTAAACTTTATTACATGTTATGGTGTAAGTTCCCTGAAGATCTTACTTTATGTATACAGCATGTTACAGTATGGGTTTTTCCGGAAGTATAAGATGATTTTTGGGGTTTTTTTTGTGAAATATATTCTTGGCAACTTTACAAGAGATTCCTTCCATGATCTATTCATGCATAATTTGTGATGTCTTTTAGACCTTTCTTTGTACTAAAATATTTTCGAAAAAAAAACCAGGATGATTTTCCCGGAAAACGTTCTTAAGTCCGCCAAACCCTGATCTTGTCCTTCGTAAGAAAGAAAAAAATCCATCATAAACGTATCGTGCTATACATAATAGCATCATCTTTGCAAGACGGAAAGCCTGCTTTCTAGAGGGAAAATTTTTTTTTTCGGAATCTTTCAGATCGTTCTCCGGTCAAGCTATGAGGGAACCTTCACCGTGAGGAACTTAAAAGAGGTCTCCCCAACTAGTATAGAGCGGATGCAATCTAATTCCTTGCTCTAAAAATCGAAATTGAGTTGTAATTGGCGGATCTTTAGTTTTATAAAGATACTGAATTCTCGGAACAGACTCAAATAGCGCAAGTCATGCTATTTTGGCTATGTAAACTTGTCGGCTTTCGCTGCAGAGGAACAGCAAACCGTTCCATAGTTGTCCACGCTTTTTCGCACGGATCTTTTTGACTGTTGACTCTACACCGTCGCAGCTGCAGCATTTTTTCCAGTTGTTCACGCCGAAACAACGCGACGATGTTCCAAAACAAAAACCAGTTGTGTGTCTATAAGGAGATGCTTTTTTTTGTTACGAAACATTCAACAAAGACGTTATTGGGGAATTTCGTCAACAAAGGCATTGGAATTGCGACACCGACGCAGAACATCAACATCTAGCGAAAAATGTAGCACTGTACGACAGTGCAGACGCTTGCAAATGGTATGAAATTCGAAGAAAAAAAACCAATCCTGTTATAAGTTCGACAATAAAATATGGTGGAATTCGCAATTTTTTCCCTGATTTTCAAGTGCGGAAGCAGAGGGGACATTTACTTTCTCCCTGGAAAAGTGTCGGCAGTTTACCTAACCTTGTACGCCTGGTTTTTTTGTTTTTCCTTTGGTTTTTGACCTTTTGGTTTTCTCTAGGACTTATAAGCCATCATAGCCCTATTCTTTAAAGAAGTAGTTGTGCATTCCCAGAAAACCTATATGGTAGTGACAAATACATACAGTCAGTTCAAAGAATCTTGCGTATTAAGTCTAAATTTGGAGATGGGAGGGGAAGTGTTCCCGCATGCCTGTAGGTTTGGCCTACGTCCAAGATGACAAGGACAGCCCTATATATGTATAGTTAAATACTATATGCGTTGAATAAACCTTTGATTGGTTGTATGATCCTTTGGTCAATAAACTTCAGGAAAACCATCGCTCTTAGAGGTACGTCTTGGTTTACAACTGAAAAGTCAGAACAATCAATTCTTCTCCTGTTTATTTTTTCATTTGGACTTTTCTTGCTGTTTGTTTTTGCTGTCAGTTTCTTCTCTAATACTTGAACCGAAAATACAACCTGATCAAATCCTGGCCAGAATAACCTAGGCAAAATATTATCTATTAATGAGGGACTATTACGCAATTTAATGGAAATACGTACAAGTGTCGAGGTTAATTGCTATACCCAGGGTCGAGAAACGTAAATAGATTAGCCATTCACTTGGTAATTAAGGGACCTATTCGAAAATTCGAATATCCCGGAAAGCGTGAAACCCTGCAGCGCTCGCATTTATTTACTTTATTTACTTCCCCAGCACCGTGGTTTCTCATTGGTGATAAATACTGTCGATTCCAAAAATATGGGGTACTGGACCTTTGAAAGTGGAAGAGAGCATGCATCGCCGGATTACTATGGGTTTGGCGCACCTCCAAGATATTAGCGACTGCGATTACGTGTTAAGGGGAATTTCGTATGAATAATAATATTGAGTTGCCCCTAAAATAATGACTGTTTTGAGGTTTCTTTTTAAGGTGCATTTAGAAGTCAAATGACGCAGATACTGATTTCCATACTCTTTCAGAAAGTGTCTAATTCCTAAATTGAAGGAGTCACGAACATCGAATCCTCCACTGTTGGCTTGCGACCCTTATTTTTCGGACGACTTATACATAATTATTTTTGGTGCTACGATAATGGACATAATAGATACTCTGCTCCAGAGCTGTATTGCGATCTCTCATGCGGACATCCAAAATTCCGACCTATTTGGACCGGTTATTCGGATTCGATTAAATCCATATTATTTGGTGTTAGCTATGTTAAATGCGACCACAGCTTGTTCCGTCCCCAGCGTTGGCCAGGGAAGAGCCGCACTGCAACAGTCTCATCCGGTTCCTTACCTCTTGCTGTCGCTCCAGCTGTTCAAACAACGCCTTCGTGTGTGAGAACCGTGCTCGCGCATCCTCAGAAAACAGCTCTGAGGCTGTGGTCATCTCGGCCTGCAAAGAAGAACTCTAATCCAGAATATTCCAGCAAGTTCCGGAAACCAAACTCCCGAGATTTTCCACAGAGGAAAGGAAAACGAAATGAACTCACCTCGGACTACAATACGAGCTCGAGACGATCAGTGCGGCGGGTGGCGATATGGCGGTGGGTGGCGGTGGCGGCGACTCTCTCTTTGGCGGTGCTGGTGGTGGTCAGTCAGTGGTCGGCGGCCATCGTCCAGACCACTCTCGGGATGTCCTCCACGAGTAGCGCGCTCTCTCGTGGATCTCTGCAACTGACGGTCCGTTCACTCACTCACTATCAGCGCTGATCACAGCTGATATAACCGAAATTCGCCACACAACACGACATGTGATATTGTACGAATCGCTCATAGAATTCAGGTCATCGGCGCCGACAGCTGTGGTCCGCCGGCAGCACAATTTATGACAACATATCACGGAGAATCGGCAATATAGAGGTGATAGATAGAGCGATAAGGCTGGAGGTAGGGGTTGGATGGCTCCTGGGGAAAAGTAGAGATGGTCTCGGTCTCGAATGAGGAGCGCGTTAACGAAAATGCAGCAATTATCCTAGGTAATTCGGCCTCCACGGTTCGCTAATCGCAAAAACGACCTCTGTTTTCCTCATCGAAGGAAACAGCCGTCTGGAAGGAGAATGGGATGAAAAATCAGCAATGGTAAAGATGACGCTCCAGAGGTATACCTATTCTAGACGAAAATATATAGAAATAAACATGTGTTCATAGCTTCTCGAGGAGGTGACTGACCTCTACTATGGCTTTTTCCTGGTAACTTCAATAAATCCTAGATTTGTAAGCGGCTGAGCTCGTTCTCAGCTCGCACAGTAAACTAGTAGTGAATATTGAAAATAAATAATTATTTCGAAACAGAAAATTCGGAAAAAAATAATTGAAAAAAGACAGAACTCTAGATGGCCCACAAAGGAATTTGCTAGGGAAAGGTTTTTCTCTAGTGACTCCAGAAAGGCGGTTTCCAGCTAAGTTCCGGACAATGTTGATTAAATGGGAGTAAATTGCGCTCTTTTCTGATTATTCAGCCTCCGACATCTTAAATATGTATATACACGTTGCACATTTCGAGGGGGATTGGCGGGTTCCCCCTGAATTTCAAGCAAATTCAGTGGTTTCCATTCAAATTCTAGGCATATTCCGTTCATACTCATATTTTCTCCGGGATTTCAAAAGAGCAAACAAAAAATAAACTAATTCTTGGTGGAAGTAGAAGGTGCAGGTAAATCAGAGCTAGAACTCATGGGACTTTGAGCCTATTTCTTTGAAGATTATAGAATTCAATCGGCCGAGTGAATTGGAGTTCCTAATAAATCATAAACCCACGTCATTCCAAATATCGACTATTGTGAAAGCTCGAAATTCGAGTTATTAAAGCAAAACCTGTTTGCTACATAATTAGGAGCTGCTGGTACGACTAAACAAGACTACGAAATTCCGAGATGTACGAGGAGCAAGGTTTCCCTGGAACTTCAGGAAGATCCATGACACGTGCCCAAGACTAACGAAAGTAGAGAAAATGAGAATGGAGTCAACAGAAGAACAACGTTCGCGATTAAGATCCCAGTTGAGAGAATGTACCCTTAGATAAAACCTGAAAATTGAGATACTTACCTTCTGTTTCCGCCTCAACACGACCCATTTGGTCTTCGAGATTTATTTTGCTCGAGAGTATTCACGGAAACTAACTTAAACTAACCCTCTAACTAAAACTATCTGAAGTTACCAGAACTTAACCATTTCTAGATTGTCTCCAGTGGGTAGAAGTGAATTCTTTGGGTCGTCTCTTTTCAGAATGAAGCCGAAAAACCATATTAGGTCGTGACTTGAACGGAATTCCGCTTCAGAAACGAGAACTTTTTGTGAAAGTGATGTGCTAAGCCTTTGGGACATCTCTACGAAAGTGAAGCTGCAAGTACATCAGCAGCGCTTCTAGCTCAACGCCGCTCCCACATTTATCATTTCTTTTTGCGCATTAGCATGGTGGCTGATGTGCTGGATAAACATTCGAAGAACTGAGCCCAAGCCGGCCATGAAAAAAGGAACTCGGAAGTGGGCGGCGCCGTGGGGAAGAGTCTCGCGCGTTGGGTGCCAATCTTAGTCATGGTCGGGACGAACATTCAGTCACAATTTTCAGGGTTTTCGCAACTCACCAACAAGGAATTGTTTGCTCATTTACTTGTAATTACGTGGGTATACCGCGCTACTTATACATACAATTTCATGGAAACAAGTACAGTGTTAAAAACACGATGACAATCAGTTCATCTTCATTGAGAAACAGATACAGATAGTAAACTAACAAGTAGATTGGCTCTCATGTACCCATTTATTAGAGTGTTTCAGCGGGCATGATAGGATAATTTTCATAATGAAATTGAAATCCCAGGAACCCAGCAGCCGGTTTAAAAAATGCCAGAGTTTTGTACAGTGAAATAGAGGTGCAGCAGATACCCTGCAGCAAATTTAAGCAGAATGATGGTCGTAAGGACGCAAACAATAAGAAACTGAACCTTGGCCTTTGCATCGTAGGGATTACCCAGAGAAAGCGCGTTACACCACAAAAATTTACCCGTCGTTGACATGGGTGTCAACATGTTTACCCTGGGTAAACTCTTTGATGTATCCATGGCCAGAATCCAAGGAAAGAGAGCGAAACTAACCAAAATAGAAAACACATAGTCAAAATGCATAGCATTAGGAATTTTGCAGGCATATAGGTGGTCCATTTGGGGACATGAAGGAACAGAAAATTTCAGAACGGATCCAAAATGCAAGAATAAAGTTAGGTGAATTCAGGAGAAACCAAGGAACATCCTGAAATGAGAAAGTAAAAGCTGATGGAATCAACAGTGAAAAGGCTGTGGTGGACGTTTTCACAGAGGAAGAAGCTTAGTGCGAAATTGAGGAAGCAGTTTGACGGAATGCATTAGAGCCATGGACGACGAAGTAGCACTCGCCTCGATTAGGCGATGCGCGTGCAAATTTCGTGTGGATCCTGGGCATGGAACTGGTCTCCAGCACTCCTCGGCGCTGGCGAGGTGGTTCGCAGCAGAGAAGATGACCAGAGTCATTAGAGGCGCCGTCCACGAACATGTTTTGCGGATCCTTAGGGCAGCAGCAGCAGTCACTCATCTACTCCAGAAATTTCTTCACAGACACAAGTCAAAAGCGCGACCACTCTGGAGCGCAGTGCCAAAAAGCAGGATAACCGGACGGATGGCGATGAACCTGCCGCCTGGATGTTCCTCTTTACAACGACAGGAAATATGGGGTTATGGAGGAAGTCACTTAAGAGATGATAAATTAATAGGAGAGCTATGAAGGAGTGAAGCTGCTGTAGTTAGCCTTGAAATCATAGTATGATTTCCATCACAACCATTCAGAATAGTCTTAGATAAATTTATTTCGAAACATTATTTATTCATTTCGAAACAATACAAGCAGAACAAATTTATCAGCTGAGTTTGTAAAAATGGGATCTACAATATTTAAAATGTAAGTGAATTGAAATTTTACAGTTTTAAACACTTTAGAAGGGGTGTTTTATCGATGGAGTATTTTACCAATTCTTTGCAGTGATGCAAAAATTTAGACTTCGTTTCTCCTTCTCCAACAAAATCCAGGGAAAATAATGAAAAAAGGGGGTGAACAATCTGCTATGTAAGGTCAAAGGAACCTTTTCTAGGGTCACGTTGAAACCTGGAAGCAAAGTAACTTACTAGCAAACTGCAGGGAAAAATGAGGAGTGGACACTGGCGGGATTCAGGAACGCTCTAGCAATGGTAGCAATCTACCCACAGCCTTAAAGTGGACGGGTTCCGTGGTTAAAAAAATGAGAATACCTTGTAAGAAGGACTCATTTCATTGAGCTCTATATAACAAACAATAGTAAAGATAACGTAAGACATTACAATCTACTGGGAAGATTCCTCTGGATGACGTGGAGTTCTAAACCTTGCCGGGATGGTAGAACTCGCAACAGAAGTATAGACGAAACTTTAGCGAAGGCTGGGTGGCAGGGCACGTCAAATGCGGGCTGCACCCTACAATCAGCGCATAATATGTGGCTAGTAAAATAAACCTCAACGAGTTTCTTAACAAAGAGAGGATGATACTATGGGGAGCATTGATCAGGCGGAACGGATCGGGTCGGAATGGGAGGCAGATCGCTTGAACGAGGAGAATCAATGCAGATCAACAGTGACGAGAATTGTGAGCGTCAACGGATAGGTCGTGATTCCTACTTCTAAAATGAAGGATCTTCTGGAAATCCTGGAAAGAAGGGGTCTGCTTAGTCTAAACGACTGCTCCCAGAGAGGATTGAGAAGTAGTGGTGAGAAAGCCAGATGTATCACATTTTGTTTGATAAACTCGTCCATTCTGGATAAGCATCAGGATTTTCAAAACTTTCTTCCATCACAGATGAATATATGAAAAATTTGCATCATTATAACGAAGCTTGCGTTAGGATACAGGGAGGCAATAAAGCGTAGCATGCAGCAAAGAACGGGCTAAACTCACAGTACATATTCGTAAGTGTTCCGGTCGTAAAGAAATAAATATTATGGTAGTAGTCCAAAATGCACTACAATTTTCTGCCGGATTTCCTGAGTTTTTCTCTCCTACTTACGTTTGTCCCATTTCACAGATCTTACTCACGAAATATGTAATTCTCGGATTATTTATGTGGTTCTCCTTCAACTAACAATTGTCGAGTATACGCGGCAGTCCTAGGTTACGAGGAAAGTGGAAAAATAAATATTGCGAGAATAACGATTCCAGTATCTCGTATCCTGTTCTTAACTCAAACATTAGGAACTACTGGAAATCAAGGGTTTCTGGATAGCAACATCCGTGAAAATTAGGGGTTCCAGCGTGCAGAGGGTTCTCGCACATGTACTTGCTAAAGATAGGATGCATGAAAAAAATTCAAAGAGCGTGGAAATTAGCAAAATAGCTATGTTATAAAGTGGATTCCAGTTCAACCTTTTTCATAATGTCACAAAATATACTCGGAGGAATTCCAATATCACTCTCACGTTCGAATGACCATAAGGTGACACCTCTTCCTAAGTAGCCGGAAATCGGTCAAGCATTAAAATGACATTTAGTGAAACTGGTGACAGCAAATATAAAAAGTTACCTGCCATACCAATACAAAAAAAAATAAAAACGAAACTGTCACTATCATAGGCATTAGACAACATCTGGCTCTTCTGGTAAATGCAGTGGAAAGGCAGCTTATAGAAGCAGAACGAAAATGCCAAAAAGATGGAGAAAAAACCATGAACTCCATTCCTTTTTGCTTCCCTTTCCATCGACAAACAAAGCTAAGCCTTCCCTACAATCAGATCGAGGTGTTCCGGCAGCAGGGCAATTTTTGGCAATTGGCAAGGGAAAAAAAGAGCGTTTATGCACTGGATTTCAGTGCTCGTGAAATATGGCTAAGTGGTAGAGGTAGGTGGTCAACGAAAAGCTTGTGCTCCAAAATCCAGTAGGGAATCAGCCAAATCCTCGGACAAAGTTATGCAAAGCGAAAGAATCATATCCAACCATAGCAAACAACGATTTTTGATTGAAATCGCAGAAAGAAACTAGGAAGTCAAGACTGAAAGATTTGAGTCGCTACCGAACTGCCCGCAAAATTACTTTAATATGAGTGGAATAAAGTTGCATGCTCAGAACCCCTGGAGCAAATTGCAAACAAGGATTTCTCAGAAACAACTTGCAAACAACCTCAAATAAGGTAGTTTGCAAGCTTTCGCTAAAAACAGCTTGCAAACCAGTATGACGTCATCACCAGCCTGGAAAAAATAGTTGCCGACCAGCTTTTCATTTTGCAACTATTTTACTAGGAATTCAAAACAACTATTTTACCAGCTTTCTCCAAAAACAACTATTTTACTAGCTTTGCGCTGATATTCTGCGGCTATCACGTAGAAATGGAAGAATCCTTCGTATGTGGTAGGGTATTTTGACGGTCCCATACAATGAAGAGCGGCGGTTATTTCGCTTTCATACATAGCGTGAGTTATACATATGTTTTCAGACTTTGTCTCCATTCTTTGAATCTCCTCAAAACAGGTATTCAAATTGTTTAGTTCACTCAATCAGTTGCTAGTGAAACCACATATAGTATTAGCGGAAACAAAGGTCTGGGAAAGCTATATCCTAGAACTCTCGAAAAGATAGGATAGCGCTTTAAGCTAAGTTTTCAGAATGTACTTACTCTTACCTATGCACCAATTCACTGGCAGTGCTCTGTCCAGGACCTTTCAAGGAAGATTTGATTTGCAAATTAGTCATGACTACTATAGATCGGTTAAAGGCAGCAGGAGCTGAAATTCTCGACTCTGAGCTGAGCTGCGGGTGGTGAAGCACAGACCCGGCATATCATAAATGTGAAACGAACACAGACAATGATGGCTTACCTGCAGAGAAAATGGAACATTCGTCGCGAACACGCCTGGCCGTGTTCGTGCGCGGACGGCGCGGACGAGTTTTCCCCGGCGCGAAAGCCATTGCGGTGCGTGGTTTTGGCCGAGTCCCGCCATGAAATCCTGTGAATTGAATGCATTTCGTTATCCCTTTGCGCCAAAACACGCACCGCAATGGCTTTTGCGCCGGGGAAAACTCGTCCGCGCACGAACACGGCCAGGCGTGTTCGCGACGAATGTTCCATTTTCTCTGCAGGTAAGCCATAATTGTCTGTGTCCGCTCCACATTTATGATGTGCTGAGTCTGTACTTCATCACCCACAGCTCAGCTCGGAAACGAGGATTTCAGCTCCTGCTGCCTTTAACGAAAATCATTTAAACAAGCTTGATTTCTTTTCTCAGTACCCACTCTGAAGCAAGGCAAGTTTGCTTATTAGAAAACTATTTAAATTAATAGACTGCACACAGAATTAGAATTCCTTTGATAACTGTGCAGCACATCGAACGCAGCCCGAACAGCGTAGTGCGTAGTAGTAGTAAGTAGAAACCCTAGCAGCATCTCCTCGCAGCTGCTGCCACTTTCCCCTCAGTTGCTGCTTTAAAGAGAATAATTTCGCACCAAGGGCAGGATGGCAGCAACTGGGAGGAAGTGCTGCTAGAGTTTTCACTAGACGCATTACGTTGTTGGGTTGCGTTCGCGCTGCACAGTTATCAGAGTCCGTTGGGCATCTAAACTCTAATCTAATGTAGAAACAATTTCCGAAGTTTGCAGCCTGTTTGGACAATTTCGAATCTTGGCTGAGTGAAGTACGACTGCGAAAGGTGATGAACTAATCTGAGCGGTAGCCGAAGGTTGCCCAATCACAGTAAACTATGAGAACTACAGAAGCAGTCCTCTGACACGAGTTGTTCTTACAATTAGATTTGTGGCTGGGTTGCGCCACACAGTTTGGAGACGTTTATGAATGCCACCAATAAAGTTGTTGTATTCTGAATGAGTGTGATCCACAAAACGTTCCTGTTCTAACGGGTTGACTTCGGAGAACAACTATTCCACTAGCTTTTCATTTTGCAACTATTTATCAAGGAAGTGGTCAGAACAACTATTTTGCAAGCTTTTCATTTGCAACTATTTAGCAAAGAAGTGCCAAAAAATAGTATTCTACCAGCTTTTGAAAAACTAGTTTCAGATGCGATCCGAAACTAGTTTCTCAAAAGCTGGATAAATAGTTGTTGCAGAGGTTCTGAGTGGTTAGAGTGGCAGCAGAATGAAGGCTGAGTATAAAACTTACTCTGCATATTTGATCTTTCCTAGACCATTGTTTTCTTCCTTGACCATAACATTCAGTTATAAGGCCTTATTCCGGCATGGCCGCGCCCAGCTACCTTTGGCCGGCCAGAAGTCGGAAGAAAATGCTGACTTCAGCGGATAAACGGCAATATCATGGAAAATGACATTGATAGTCATGTTCAGCACCTCAAATAACCGCCTATGCACTGTTCCAGAAAGTTCTGTGATATACCGTACCTTCCGTACACTTACCGTATTCTTACTAAAATGGGGTCATTATACGAAATGGATACGATTTTGGTGTACAGCACCTAGAATAACCCCTCTATGCAAAGTTTCAGCCGAATTTTTTCCTGAAAATTTTCGCCACATTCGGCCTCCTCTGAAAAGGCGACAAAATATGGCCGCTTTCGTGGCCTTCAAGGGCTGGCTACATAGTGCCGGAATTATGTACGTTTCCCACCCGTAATTTCCCCAAAACAAGGGTACGATACAAGTGAATACGACATTTGTGTTTAACGAATCGAGTAACCCCTTTTTGCAAAATTTGAGGGAAATCTGTGAGATAATGTAAAGTCTTTCTCAAAAATTCTTGCCTCATGCTGAACCGCCCGTCAGCTTAGCCACGTCACACCACGTATGATAGTGCATGGGTGATGCGGCGCGCCTAAGCAGATGGGCGGTGAAGCATGAGGCAAGTATTTTTGAGAAGGACTGTATCTGAAGTGTACATGTCGGTGGCCAAATCTGTCCGGCCACGCCGGAATAAGGACTATAGTTTCTTATTTGCAATTTTTTAAGTCACATACTCAGAACCCCGAAAACAAGTTTCTGATCGCATCCGAAACTTGCTTTTCCAAAAGCTTGTCGACAAGTTGTTTTCACACTTCCTTGCCGACAAGTTGTTCGCCCGAAAAGCTTGTCGACAACTTGTCGGCAAGGAAGTGTGAAAACAACTTGTCGACAAGCTTTTGGAGAAGCAAGTTTCGGATGCGATCAGAAACTTGTTCTTGGGGTTCTGAGTAGTTCTCATTATTTTTGGATCTTTCTTCAAGATTCTGTTCTGTTACTTGGCCTTCAGATTGTTTGGATTGGCAAGCATTGTTGTGAATGCAAACAAATTAATAAAACATCAACGAGAACGATATTTGGACGGAAAGTAATGAAGTCTGGATGCCGAGAAGAGTTCTAGCTCTCTCTGGGACAAAACATCAGAGAAAAACACTAAGCAAATCATCTTAAAATTCTTAAAAACTCTTAATCTTAAGGCGTGAAAGGAATAGACAAGGACATAAAGAGGAGGCAAAATAGAGAGCAGGCAAATTTTTCACGAGGTAGAATAGGCATGCAACAGTATACGCCATGGTCCACAGAAAATATTATGGAGAAAAATGACATTTATACTCGCAGTCGCCCTGATTCAGTGTTGGTTACTTCGACGAGACTCTTCGTAACCGCTCACCATAACCGCAGCAACTCGACTGCAATGCCGTAACCTATTGTTTCTGACATGTTCTGATGCGCATTACATGTATTTTGACGGGCCTTAACTGTCCTCGTCCGTTTTAACTCGTTGAAAGCATGGAAGCACGTGTCAGGACGTGGGGAAACTAGCGAATCACCGTAACAAAACTGCTTTGCGGATGCGCTGCTTTGCGGCTGCAACGCGGTGTCAGCGAAGGAGTCAAAACTGAATCAGGATGACCACGACTATGTATTGAAGATAGGGTGAAAAATATCTGATATGAGAGGACAGGCTGAGGTGCTTGAAGGACATATATGAAAAGATTTCATGGGCAAAACCAGGTCGTAGGTCACATTAATAGTCCTAAGAACTCGATAAAATGCATAGATTAGGAACAGCTTTTCACTACTTCTATAGCTGGATTTTTTTTTTGAATCTCAGCAGTGAAGTCGACATGAAAGTGTGAGAGCGATTAGTCCGGCAACAAACTAAGTCACAATGATAAATGGAGGAAAACGCCGCTGTCGAATCGCGATGGGAGCTCTGCTGTCGACGCCGGCGAACATCGTAAACCAAGTTCGAACAGGTGCTCGAATAGGCCACCAACGTGACCGCCTCAATAACTATGCGGTAAGAGGCGCGGGACAGCCGCCTGCGCTCTTGGCCAGCGCCCGCGCGATTGCCGCGATCGCTCGCCTTCGCGCGAGCGTCGCCGACGATCGCCCTCGTCGGCCTCGAGTGAGGTGCACAGGTGTTTGTTTGGAGAGAAATCGAAACGGCGGAGATCACCTCTTGAAAAGCGCGGCAGCGTCGCAGCGGTCAGCACGACCTGAAGATGCAAACGTAGCGCCTTCGGATGGGCGGGTCCAAGGGCTGGGATCAGCAGCGCTCAGGATTATTTATTTATTTATCCACTTATCACTTTAATTGCTTGCTATCAGAAGGCGAGAAAGCTAAAGAAAATCTTGTGCTAGTGGGAACATCCGGATTCTGTTGATCTCATGGATCCCAGCAACTGGGACTTGCACTAAATATGTTTCGTTTCTTCAGGGAAATGAGAGTTGCACCCGTCATTCACAATCGATGCATATCTCATGCAAGACCAATGCAGAACCGAGCTCTACAAAGCTTCTACCCGCCAGCTGACAAGCTTCAACATGTTCATTGGCCGACCACGGCTTAACTTCTCAAAAGTGCATGGACAACCCAATAGACTGCTCAAACCATTGGAGCAATTACCGGCTGAAACTCATGTACTTTGCCCTCACGACGGAAAACAATATAAAACGAAGTTGCTGGGCCGTCTCAGATGAACCAACGAGAAATACGAAGCGGAAGCTTTCGTTTGATCGAAAATCAAATAACACGTGGAGTGGGTCACACTTATAGGCCCGGGATTCATTGGTAACGGGGAACATCCACAGGCTCTTTCGTCTTTTTTTTTTTTGGTGCAGCGTTGAGTGTAGTAAATAAATAAACAAATGAGGTCATGAGGAAGGCTTAACACTCACTTCCCTATTTTCCGTTTCCGAAAGTAGGTACGGGATGGAAATTCCGAAAAAAAAATTCAGTATTTTCCTCTTTCCTTAACCCTCCATCCTCGGGTTCATTTATCTACTTATTTATTTATCAGAAAGTTCGTTTGTTAAAGGAACTCTTTAGTGAGAAAATGGAAATGGAAAACCTCTTCAAATGCTTCCGTTTTGTATTTGTGTTTGCTTCTTGCCTCGTGAGAAGAGGTAAATCTCGCATTGCCCCACCTCTCATTCATTTCTTCACCTTCAGCAAACTGCTAAGGTAAACCTACGAACGCTGTCGGAATTTGAAGGTTGTGCAGAAGAGCCGTTTATTGTTTGTTTGGCGTTCAATTTATCACCCGTCTAGCATTTCATTAGGGAATGATCAAAACAAAATTTTAGTTCCTGCTGGACGATAAGCTGAAAACTGAGGCGTTCACAGGCAGGTGCTCTTGGAGAAAATCAAGCCGAAGTTCATTTTCCTCTTTAGTAAGTTTTTACTATAAAGCCATATTTAAGAAGTGTACATAGGGCTGCAGTGAACTTAAAAAAGTAGAAATAAGGAAATTCCTGGCGAAACTGGAATAACTCACTTATTTTCTGAACGAAAATAAGCACATCAGCAACAGGATGTATTATTTACATATGATAGAGCGCAAGTTTGAAAAATTACCACTCGAAGCAATGAATGATAAGAAACCATGCATCTGCTGGGCCCGTATGCATCATTGGAAGGATGGGTAATCTCATACCATGGGTGACAGCTGGGTATAGGCTACAGGCAGTATACATCTCTGTGATTACCCAGCGTAGACTTCTTAACATCACACAAATTCACCCATTGTTAGCAGGGGCGTGAACACGTTTACGGTGGCAGGAAAGGGTAAGTTTGTATACTTTAACATGCTTACCATGGGTGATTTCAATGATGCTTCCATGCCCTGTACTGTATCAATTCAATGACTATTCGCTCACAGAAGTAGTACTCCAGAAGATATTTTCGACAATGTAGTTGAATATTTATCTATTTATTCTTTTGCTCCTTCACTCACGCAAATGTATGTCATACAAGTGATATGCGACTCAGCAAAATACAGCCCATTCCTTCTAAACTCAACTCATTTGAGAGAGTGCTAAACTTGTACTTGAAGTCGTGATCTTATTCCGTATTCAGTTGCTTGTTACTGGTTACAAATGATTATGTTTTACTTCGTTGTTTGCTTTTTTTACAGTTTTATGCATGGTTTACCATGTAATAAACACCTACATACATGAGAAGTGAGACAAGGAATAAAGGAAAAATGAAAAAACCAAACAGGAAAGTCGTAGAAATAGAAGTTCTCCTGCTTTTTTGAGACAGAGATTCTACTCTTCCCTTTCTTCCCATCGATGTAACATGGCACAACCACCAGCAGCTCCACAACTGCCCAGTAATTCCGGTGAGCCGCCGCTACCCCGCTAATGCCCCACCGTTTTTCTCCCTTGCCATAATGAATCCCACTTTCATGGCACCAGTTTGCCTCTTCTTCGTTAACTCTCCGACAAATCCTGAAGGATTTCCAGAGAAATCGTGAGAGATGAATAGCCCCAAGTTCCATATGAGCAGCATCACCGCAGATTGGAATGTGGACGAGTTTTCCAGCCTCGCGGTTGAAGTTAATCTCAATTAACGAGCCCATGACCTGCTCTGGAGTGGAACTCAGATTGGAACGATTTGCGGCATCGTTCAGAATCATGTGGCTCCAGCATATTCCTAGCCGCTCACTGAACCACTACACTCACCCGAACAGGGTTTTGGTGTGGTTCTCAGCTCCTAATGGAGCAAATGTCTCTTTTGATTAATCTCCCCCCGTATGTAGGGTTAACGAACGTTCAGAGCCGAGTCGATGCGCACGACGAAAAACTGCCGATACGACATGATCGAGCAGTAAAGATTTGACACGGACAAGACGAGTTCAATCACATGAAAGTAGAGGAGCAGAAATTGGGGCGACTTTGCAGGATTTTTTCCCAGAAGTTCCGTTTAGGAATGTTAAGGAGAGGACAATCCACAAAACAAAGTTTCTTTTCATTTGTCATATTTTCCTTATCCATTGGGTCAGATCCAAGAAATGGGTTCGAGGAGAAAAGGGAAAGAAATAGGCTCTTGTTCCCCTGAACTGTTTCGATACTGCACTTCAGTTCTTCTGTGTTGTTTTGTTTTAAAGCATTTTTTACCTCTTGGTTTTTATTTTTTGTTTAGTTTTCCCTTCAAACGTAGAAATAGCGAAAATAGATGAAGAAATGAATGAATAACTATGTGAAGTCACCACTATCGCAGCCTGTAGCTCACGAATTAACCAGCCGTATGAAAAATTTTGCAGCAATAGGTCAATTTATCCCAGATGTCTGCGTCAGTCGGGCGTCAGGCGCACGCACTCATTTACGGAGGACTTTCCATACCAATCAACCCGTGGGTCTCATCTGCGTCTGAGCTGCGTCTGGATTGGGAATGAGCTTATCCCCTATAATACAGACGCACGCGCCTCGAACGCACGCATCTAACCCCCTTATTGCCCCTGCTGATGAAAATTATAAGCACCGGCCTTCTTGTTGCGGAACCCTTATCAAATTTCCAATCTCCTACCACACAAGCATCGAGAAATATCACATTGTCGTTGTGTGAAAACTATTTCATCTGCTGCGAAGGAGAGCCGTTCAAAACATTAATGCTCCATCCTATCGCAGCGCCTGTTGATCCACAACTTTCACGTTTCGCTCAGCTTTGGTTGCTGCGAAAAAAAAAAGCTGCCTTGTATGAACTATGAGTGGTCTACCAGTTGTGTCAGCATACAGAAGGGCAGTGCTCATTTAAGCAAAACGTACTGATAACAAAAGTTAGAGAACTTCCATGGAAAAGTCTTTTCTTTTTAGTGAAAGACGGCGAATTGTCTTTTGCAATACGTCTGTAGTGGTCCAGACTCAAACGCAGCGCTCGCTCCAGCAGAGAGTCGATTGATAGTGGGAAATGAGATGGACGGTGTGCAGTGCAGTGAAATGTGCGGATGCGCAGACAATCAGAGCGCCAAGATGCGGCTGCTGCAGCACGAGCAGCAGTTTCGGACCACTGGAATCGCCAACGCATATGTATTTGCGTACACATGAAGTTAATGTTCAAGCTTAATAGGGTTCTTTACTTTTGTATCGCACAACATGGAACTAATTGAATCAATGAGTAATTTGATTAATTGAGGCCTAACATAAGTGTTTCCCTCCTAGCACAGAGGTTTAAAAAGTTTTTAAAAGAGTTTAAAAATACACCAGAATTCAACTGCATGTTCGACAGATTCTAACATGTTGAGGACCGAGCACATTTTTACATGACAAGCGTGGATAGCCAGCGGGTATTTTTCTGGTAATTCAATATGTGCCCCTCCCCCCCCCCCTCTCCAATAACCACAGGGGAAGTGTTATAGACATGAAGAGCCCATTTCGCATGATGCACCTTGCGCATCACGTGGCCAAACTGGAACCAAAGTGCGTGATACACTACGAGCATCACGTTGTCCGCAACGTGTTAATGAGTGATTGAAGAAGCCCGAGTGAAGTGAGTAACACAATCAACCTTCTTATAGAGAACTTTCTTTTGAATTAACGGATCGGAAGGACACAAAACAGCTAGTAGGCGATCTTCAACACTACGCTGTTTCTCTGAGACTTCTCTACTTAGGTATGTCTTTCTACGGAGTCTATAAGCTTTAAACTCTATTTTTCAAGATGTACTTAGAACACTCGTAAAATGACTTGTACGAGTAGAAGGATGAACAAACAAAGAAAATGCCGCCGAGCACGGTTTTACTTACTGACTACTGATTACTACTTTCATGACCCTGTCGTTAGCCCTTTTTACAACACAATGACAGACAAAGAGGAACCAAGCAAAAGCGGAAGGAGTAACTGCTGGAAAAACACTAAAGCAAAAGCAGCAACAAAGGTATGCAGCAAAGCCGTGACCACTCTAAAAAGTTATTGTCACTATAATGACTTCTAGTACGATGGTTGTCCCGCTAGAAGAATTCCAGCAAGGTGAAAAAAGAGCGAAGAATTCGATTGGATGGGAAGAATCCAAAGCACAGCAGCATTTGTAGCACATTACTAACTTGAGTCAACTAAAACAAGGGTCGCTTTCCAGTGGCCGCAAATTTATACAATATTTATTTATATCCAGAAAGGTGCGCTATGCAATAGCAGAGCATGGCGAAGGAGGCCACGCAGCTCTCCAGACGGCAAATAAGCTTAAGCCGTATCTGTAGTGCAAAAAAGGGCAACATCAATTCCTCTACAGTTGTACTGCAAAGTAACCAACGGAAAACGCTGTGAAAAGCATTTTTTACAAAATTTACAACCGCAAAAATATTAAGATGTAGGTCAAGTGTTGTAGTGATTCTGTACTGGCTGAAGGTCAGAAGGAGGTGCGTGCTGTTCGGTACCTTACGGACACATGACCCTGTCACTGTCTTAACGGCACTGATCTGACACAGATCGACGGCGATTTATCAGCGTTTTTGTTTTTGTTTCTGATTCGGAGCCAGTCTTTTCGCGGAGGATTCCACGGCAGCCGTCCAGCATTCCTCGCTAATGTTCTCAAATTCGTGACATCATCTCACGTAATTTGGGCTGTTCCGAATGGATTGCGCCATCCACAGATTTTCAGCTGCAGCATGCAGCCTTTATGCATCTTGTAGCAAAGTTAATGAGTTAGCAATTCGCGAGCACGTCATAACACCAGAGCTTGCAAACTAACAAGAAAGTAATGGGAATTTTTCGTCCGCTTTCTATGGAAATCTGGAAAAGCACAAAAATACTTTCATTCCATCCCAAATACGTATGAAAAATACCTCGTTGAGCTGCAAGAGGATGAAGCAAATAAATACGAAAAAATGAAAGAAAAGCCGAACGTTGTACCTCATCATGCATGTAATACCATCTGCTTCAGAAAAATTCATTTTGAGAGGATTCGCACCAAAATCCCTCTGGCATTGCAGGTGGGGGGAGGCTACTACGACAAAAATCGTGGATAAAATCCTCAAAATGGTTATAGCTACATTCATAGCGTATCGGAGTCGGTTAACAGAATATACATATTGATCTTTATCCGTATCTATCCGACGAGGATCGATACTTATCTTTTGTTATCCGACCGGGTCGGACTCCAATGAACTATAACTGCAGCTTGTGACAGATGGCGAATGAGGGGGTGTGGTTTCGTGGTTCCATGGGAGCAATTTTTGTAATAATAAGTTTTTTCTCTGCAAAATCGGTGGATACAGAGAGCTTTTTAAGAAATGAATACGGTGTTCCTTCATTGACATACAGGTTCTCACCTGAAAGTGAACCCCAGCCAAGCGACCCCTGAGCGAAGTGTGCGTGGAGCCGTTACACAGAATTAAGCGTAAACTTAGGATTATGTGCTGGCTATTCTGAAAATGAGAGAAAAAAATGTAGTTTGGACATGACGAGTTGGCTCTGAAGAAGAGCATCTGTTCTTGCTCATGGCTGAGGGATCGTTATCGAATATTGGAAAGTTATTCCCACCCAAAAATAATTAACATCTTCGGAAACATCAGGAGTGGAAAATCGAGAGAAGCGACTGGAAATATTCGTTGCTTTTCATGAAGTACATATGATCGCTGTTTTCCTGCAGAAAGAAAATGTAGAAATGAAATTTGAAATCTTTCAGCATTAAATGATTCTTTTGCTTTGCCTTCCTGCACTTCTGTCTAATCCTGGAACCTAAAGCCCTTCATCTATGTAGAGACTCACATTGAGCCAACAGTGATTCGTAGTTTCGTACGCTTTTATGGGGACTTCAAGAAATTTCATTAGAAGCAGGGAATGAAATGTCAAAAAGAAACCAAACCAAGTGTGCTGGATTTCGAAGGATCCCGGTCAAAATGCCAATTGCTGGTTAGATCCGATTTATCCAACTTTGATTGCCATTCCGGAAAACTTTGAAACCACGCTCAAACTTAGAACATTAAAATAACTTTGTACAGTGACCCTAGAGGGAGAATAATGCTTGTCTTGGAGTGCACTAAGTAGTTGGCAAAGAAGACATAGTGTAGTGGAGCTGAAGCGATTTGGGCCAAAAGTTTTTGTAGGAGCAAATCCAGCAGAGAAAAGCCAGCAGGGATCTATACTCCCCTAAAAAATGAAAACAACTGGTAACAAAACACATGTATGTATCTGTTGGGAGTCCATGAAACGGCATACGAATAGCCTTGGCGACTGGCGTGGCTGTGCGAAGAAGACACATCCAGCACACAGATGTGCTCGGCGATGCCAATTAGCCGTCTCGTTTTTCGCGAGTGTTTCGCTGCCCCGCGAAACACCCGCTGACGACCTTAGCGGCGCTAGTTGACGGAGACGAGCCGTCGAACACACGAACAGCACACCGGGGTGGTGGTGTTCCAGTGTGCTGGCGGTGTTTGCGTAGCTGAAGAAACTTGTGTGGCCGCGGACGAATGCGACGACAAAGAAGGCATTCCGAAGACTCATAACTTGCGAGGCGCTTTGATCGTAAACGAGCTTCGCACGACGACAAACCGCGAGAAAAACGCCGAAGAACGAAGCCGTTTCTGGAGAAAGAAACAGTCCGGGGCAGACACAAACGGCACTCAGTCCGCGTTGTCGAAGTTGCTTTAGACAAAGGACTTCTCTGTGAAGGTATGGCGCTAACCGTATAATAGCTTGAGGTTTGCGATACACGATGGAGTTGTGGGTATCATAAGAAGTAAGATGATTATCGAAGTACAGCCGAATTTCGCTCAATTGTTCGAGAGCTCCTTGCCTTTGAGTGCTCCTCCATATGAGTAAAATAGTAATGTATGACGGAAATTCTCACTTTGGTCTTTCATCTTCAACATATTACGATATCCATGAACCTCATTCAAATAGACCAATTCTTTGGCTGTTCCTGCCAGCTGTCAAATCAACAATGAAAGTACGATTCAAGTAGTATAACGTGCAAAAATAGATTGCATTTTTTTTGTAAACTTTGTTTCCACGTGTCCGCAAGAAAATTTCTGAGAAATCTGCAGTCATGAAGGTTTGCCGTATTCTCCTATATCATTTTCCTGTGCAGCAAAATTATTTGTCCAGAGAGTGAAGTAAAGTCCTACGTAACTTCGGTGTTTTCCTTCCGTTCCCTTACATCAACCAGTACTGCTTTCTCGAATGTGTTACTATGATACATGGCAAGGCAAGTCTTACTGCTGTATTTATTATTAAATAGTAAAATATTATCACTATACATGTATTATTGAGTAAGAAAATAAACAAGATATCTAAGCTAGATCAATATATCCGATAAGCATATTTAGTGGACTGGATGAAGTATGCTGGATACATTCTTGGCTTTCCGTTAAAAAACAGTTAATAGATTCAATGACTGAATAAATGAGTGAATGAATGAATGAATGAATGAATGAATGAGTGAATGAATGAATGAATGAGTGAATGAATGAATGAATGAATGAGTGAATGAATGAATGAATGAATGAATGAATGAATGAATGAATGAATGAATGAATGAATGAATGAATGAATGAATGGATGAATAAATGAATGTATGGATGAATGAATGATTGAATGAATGAATGAATGATTGAATGAATGAATGAGTGAAAGAATTCCGTTGAAAAATTCAATAAATGATTGAGTGAAAAGAATTCCGTTTATCCTTGGTGGAAAACAATGAGGCAGCAATCGCTAAGAGGGCCTTTGGACGATTTCCCGATGAGTACTAACATAATAGAATTTTATTCAATCTTCGCAATAGAAAGGCTTTAACTGCGGAAAACCTGACCTCGCGCAGAGTGTTCGTCGCGAAATAAGCAACTGCTACTCTGTATGCATCTCCAAACCTATATTCCGTAGTTGCACAAAATCCACCCAGGATATAGGGAGACTTCCTGGATGTAGTAGCCTCGCATGGTTCACAGTCGCAATGTACGCAGGCTTTTTCATACACTTTTCAACCTGAACTACTCTCCCGAAGTGCAGCGATTTGGTATTGAGTGCTGTTGCCGGGATAAGTGCAGACAAACCAACCGAACAATTCAGAACACATCACATAAAAATGAAGCAACAGTTCCTCAAAGGACCAGTTTTCGCAGACCCATAATGGTCACTGGGCAAAAGAACGATGTTTGCATTACCTAAATGTGGACATGGGAGGAACAGGTGTGGGTGTGGGAAAATGAAGAGGTGCAGAGAAATGCAGCGAACCGTGTCAGCTCGACACTTTAATTCCTTTTTGGGATATCCTATTCTCACAAAAACACATAACTCATTGGGTAGGTCTTCATTTACTGTAGTCTGAAGGAAAGAATTTCTACATTGTACGTGGAAAAAAGGGAAGGGAATTACTACGCCACCGTCTGTAGAAAAACGAGCTGGATCCATCATATCATGGATTGGACAATCTGTTCGAAGGATCATGATGTTCACAGAACAGACTGATTTTCTATGTTTGCCTTGTGTTTCCTTTATTTTTCTTGCGCATGGCTCACAACCAACAATAAGCTGCAGACTCTACTTATTCAAAACATTTTGCTGGATGTCAAGTTTTCTTTCCTGAGACAATCTATGACGGGATTCACCAACGTTCCCTGGACGCCCTTCCAGGTACTTCCTGATATCCAGAACTGACAGGTTTTCCAAGCAAAATGAGGCAGATCTCACAATTTCATTCATTACTTGCTACTGTTACCTGAGGACAGTCGATCGGAGAGAACTATTGCTTTCTTTCGAGAAAATTCGACTACTTTAGGAGGAATGTTAGGCGAAAAGCTTTCCAGAAACATTCATTCTCACTATACTTAGGTTCGGATAAAAATCGAACAACTCAACTTATTTAATTATTAGTTCAGGACTTGATCGAAAGAATTCAAATGTTGAAAAAAAGAAAGGAAAGAAAGGCCTAAATGCCTACTTATCAATCCTGAAGAATTGTGTTGTCCCCTCTTTTTCAAACATACGAACTATAGACTTATTCGAATTTTCAAATTTTGAATAAGACGATAGGTATCTAATTATTCGGTACTAAGTATAATTCCCACCCGCTACCAGCATCTCCCATTTTGCCTTTCTTGAAACAAAAAAAACTCCTGGCTCTTCCAGCAACCAAGCTCATGCTTTGGTGGTTCCCGAGATGGAAAATATTCCGAGTGACACCGTGCAGCGACGAAAAAAAAATAATGCGATTACGTCCTGCCAACCATAAACAGTTTCAATGCAAAACCCTCGTAATACGCTAGGCGTGCCACTATACCTTCCCCCACCTCCCCCCCCCCCCCCCCGCCCCAGCCGTCCACTACGGATCAACACTCAATATCGACGAATACAGGCGTTGAGAGGCGCGACATCGAGGAGTAGGGCCATATGTGTCCCATTAATCGATCTACACACTCCCTTTCGGGACCATCCATCCATGTGTCAGCAGCATGGACACGCGCATCCACTCAGCGACACAACGACGGGTCAGCTCTTCCCCGGTCAGTTGTCATTGAGGATTAGTCGCTTAAAAACCTGATTTCCTCCTGAACATGGGGTGCTTGGGACCAAGGCGCGGCACTCGAAACCACGCGCATCCTGATCTAATGGCGGTGAGATCGCAAAGTATTTCAATCGTCGTCAAACTTGAAAAGAGGAGCCGCCGCCGGAACACGCCGGAGACTGGTTCGGAAAGTTCAGCGGCGTAAAATGCGGTTAAATAGCTGAGAAATGAGTGGATGAAGTGGAGACGTTCGCCTGAGGAACGGGCTTAATTATCCAGGATTTCCACTTTTCCTGTTAATTGCGGTGGCCAAATTAAATTTGCCAAAAAAGTGCGATTACTTTGAATCGCGTTAAACCGGCAAAATTGGGAGAAGGAAATTGGGACGCGTCGCAATAAAACAAACCGCAAAACAGGTACTTCGAGTGAAATATAGGACAATTAAGTCAATACCTAGCAAACAAGTAAGTGGATAAACAAATGAATGAATGGATGAATGAATGGATGAATGAATGAATGAATGAATGCGAACGCCTGCGGACTGCCTCCAATGACAAAGAAACGACTCCTGAGTGAATTTCAATTAGGACCAAATAGTTTAACACTTAGAGGAACATAATTTGCAGAACTGTATATTTTGTTCCTCAATTTGAAGCGAGTCTGGACTAAAAAATCAATGCCAAAAAATGTCATAGTATTATGGCAGCCGATGTAGCCATGGTACGTGAAAAAAGCCTCATAAAAAACGTATAACAATGAGAGCACGTGCTGTTAAAATGTCAATAAAGATACAAAACGCACTTTGTAATTCAAATCAGGAGGCAGAGAAACGTCTCCATACTCGGGAAACTTCAGAGGTCTCGGCTGTTTGACCTGATTGTCTAATTAAATTTCACCGCAATGGGGGCAAAAGCATGACTGGTTGGTTCTCCAAGAATAACTTGCCCAAAGAATCCAGAACGTATTCAGTACATGGATTCACAAGGAAAGAGATGGGTGGGATTACGGGCCAGGCGTGGTAATGATAAGAATCGACACCCACATGACCCTCCTCTCTCTCCCAGCCGGCAGAAATACAACCCCCCCCCCCCACCCCCTTTTCTGCATACAAATTCTCGCCATCCTCCTCACGGCTTCCCTTACAATGCGAGCTCTCCCCATTGATATCTGATAATTAATATTTACCCTAGGTAGGGTTCCCATATGGAACAAGGATTAGCAACGTCCACTGTATATTTTGCAGCTTACAGTTTTATACAGTCAGACCCTGGTTAGCGTCTCTATCAGTTCCGAAGGCCATGTTCGTACCATACCTATTTCTCACGATCCAAACCCGCCTTTGGGTCCACATGTATAGACCACGTGAAAGGTTTTACAGTACAATTTTAGTGTGCTCCATAACAAGCATACCGAAAGATTCTGGACTGGTATTTATGGAAAGTTAACAAACGCAAACCAGCGGTGATTGTTGTGATCGGTCATCTTATGAATTACATAGTGTTAGTTACTGTTAGGAGATGCAAGAAGTGAACTGTAGTTGGCTAGTAAGGTTTCCCTCAGATAGGTAATCATGACTCCTAACGCTGAGTTTCAGAAGGCAGTAGCATTTGTAGTATTGATTGGAAAGGAATCGTATAAATTTTTTTAATCCATCAAATAATTCAGGAGCGCGTCGAAAAAATGGAATATCCCAAGGACGGAGAGCTGCATAACCCTTCTTCTCTACTGTTGAATCATTTGGAATTGAACACTCAGATAATGAATATATTTAACACATTATTCGGTCAAAATTAGCAATAAAGAATCTTTTCGTTCTAACTGGTAGATTACTCTCTTCAAAGAACCGCTATGGCCAGATTTCAGGGGCGATTTCTCAGATCTACATGAATAGTTCTTCTATGAATATTGTCTATGAATATTTCATGTTTTATCAGACATGTTGCGGCAACTTTGAGCCACCAAAAGGTCCACCAGGTAAAGTGAGTATTCACGCGAACTGAGCCGCTGTTCTAGTTTTATTACGAGTCCCAAGGGAAAACGAGGTATTTAGGACAATCCTAGTATGTACGGCTCATTCGTTCCTAATTTTTCCCGGTCCTTCACAAGAAGAGGCCGCAATGTTGGTAACATGACAAAAAATATCGCGTGAGAAAAAAGGCTTCACGGCTGTTGGAGTTGCGTGCAAAGAACTGGTGAACATGAGTGAAAACATAGGAGAATACGAGTTGGAAACATGAGACGCACGCATGGAACAAGTGCAAAAATCCGTGTACTATGTATATGCAGAAGCCGCTCGGCTCTCACGCTTCAAAAGAATCTCCTCCAGCGGCGCGCTGATGTATTCGGGGATTTGCGAAGTGTTCGGGTGCGCGGACGCGAATATTTTATCCTTACACGGGGCGGGGGTGACGTGCAATGTAAACACTGCCACTTGACCGGTCCACTTCAGCTAATGATCCACTGAAGCTGAGGAAAGCAACAGGAGCAGCTGATAGCCCAGTATGCCGCTCAGGATACGAATCCACAATGAAGTAGGACTTTATATCCTGGAGAGGTGCACTTGTGCATCTACGCGCTGGACGTTGAGATCGCGTTCCCACATGGAAGTGGAGTCGTTCGTTAGCGAATGCGGGAACCACGTAGCGAGTCATGGAGCCTCACAAAGAGCGCCGCCGACCGCCTCAGTCAATCCGCATAAACATCGCCGCCCATAAAAGGCAACCAACCCAACGCAATCCGAAACGCAACGATCGATTACCAGTACATGACAATTACTGGTACGGCTCCGCAATGGCTATTGGCTCTTACGAGTGCGAGAACAAGTGCGAAAATACGAACAAAAAATGCGAAGTGCTGAAAAAGGCGCAAAGGTCGAGGAATTTTTCTCGAGGTCTTGCTAGAACCACTCGCAATGAATCACGGGCAGAATTTCAAAAGGGCTAAGTATGGCTTTCGAGATTTGCTCTCACTAGATCTTGTATGATCTCCTTTTCCTATTTATCCAAAGCTATCTATGACTGAATGAAATTTTTTTTCTCAATTTCTCTCGAACAAATTGTTAATCTAAGCCAAGATGACGAGATATTTCATAGAAGGATGGGCTCCGGAGGAAAATTTGGCCATTATCGACAACCAGGAATCCAGCCTCAGGGGTTTATCTTAGCTCCAGAAAGACCTAATATCACCGAAAACGGAATGTGGGACTACGTGGAGCCTGGATGAACCAGGAAAACAACCCGCCCACAGGAACCAGATGCAAATATGCCGAAAATTAGGCCCATTTTCCACACATGCACAAGGAACACTGGAAAGTGTGGGAGGGCCCTAAAACGGAACACTTTTCTAGCTCAAAAATGAAATCATAAATTTGGTAGATAAGAGATGAAGAAAAAAAAAAGAAAAGTGGAAAGGATCAAAGAAAAATCAAGCCAAGAAATGTTGGTAGTGTAAAGAATATCAAATAATTCCAAGCTTACAATTAGAGTAGAACGTCGAAATTCTTTTCAGCGAGTATAACGACATCTTCCTCACTTTTACTTTGGAAATATCCAGTTGCATTTCGGCAAGCAAATACAGATTTCCGGCACAAGAATGTGAATCCTAACTGGGAAAAACCTTAACAGGTAGTAAAACGTAACAAATAGAGGAAGAGGAACGACAGAGGAGACCTGATTGGCTCCAGGAGCGAGTGAAAAAGGATACGACGACAATCTGCCGCTACCCAGCTCGCAAACAACGCTTGTACACTATTAGCCACAGCTGCTACAGCTTCATAGAATAATGCAAGTAAGGAAGCTGTATCAGAATACTAGATAGTTTTTAAAATGTAAGAAAACAAGGCAATATTGTGTTAAAATGGTGGCTAATGTCTTTCACTAGTAGAGAGCAGGTAAAACGCTGCCTTACGCTGCTCCTGGAGGTGTGAGAATGGCAATACGAGTAGTTACTAACGAAACAAGTCCTTCAATAAAAGCGGAAGGCTCCTTTCTAACAATTACGGTTGGGAGAAGATCATCAAAGCAGTTTGAACTCCTGAAATTAGCCTTCGAACAAGTAATTATTGCCCAGCGAAGGCTTTGCAAGGCCGCAAGAGGTGTCGTTGCCCCGGGCGACCGATGCAGCCCCTCGCCTGTCACTCGGCCACAAAGCCCCATTAAGAAGGCGGTTCGAGCGTGACGCGAGGGGAGTTCCGAACAAGTATGGAGGCGAGGACGCGGATGTGGCCGCGTTGAAACTATGCGGGCGAGAGAAATCATCATGATGTTGTGACTCGGACGCGGCGGGAGCGATCGCATATGCAGATGCACCTCCCGAGATCAGCGCAGATCGCAATCTCGGCATTCGAACATTACAAATGACCGTTTTGAGGATTTTCCGACGCTCCGACAAGAGGGCTGCGGCTGCGGAGGGAGATTAGGCAGAAGAGCAACGGCAGACGAAGCGGAAAGTTCGCCAGCAGCCCAGCTGACTCTTCACGAAACAAACCGCTTTTGAAAGCAGAACACGCAGCAGAACTAGTTCGTCAATTCACGGGCACCTGGGACGGCAAGCAGTGATGAGTGGGAGCTTCTTGGAAGTACTCGTGAGCGGTACCTGTCACCAGAAGTTCGAGGTGATTAGGGGGGAGGGAGAGGGGGGCGAGGGATTAGGATCAGAAGGCTGGTTCATATATCCTGAGAATAAGTAAAAGTATGTGAAACATTCAGGTGACGCTCGAATTGGAATATAACCAAACATGTTGGTGGTTCAAACTCTGGAGTTGCTAGCCAGGTGGGGCGTGGGAAAAAGTGGCAACTCCGCAACTCCGTGGACACATGAAATAATAAAATTACTAAAAATATGAAATTTTATATGAAATTGTTGATAGTAAATATTTTAAGCATAATAATAAGTACATAAACTATAAAACATTCGTAATAAAGCATTGTATAAACAGTAAAAATGAAGCTTATACAATATTTTTATAATGTTGATTTATAAAGTAATGACTCGGTGATGACTCGGTGTCCCATTTTGGGGCGGCGAGGGAGGGGTGGGGGAGGGCTGAGACTAGCCGAGGTTTTAGCTGCATAAATTGGTCAGAAGAAAAACTAAAAATCACTTAGCTAGTCTAAAATGTAAATGACAGCAGCAAAAACCGCTGGTAGCCAATTTATCTGTTCCGAGCCATTTTTGAAGGGGCATTTGTCACTGCATGATTATAGCCATTCCGCAGATGTTGACTAGTTTTCCCTTTGTCCCCAAGAGCTGGCAGATTTTCTGTGAGAACCCCGTGGTGATTATGGATAGCGCTTTGTCAAGGAGCTCGCGCCCACATTTCCAAACGATCGCCCAAAGGCTGAGCACGCCAATCCCTAAGAAAATTGTCCATTAGTACGCACGACAAGGGCGTCCTTAGGATAATCCAACCTAGGGACACATCCAGACGCGCAGCTGCACATCCATGCGACCTGGCGCTTAATAGAATTAGAAAAGTGCAACAGGGACCTTTCTGCAAATAGAAGATGATTTCACTGAGGGTTCTGAAACCATAAGTAGCTCGTCATAAAGGAGGCAGCAAGGACTCATCAAGAGGTTCTATCACGTTTTGGAGCAGGAAGTACTACTCGTGGATAATTTTCCACTCATTGGAAATAGGTTAAAATCATGAGAAATTATGAAAACGATGTTTTCACGCAAGCTGGAAAGAAGCATAATCAATCTAGGGGAAAGCAGTAGGTGAGCGTCGATTTTCAATAAGAAATTAAATTTCTTTTGCAAGAAAAGTGCTTGGAAGCTATGATAGACATCAAAAAACTGTCTGATAAGCTCCAAACGGGTTTCCTCTGAGGAACAGATCATCACTCCCAGCCACAACACCAGGCTCTAATTAGGCGCAATTATGGTTTCATACATAATTGCATCATGGTATTTCTGTTGGAGGCTGAAGGTCAATGGAGAGCGAGCATCGAGACTAGACCATCATTATTCTTTTACACTTCAAGCGATGCAGGTGTATCCATTCATTTAATTGAAGCAAAAATTCCGTAGAAAAGGTAAAGACTGGGAGCTGTTCTGTTAGAAACAACTATGGATAGATAGATATTGGAAAATAGATAATGGTTTGAATTTAAGCGTATACAAGTTTTAAGCAAGCAAAACTAATGGAAGGCAAACTTACACACTCAATATCACTTCATTTGGAAAATTCACGTACAGAAGCGTAACCAGAGGTGGTTTCTTCTACAATATAATATAGTAAATCGTCATAGCTCTAGTCTTAAAGCCCGATTCTGACTGATAAAATCGTTGCAGAGCCCCAAATCCCTTGATTACAGATTAAATTAAATTCCGAAGGGACCCATTAAAACATTTAAGATCATGATGCCAAATACATATATACTCTGTGGTAAAGTGGCTCCTGACTGGAACCTGATGGTAAAATGGGAAAGTTTAGCCCATGGTGCGTGGGAAATACCATTCGCAAGAGTGCGCAGGTGCGAGATAATAAAGGCCCGCTGAACTACCCTTGTCTTACCACTCAAGGTCAACCAAAATTAGTTTTTGCTTATGTATTAGATTGCTCCTAAAGTCTTGCACCAACTACTACACTTTTTTTCAAACAATTATAACATATTTTCATAGATGGAACCTGGTCTGCCAATTTTTACAGATGAGAAGTAGTAGAACACTCTAATGCATTCTATTGTCGAAGAATTTCAATTCAATACCAAATTCTGGATCGACAAATAAATTTTGAGGCAAGACTTTCGGACCAACCTAATATTTAGAAACAGCGGCTCCAAAGGAATTTATTAGGTCGTCAAGTATGAAATGTCCGATTTTGGATGAGAAGTTTTCGAGTTTTGTTTCTAAAGTAAGATGAAGTATAAGATATCCGAATATGCTCTTATACTATCCGCACAGCCTTGCCATATTAACTGCAGCTTAATTGCGCCAACAGCTTGGAAACATGGAAAGCTAGTAGCAATCAAGTAGCGAATAGCGTTTTCAACATCATGTTGAAAATTGAACATTTTCTCCAGCAAGAACTGAGCTAATCCCTGAAAGTAGTTGTGGTCATATAGAGCAAGGTTTGCCCAGTACAGCAAATGGCAGATTGGTCCTCACCCCTGCTCCTCTGGCATAAGCAGCGTGGATTCGTGAAAAATGGCCAAAAATTGGCACCAATTTTTGAAGGTCAAACTGGGAAAAATTCCTTTACCGAACCACTTTTAATGGTCATATTGCCTTGAGTACCTAAATATTAATGGATTATAAAGACCACACCTTGCTGCTCATGCTGACCTAGTTTGACTCCTATCCGCTTCGGCTACGGTTTCCAGCTCATCGATATCCAGGTTCATCATAAGGCTCACTTTGGAGCTTCATATCACCTGAGCGGAACTTCCCAAGCAAACGCTGTTCAGTGCATTTACTAGCCAAGTGTCCCTTAACACTACCCTAACGTTCCCAGCTTTCCCAGCTCTAATAGCTATAAAATGGGACCTGTGTTCCAAAACGATACGATTTTTCGTCTTTGAGTAGTTCTACAAAAAATGCTTTCAAATAAAAATTCGAGACCTGATCAAAAACCCAGGAAGTGATTTCGAAAGGAAGAGGATGTACCTTCATAATGAAAATAAAGATGAGAAGAGATCTAGTAAATCTTCGAAGATAGAGACTGTCAAACTGACGGCTCATAAAATCAGACATTTCATACTTGACCACCTAATAATTTGGTTCTTCTAAAGGGATGCGACGGTTTTCGCCAATCAGGTAGTCTGGGTAGGATCCCATGACTGCTACTGTATGAATTCGGAAAGTATTGGAGGAATTAAACTGCTTAAAAGCACAGGCTTAGGAAGGAATTGCAGAAGAGATTACGTAATAAGGAATTTAATGAAGGGTAGCCTAAGTAGTGCAGCATTAATGAAGGTGACCTCAGAATGAAAAATGTAGGACCAAAACTGGAAAATAGTGGAAAAATGTGAATCTGGACGACTTCTCCCTCAGCTGTACAAATAAACGAGACAATTTTCAGTGAACTATGCATTTTAATGTCGTGGATAAGCACAAAAGTTCCATGGACATCTCTAAAATAGACCACATAGCAATTGCTCTGAAGGCCTTCTAACGGGGAAAGTAACAACGTTTTACGGGGAAAACGTAAACGAAGAAAATGTGGTTAGAGGGCGCGTTGTTCGCCCTAAAATTCGCCTAGGAAAAACAGCTGAGAATGAACATTACGAAGCCAGCAAAGCCAACGAGTGTGTCAATGAGCGAAGAGCGCGAGGTCGAAGTTGCAGCAGAAAAAGCAGCAAATTGCCTAATTTGAGGCTGTAAATGAGGAGCGCAGAGACGCACGCGAGTGCAGCGTCGAACAATAAAGGCGAATCCGGAAAGTGGTGTCAAGAGTGGCGTGAAGAGTGGACTTAAAGGAACTTTCAGGAGCAGTACAGCAGCGAGAAACAAGCGAGGGGTGAGAAACATCCCGATGAAGGAACAGCGCAGGTCCGTCGCCCATAAGCGCTGACATGTTCACAGCAGCAGCAGCAGCGGCTTTTTCGAGAATTCGTCGTCGTCGAAGGCGTGGAGGGGGGGAGGCGTGGCGGAGCCGGACGCGAGACGAGATCAATGCTTCGATGCATACGCAATGTGCCATTGTGACACCACCACTACGGCGAATGGACGGACGGACGGACGGCCGAACACATGACCCTGCTCGGCCCCCCGCGCCAGCTACCTCACACCTGCCGATCCGATTACCTTACGTGGCCGCCGGCGGCTGCAATTTCGCGCAATCTCTCGCCTCGCGGCCCTCCAGGGACCATCCGGATTTCAGCAAACCGATCTTATCCGTTCGAGGAGGAAATGAATGGACCGCGCACCGTGTACGCCCGATTACAGCAATGAATTAGCGAGTGCAGATTGATTATGCGTTCGAGAGGACGCGATTTCGAGGCGATTATTGCGGACGAATGAGTGACAGGGCCGAAAGGAGATGTTCACCAGGCGAGCCTCGCTGGGGTGAGTGGTCGCGGCCTGGCCCAGCTAGGTCCGGGTGGCGCAGCTACGGCTACGGGTCGAGTGGATCTAATGCGAGACACATATGGATGAGGACTTGTTTTTTCTGCTGCTATGAGGCGAGAGGAGGCCGGATTGTGGGGTGCTGGTAGTGCTGCGCTTTCGTGTCCAGCGACCACCATGCGTATCGATTCGGTGGCATGGAAATAGCAGTCAATATTTCCGTGGAAGTACATTTGGGGAAAATGTGGTTCATTCGGGAATAGAGGGAATTAGTTTTGTGTCGAAAGCCACTGTTTCATGCTGACTTGCAAGAATTTGTGGATTTCCCTTGAAGATTAATGGCGAAGCTTCCTGGAGATTTCTGAATTGGATGTCTTTAATTTTAAAAAGCGATAAAGTTCTGAATGAACTTGATGTACCAACCCAATATACAGAGTTGCATAGTAACCCTCCTTCTAACTTTCCTGCCACTCTTCTCGCTCGAAATTTTGTCTCCATTTGCTTGCTGCATCGGAAATTTCGATGAAAAACCCCACCAGCACGCAATTTCAAGCTTGCGTGCTGCCAAGTTCTGGACAACGGCGAAACAAATTGGGGAAAAATGACTACAAAGTGCTCTTTTCTACAAGCAGAACACTATTTTTTGCATGCATAAAAAATGAGAGAGCTCAAATTAAATAGAGGGCTGGCGTGTTTGTCGAGAGGTCCCGTAATTTTTTGAATCGATTTGTGCATGGATTTACCGGTGCTGCACATCGTTTATTGGAGGAACTGACAAGTCCTCCTGAA
This sequence comes from Ancylostoma caninum, assembly GCA_037903475.1. NCBI lineage: Eukaryota > Metazoa > Nematoda > Chromadorea > Rhabditida > Ancylostomatidae > Ancylostoma > Ancylostoma caninum. The sequence goes on along the minus strand of JBAJFG010000028.1, from coordinate 794,796 downwards.
CGTCAATCTATGTTACTTGGAGTATTTCAGAGGTTTTCAAGATTTGGGTGAAAAACCGAAATATAGAAAATATCATTTATACAACTAGTGTGGAACCGTAAAATTCATTATCTAATTCTCATTTCCTTTTCAGCTAGGATTACCTACCAAAAAGATGACAACGTGAATTTAGAATAAACCCAATGAAAACTGAAGTAAAAAAGAATGTTAATGTTTAATCATTTTGCATATGCAGAAGCAGCCAAGCTCCTAGCATTTCATCATCCTTATTCCATCTTTACCTTGTTAAAATACGTAAATAACCATGATATAAGAACAGGAATATGTGAATATGCACATTGAAGCCGTAAAATAGCTTCAAAAGTAAATGAGTTTATGGTGATTGTAGCGCGGTGGCAAGAATCGCCACTGTCTCACACTGTCAGCCACAACTGATGGTTCGGATTCGATCCTAAGATCGGCCTTGCCATCTGTCCGAGCACAGCTCACCTGCAGCAGATTCCACCGTAGGATGAAGCGCTGCCTTTACACAACACATGGTAAATTTTTACTTTCATGTTCACAGAAAAAATCCCTTACTGTACTGACGAGTTCCAGGAAGGACCTATTTCTTGAACCTATTTAGTGAGCAGCAAGTTATGGGCAGATAGGCTACATTTTTTATGAGTTTTTGCAGGTTTTTTCATATAATGTCTTTTCATAACATTAATAATTTTATTGCTCATCGGACGCCCCCCCCCCCTCCTCGCCCTTGCATATCACTGAGAGCGCATATGAGGATGGATAATCTGAAACATCTAGGCCGGCATGCATTAATGAATGAATGGGTAATCTCATACCTATGAATATGGCTAACCATGGGTAACGGCTAGGCAAAATGCTAGTGAAATGCCACCACAAGGTGATGTTTAAATAAGGAATAGCGGATTAAATGCTGAAACTCAAATATCTCGGGGAAGAGGAGCACAGATCATCCACCGAACTATGACGCTTCTTAGATGTGGATAGAGTTCACCACACCGCTCGCTCCAGGTGAGCTATACCCAGCTCTTTGCCCATTCACTCGTCGGGAGACATTTTGATGAGTAGGTGGTTATGGATTAATTTCGGAGCGTTCCATTGTTTACGTACCTTGAGTAATCTCAATGATACATGCCAGCGCTGAGTATAGACAACGTCTCATAGGTTATGCGTACATGCTCATGGGAGTTGGGTAAAGGGTTGACTTGGGTTCGTTAACATGGGTACCATGGGTAGTCTTAATGATGTATCCGGGCTGAGAAGCGTTCCTGATTGTGGGTTGACGTGGAAGGTGTTGTGCATCTTGTAAGCTGATTTATCAACGCCTAGCACATCATCTACTGGTTTCCGTTTTTTAATGAGCCACTTTTTTCAACGTGTTTCTTATGAATAATAGATTTCTTTTTTTTATCGATTGGCCTCCTGATTTTTTTTTGCTTCTACATAGATTTACACGTGTTAATTCACTTAAAACCGACTACAATTATGACTTATTACAAGGAAATTTGAACACATTAGATAGCATGAAAATGCCGCAAAGGAAGCAGATAGGCGAAGTGCAGTGAAAGCATTGAATGTCGATGAATTCAATGCACAATTCTAAAACAACACATCACGTGCTGCATGAAGCAAATGCATTTCTCCATGCAATCGAACAGGGAAAAACGTAGCCGAAGCGGACATATTCGGACGGATCTAGCGAAAAGCACATAACTGCTCCATTAAACAAATGACGACTGTTCAACCAAGATCCGCAAGACAGTTCACCTACATTCCAACGGTTTGACATCAGAGAACGTACCCTAATTTGCTTGAGGCTATCGTTGCAGCAAAGGTTATTCCTGCTTGATTTGCTCCGATAACTCAGAACTACAGAAAGAACATAAAAGGCTTAAGGTGTCTTTTAAAAATCGAGCCAGACTAAAGTGGACGACAATGGCAAATGTTTCGGTTGCACATGAACAACTGTAACAAGTTAATGATGTTGTATAGTAAACTAAGACGAACGCTTTCTACTGCCAATGGTTTATTCTGGTCCCTACGTTACCGGGTCTTAATAAAAAAATTGGATTTACGAAGCTCTAGGGAGCTGGAGAAAAAGGGTTCAAATCGACTCTGTGTAACTCGGACACGCAAAACTAGCGCGTTTCGAGAAAAAAAACCCTATACAAGTGCTGATTTTTCTAATAATCATCAACAGTTGGTTGCTTATTCGTACTAATCATGGAAGGTACTCGTTTAGCATCTAACACCATAACGGCATCAGACTCCGAAGGAACAGAATATTTTCTGTTAGAAGAACATTGAATATGGAGCAGATGAGAAAAACTTCGCTACATCTAGTGCAGAATATTGAGCCATAAAATCTGGGAATTCATTCGATGAATAGCCTTTGACTTTAGATCTTATTATCACTGATAAAGCATCTGATTGAAGGATTGGGAGAAAGGAGCCGATCCAAACCTCGCTAACGAACGTTGCTGAGTTTTGTAATAAAATTTAAATAATTCATGCACGCGATTCTCATTGAGCCAACAGATTATTCCATAAAATAGCATGCATTTGTTGTACTTTATTGAAGATTTTGGACGATTTCTTCATTAATACATGCAAAGAGGCCATCGAATAAGTTTCTTACAGATCGTTCAAAACAAAATCTCCTAAAAACTGGATGATTGTAAATATACAATTATTTACATGGAGAAAAATAACAGGGAAAAGTAGCCAAGTGCTTCCTTGTTCTAAAAGCCCAGCTGACTTTTTTTTATACTATTTTACTATGGAAGCCTACACCAACCAAGCATTCAGCAAATAAAGGCTGCCTTTCCCCACAGAACCAGGAGAATCCCTATGTAGACCCAGGGTAAGTCAAATTCAGCCAATGAAAGTGTGATTTACCTGAAGTGCTAGCACAGAAGCTCTTCAGAATTTTGGAGACAACTAGAAACGAGGCGGACGTTTCCTAAATCGTCTTCAATTTCTCAACAGACCACGCCGGAGCTGCCCCAAAAGAGGTCGGATACTTGAGCGGTTCGGTGTTGGCACTTTGACGCCAGCTACATTTTCAAGTGCGTTTTTGCACTCTCATTCTAAGAAATGCATGGGCTAGTCCCTCCAGGTCTTTATCTCATCATGAGCATCACGTAAGTTTTTGGAAGACTTCTTGGAGAGATAATCCGGACCGAGTGCCGATATGGTTTTGAAATGTATGTACATACAGCTCACGACCTTCTAGTGAAGTAGTCGTTTCGTCAGTTCAGTTACTCAGTTTCAGTTACTTGGTGGAGTGGTCCTCAACTCTCTATATCGTTGAACACACTGCTTGTCACAGTTGACCACACTTTACGTATTGTTATTTGCATCTAGTAAGTACTTCTGATACAAAAGAAACAATAACAAACGCTGCTCGTAATAGTTGGCGTATTTGGAGCCTGGTTTCTCGATCTCGACTTTTTGGGTTTGCAGAAAACAACACTTTGGGTATGATGAATATTTAGAGCATCTGAGTAGCCGTCAAAGTATGTAGCTGATTAGAGCCGAAATATACAGGGGTATCAAAAAGTTTCCGGCCTCCGCTTGGCTGTTCCATATTCCTGTACTGCTTTGAGAGCGCCATGTAGGGTGAAGCCTTTCATGTTAATTTGCAAAGTTTCATGAGATTTCGTTAAACTTCCCAGGAATAAGAACGTTTTATTCAAGCCAAGGTAGGGTTATCGCTAAAAAAATGCATATCCAGCGAGGAGCAACCGACGAATTTTTGTTTTGTAAACGAAATTTATTAAATAGAATCTAAATCCGCCCCTGGATTCTGAACGAAGAGGAAGTCTTCTAGCATTCCCACATAAAATTTCGGAACTCAGTATTTTTAGTGGAGTGACAATCGGTCAGAAACAGAGCGACCTCTGATCAACGAGCAGAGGCAAGACGAAGACAGATTACTGTCGCTGTAGAAAAAAATCACTAAGCGTCGCAGACAGGCTTTAGGTGCAGTAAGTGCGCAAGGACCAAAGCTATTCAAAACTTTCTTTGGAAATTTTTTGGGCTACCATATAAGAACTTTAACCTTCGCAGAACATTGAGTCTCTAAAACCTTTTCGGCGTCCAACAAGAAAATTCCAGTTGAATATTCAAAGAAGATTTTTGGGAGTTTTGTAGAAATTGGAATGGACATTCTGTAGTATATTGACTGCCGATAAGTGGCGAATTCACAGCCAAGATTTGAAGTCCCAAGCATGGAGTACTGGGTCAGGATGGGCAGATCTCTAAGAACAGTGCGATCAAACACGGAAGCGGGCTGAAAATGTCTTGCCCAAAGTTCTGTGCGATAGAGAAAAGATTTTGTCACCTAACCACCTGCATGTAAACCTCAACGAAGTGGATTGTTAAAACGCTACTTTGATCCACACTTTTCGGATCAAGAAAAATGACGGCAGAAATTCAATCCCGGAAGTCAGGTTCATCAATGAGACATCACTTTCCACAAAATTGTATTGCTTCATGACAATGCGAATGCATTTCGCTAATTCGGCCAGTTTACAAAAGGGATCTAGGGACTAGATACTAGAATCCGCGAGAAAATCTGAAGCGGCACTTCAGCGTAACGAAACAAATAACGAAAAAGAGTCTGCGTTGGGTGTTTTTATTCGGCTGATAAAAATTCTTCTAAAATTGGGTAAGTTCAATAAAATGACAAGATGAAGAGTGTTTTGGTCTTCGATGGATGCATATTTATTTACTCTAAAATTTCACTGCGACAGCTAATCTGCAAGTGGTTCAGGCCGGAAACTTTTTGATACCCCTGTATATGTAGAAGTCACTTATTATCCATTTATTAGAGCTTCTCTAGGGCAAAGCGTATTTCCCATCAAACCTTGGTAGGGTTAGCAAGTGAATAAGGAGATCTCATCGAAAAAATGTAGAAAATCTGGTATTCTGTCTAACCTCAGTAATAAAGTTCCCCATTGAAAAATATACTTAGCATAAGGATGTAAAAGTCATGGAGGCGATGGAGAGAATGTCCTTCATTTACAATGTTATATCACAGACATGCGATTTTTATAGGCTGTAACACCTATGATGCTACTACAGTGTTGTTTTCCAGAATTCATGGATTTCCTAAAGACTTTTTGTTTTTATATAGTTCTGTATTGCCTCTTTACCCTTTCAATCAATGTGTGGAGCAGCACGAATGCATTCGATAAATGAGTAAAAGCTCAGCGCATATCTTCACGTCAACTCTTCGCTTCTTCTCTTGTTGAAATGCCCGATCAGTCTCTTTCCTTCTAACGAATAATGGAGTAGGCAAAGATGCCGAGGCTCTCAAAAATCGCGAGTGGCTCACAAAAAGCGTCAATCTCTTCTCTTCTAGATCCTTGGTGGACTACTCTTCAGGTGGCGCAGACTAATGATGTTTTTCAAAATGCGATTAAAGCCTATTCGTGCCGAAACGTTCCGTGATTTCTGCAGGAGGATATGTCCACCAGTGTGATGTTAGCTAGAATTATTAACATATGCTTTCTATAAAGCTGTCATGCAACCAGTTTTCAACCTACATCAAATGCTACGAAAACTTCCGAAGAATCCCGTTTGAGAAGAAGGGTACATTTTCAGAGACTGATCGAAATCTGAATAATCATTTCTTATGGTGTAGAAGTTTTTTTGCTGCTGTTTCACCGCAAAATCGAAATAGAATCTCAGTTTCGGTAGGAAGAGAACCTACGTATGCAAAATTTCGAGAACTTACATATATATGAGGATTCTGTTCAAAATATCGCTTAATGCATCGACGCAAATGGATTTTTTCAGACTGAGAAAATAAAGACAACTCCAAAAAAGAGAAGTACTTGTCCAAGATGTGCTTCTGCGGTTTAACTATGTATGTAGCTTCATTACGACCCCGATACCGAGAGTAGAGCCTAAGAGACCACCTACCCCTCCATTCAACGCGCATTCAACATTCAGACTTACGAACAGCACCGCACTTTTCTTAATTTCATGCACCGTTCCAGTGTCCACTTCCATAGCGTGACAACCGGCACTATGCATGCAGTTAAAGTACCCCCATACTCTAACGCAAATGCAAAGCATACACAAAAAGTAAGTGCATAAAGACAGTGTCCACGCAAAATTTTCGAGGTTTTGTTCTAAGTTGTTTCTGGGTTATTTCTGCCGGCTGGCCCCAGACATGAACTTGAAACGTCACAAAAGCGTCGAAAACAGCTAATTCCGAGCGCCTTCCTTACTAACACAGACGAGATGTCTGGGAAGCACCTCTCGCCGATGGAGGGCCCAGAGAATTTCCCATCGATCGATAATTCCAACTGCAACTTATTCGCAACTTAGCTCTTATTTCAATGTTATTTGTGCTGGGACACTATTTTCTAATTGAACAAGAAAAGGTGAGTTTCGATCATTGTTGTTCACGGTAATGTTTGTTGATATGGATGAGCGATTCCTCACACTACGATTCTTTCTTTTTTGTAGTTCGTTGTCAACTGCGCATGAATTTTTGCTGACGTCATCACATTTTGCAACCCTTCAAAGTGTTTAAACGCGATTATATCTATCTGCTAGAAAGCTAAGGTGTGCATTTCATAGAAAATACTGAGATTCAGAGTGTGTGTAAGCACCTGTTGTTCAAGGCCACGCTCATTTAAACCTGATATTCTGCAGCATAAGAATGTTTGGAGCGTACTCTTATACGTCGAGTAAAATCTCTACACGAAGGTAAAACTATTAAAGCTGTGAGCGTCCATAATTGACAGGATATTTCTCCAACGATGCTCCACATTATATCTATCTTACACACAAAATGGCAGGCACCGGGTGAGAGGGATCGGTACTAGGGATGGCTTCGAGTATTGGGTATGTCGCGGATATCTCGCTTATTTGTGGGAGTTTTTCGCTCAAACTTCAACGAATGGCCTTTGAAGAGGCCAACTAACATAAACCAGTAAGATCTCAAATTCTGGAAATCCGACTGGACACTGCCTATAAGGGGGAATAGCTTCCCTGGAACAAGCAATAGCTTAACTAACTCAGTAAGCGAGCTTTCTAAATCTAGCGAGCCGCAATGTCCAGGTGACCTCCGACCATAGCCAAACCGAAAAATACTATTTGCTTCTGGGAGATTAGCCAGACTTGATTGAGTCGTAATATATAATATACACCTGAATGTCATAGCATGAGGCTACCATCAGCGATACGATGAGTAATACAGACCCAAAACGTTCGGAACCACTAATGAAAAGCCTCAGCAGAGCACCTGCTCTCACTACCGATAAGCGGCTGGCTCAAAGCGCACTGAATTGCGCTTCGCGAGGGTCGAACGGTTACGATGACAATGAACTGCAAAATGGGCCGATGTTTAAGATTTTGGCGAAAGTGATGTGGAGCAAAATTTCGCGGGAGAAGTAAGCATTGGTACCAGACAGTGGCAGGAACTTGATTCAAGGCAAGCGAGACTTCGTGAAAGGTGTAGTGAGCAGAGGGGACTTTGTGGTTGAGACTGGGACTTTACTCTGATAACAACCCACTACTTTGCAAATGAGAGCAAAAGAGGGAGATTGAGCGTAAGAATTCTTGTTCTGTCAGTTCTATTAACTCTGACTGAATTAAGAGTAGAATTAAAATTTCTTTCAGGAATTATGGTTGAAAAAGTACCAAGCGGTACCCACAGCATCGCTGGTACTAGATGGATTTCCTCAAACTTTGTAATAAGATTACAGGTACTATTGTACTTCTCTTGCGCCTACCTGAAAAATTGGCATATATTGATTTCAAAAGCAGACATTGCACGGAATTCGCCGGACCCTAGATTTACCTTGAAACTTAGGATTCAACATCGGCCCAAAGAATTTTCATCGAACAACTTTTCTTTAAATCAATTATTTTCAATTGCATTACAGTTAGCATCCGGGATGGCTGCTCTTTTCGGTGAATAGTGAAACAACCGCATTCCTTCCGATACAGCGAATATAAAATTAAATTAAATATATAATTCAATTAATTAATTAATAAGAAAATTAAATTTAATTAAAAAACGGTATTCAGCACCCCTTCGACACAATAACGTTTTACAAAATCAAGTATTTCCAATTTATTTATTGTATTCTTTATTTTCAGTATTGTATTCAGGAATTACAGCTCTATCAAACCAGTGGCAAAAGCCTCCGAAATTCTCATCTCTTTTCAAATTTTAAGTGGAAAATTAGTAAACTATATGACGATATGAAGGTACTAACATGTAACGCGCTCCATCGCCAATGCACTTGTTAACACTTGTTGACTTGTGTGGACGAAGGGGACTGAAAACACGAAACCTATTACAGTCCTTCTCAAAAATTCTTGCCTCACACTGGACCGCCCGTCTACTTAGCCACGTCACACCACGTATGATCATGCATAGGTGATGTAGCGCGGCTTAGCAGATGGGTGGTGAAGCGTGAGGCAAGTATTAGGTGCGTGCAAAAGTTCTGGGGCAGCTGGTGGTATTTCACCGTTCAACGTCGTTTTTCTCCTTGCGTTTACGATATCCTGCAACGGTTTTCATATATGCTGGTAGCCTGAAACATCTGCTACCAATACCACTTTTGGCTCGGGTCTATGTCACAGCGTTGCTCCGTTTTGGGTGCAAAACCAATGCTATGAGCGGTGCAATAATTTGGGGAATTTCGCTTTATGAAATCAAATCTAGACGACCAAGAAGAGAAGCGACCCATAGCGACCCATATGCGTTTGAGGAGAGTATATTCTCTAGAACGCCAGGTGCTCGAAGGTTCCTCGGAATTCTGAGCGGAGATGAGAGCCTGGAAAATGCTTCGCAAGTTGGCCAGAGACTTGGTCATCGCAAAGGCGCCAGTAAAGAACAGGTTGAGCCAGACCTTGTGCAAATGCGCAAGGCATTACGGTGAATTTAGTCAACAATGTATCGTCACTTGAACAAAATCGGTAAGAAGGTGAAGGTGAGTAGATGGATTTTGCGTGAGTTCAGCGAAGAGCACCAACGTCCACACTAGCAAGTCTGCAGATATTCGACTTTCAGATTTTCCAACAATTAGTTTCATGAAAGAATTGCTGTTGTTGATAGAGAATGGGTCAGGTACGACAATATGAGGAGGTCATCCCAAAATCCGGGCTCCTGCCAGCCACCTAAAAAATGGCCGAACCATCACTACCTTCCCTAAAGAAATTTTGACCTTTCATGGTCAGCAACGTGACTGATCTGCAATGAATTTGTTTTCTAATGAATGCTCAATAATCGCCCTGTAGTAGTTTCTTCTCACTAAAGTAATCACGGGAAAACTCTTAGAATAGGGCCGACACAGGCGGAAATATGTCGTATGTTCCGGCTGTGGGATAATGCACACCAGCATGTTGCCGTGTCAACCGTATAAAGAATTGGCTACTCGTGCTCCGAAATTCTAGCCTAACCTATACTACTCCTTATACCTGCCTCTAACAGACTATCCCCATTTCATCCTTCTATGGCTTCACCTCCGCTGTAAAAATTTTAATGAACAGACCCTACTAGAAAACTACTTGTGCCATTGTTACAGGTGCAGACCTGTCAAATTTTCGGCTTCTGGAAAAATCTTTTCTGTGCCATATTGGTAACATTACGCAGATGCCAATGCTTTTTGTTTTAAATTGCTGACTTTGAGTTAAGTTATGGCGTTTTGAAAAATTAGGTGGAACTGCCCCGGAACTTTTGCACGCACCTAATATTTTTGAAAAGAACTGCATGTGTTCTTCACACGAACCTGTTTTTCAGTCTGTTTCACAAACGGCGATAGTTGGGTATTTGTGCCTGTGATTCACTATTCTCGCGTGTCTCTCCCAATACAATACTATTTCTTGCGTTCTTTCTCCCTCTAATATCTCCACAATATGTTATACGGTGAAACACACTATAACATGTTTGTTTACAGTGAGAGCTTCATAGATCTTCTGCCAGATCAGAGGGTTGTTCGTTATTTTTTCTGCTCTAGCTGGGTTTGTGCCGGACATTGGTTGGTACGTTCAAATAAGATCGTACGAACATCTCAGACAATTTCAGGGGCAAATCTCGTTCCAACCGCCGGCAAATCCCCGACGAAACGTTTGAACGAGGACCAATAGCGGACAAACAGCGGGCGGAAACTACGCATGTTGCGGGCCAAACGCGCTGTCGGGCGAATCGCGGGCTGAACGCAGAGTCATTCGGGCTAAAGCACCACCGTCGGGGTTCGGCCCGCTATGTGAAGAGTGTCGGGCATCGGCCCGCTTTCTGCGGCCACTGACCGCCGGCAAATTTCTCCAAAAAGCGGTCTGAACGACTACATATTTCTGCTCGATAAGGAAATGGCTCGGTCGGAATGATTGGTTGGCGGTAGTACGCACGTGATAAAGGATGAAGGCAACACCGGTATGAAATGGGTCAGCAGCATGGATGGCCTAGTGGATAAAGCAGCGGACTCTCAGTCGTTCATAAAGAATGGTCAGGTTGGTTCGAATCCTCTCAGTAATAGAAGGAGGCTAGCACTACGAAACCATGGATATGGCTTGCAAACAGCCATCTTTTCGTATTTCTGGTAAGAATTTGCATATTTGTGTTGCTTTTATACTCCGGTGGATCACGTTAGATCCACAATAGCTTCGAACCCGGAGCTCTTCCGTGCGAGACTGTGCCCAAGCAGTGTCCAAGCTGCCAGAGGTCACGGTGACAGCGTCCAGCTGACAGGTAGTTGTGGAGAATACCGCCTTGTGCGTCGGATTAGGAGCAGTAGCGCCTGGTGGTTTGCGGGCTTATGGCGGCCTGAACGAGGACAGTACTCGGGCGGATAGGAATACAAGCCCCGTTTTCAGCGGCCCTACAGCGGCCTGAACGCGACTACTTCTCGGGCGAAAACACCAAAACGCTCGTTCCGACCCTCTCTCCCCGCTCGTTCGGAACGGGATTTGCCCCCGAAATTGTTTGAGATTAATGAAATCGAAAAATGGTGTCAGTATCAGATTGATTCTGAAGTTGCTCATTGTGGAAGGAGCTTTATAGCATAAGATGACTTTACTTCATCATGTACGGGGATTTGTCACCTGGTAGTACTATTAAAGCCATCGTAACATCAATTGAGCAGAGACGTACACTGTTACTAACTTTCGACACAGGCATACATACTGTTTCTTATGTGTACGTGAAGGGGCTCTCTCTTTCCTTCTTTCTTTTTCTTTCTTTCTTTCTTTCTTTCTTTCTTTCTTTCTTTCTCTCCCTCCCTCTCTCTCCCTCTCTTTCTCCCTCTCTTTCTCCCTCTCTTTCTCTCTCTCTTTCTCCCTCTCTTTCTCCCTCTCTTTCTCCCTTTCTCTCCCTCCCTCTCTCTCCCTCTTGAAGAAAAAGATCCGAGTCATAGGGCGAGATGGCGGGCACAGTGTAGCAAGCCGTGAAGTTGTGGGGTGTTACTACAGTCTGAGGAAGTTCCGCTGCCTTCGGGACGAAAGTTTTACGGAAAAAGTGGAAAATTGGCCAAAGCAGCGTTACTAGTTCTTGTTTTTTTTCATTCAATGGTATTCACCAGTTTCCATTATGGGAGCCGTATTAAAGAGAGTTGGAAATATGGATTAAATGGGATAAACCGGCAAAAGTAGGCGTGTTCGCTTTCGCCTGCGATCCAATCAGATTTGTCTGCCGAAATTTCTCCTTTCAACGGTAAAATACCAATCCGCACAAAAACATGTTAATTAATCCTCTCTTTACACTCTCGCGCTTTGTACTTTCATTCAAACTGATGGCTTCCCCTGAGAACTAGATCAACCTATGCCAAAATTAGTGACTCATTCATTATTTTTTCTTGTTGTCGTCAGTGGAAAATTTGGTTTTGTTTTCTTTTTCTCGACTACTCGATTTCGGATGTGATCCCATCCCCATCACTATATATTAGGTCGTCAGATATGAAATGTCTGATTTGTTCAACGCACAAGTTTGACAGTTGATATCTCCACAGCTTGAATGCGGTATTTCTAATTCTTTGCTCTGTTATGAAGGTATATTCTCCTACTTACAAAAACGCCTTTTGGATTTCTTATTAACTCTCAAATTTTTGCTCCAGCGTAATTTCCGTGGAGGCATGCACATGTCGAAAATTCGTGTGATTTTTGAATATGAGTTCCGCCGAGGAATGAGTGCAGCGGAGGCCACTCAAAATATTATCAAGGTATTTGGGAAGGGTGCTGCTAGCGAACGCACTGTATGTCGTTGGTTCAAGGAATTCCGCTCTGGCGATTTTAATCTTGAGAATGAGCCACTAGGCCGACCTGAGGCGAAGGTGGGTAATGAAGAGCTGAAAGCCGTAGTGGAAGCGGATTCATCCCAGAGTTCGCGTGAATTAGCACTAAGATTTGGGGTTTCTAAGCAAACCATGCTTGACCATTTAAATCAAATTAGCAAGGTTAAGAAGCTGGACAGATGGGTTCCCTATGATTTGAGCGAAGGTCAGAGAAGAAACCGTTTCGACGCCTGTCTTTCTTTGCTGTCGCGGCATACGCTGGAACCGTTCTTGCACCGCATTATTACCTGTGACGAAAAATGGTTCTTTTCAATAATCGTAAACGTTCGTCACGTTGGTTGGACTGGGATGAACCACCGAAACATAGTGCGAAACCGGATGTCCACCAGAAAAAACTAATGTTATCTGTGTGGTGGTCCATCTCTGGCATCATCCACTATAGGTTCATGAAACCTGGTGAATCAATAACTGCAGACGTCTACTGCAGTGAACTGGAGGAGATGATGAGGAAACTTGCAATCAAGCATCCGAGATTGGTCACGAGAGAGAAACCTATCCTCTTGCAAGACAACGCTCGACCACATGTCGCACATTCGACACTGCTTAAACTAGAGGAGATGGAACTGGAAACTCTCTGTCATCCAGCTTACTCCCCAGATCTCGCCCCGACAAACTACCATTTCTTTCGAGCCTACGATCAGTTTTTACAAGGACAAATATTCAATTCCCAACATGAGGTTGAAAATGCCTTCCATCGTTTCATCGCCACTCGCCCTCCAGGCTTCTAAGCTGATGGCATAAACAAACTACTTTCACGATGGAAGAGCTGTGTAGATAATTTGGGTGCATATTTTGACTGACTGTGTGGCATTATGTTTGAGATATATTGAAATAAAGTTTTGGTTCAAAATCAGACATTTCATACTTGACGACCTAATACTAAAACTCATCTGTTTGTGTGTTTGTCTGTAATCGCTTATATCTCACGATCCAGAGGACAAACACACATGAAACCTATACCGTTCGACTCAGAATTGTGCCCTCCTGTGCAACGTCAGGGTCTTTTGCCGTTTCCGAGAAAAACGATTTTATCGATTTTTGGCCCCCTATCCCCATCACTATATAGTAAAACTCATCTGTTTGTGTGTTTGTCTGTAATCGCTTATATCTCACGATCCAGAGGACAAACACACATGAAACCTATACCGTTCGACTCAGAATTGTGCCCTCCTGTGCAACGTCAGGGTCTTTTGCCGTTTCCGAGAAAAACGATTTTATCGATTTTTGGCCCCCTATCCCCATCACTATATAGTAAAACTCATCTGTTTGTGTGTTTGTCTGTAATCGCTTATATCTCACGATCCAGAGGACAAACACACATGAAACCTATACCGTTCGACTCAGAATTGTGCCCTCCTGTGCAACGTCAGGGTCTTTTGCCGTTTCCGAGAAAAACGATTTTATCGATTTTTGGCCCCCTATCCCCATCACTATATAGTAAAACTCATCTGTTTGTGTGTTTGTCTGTAATCGCTTATATCTCACGATCCAGAGGACAAACACACATGAAACCTATACCGTTCGACTCAGAATTGTGCCCTCCTGTGCAACATCAGGGTCTTTTCCCGTTTCCGAGAAAAACGATTTTATCGATTTTTGGCCCCCTATCCCCATTCATGCGAAGCGCAGCTTCGCCGCGCTTCTCTTAAAGGCAGCACTCACGCCGAAAAAAGTTTCTTCGCTTCTGTGCTAGTCCTAAGGGTCCCATCAATTGGAGTGTAACTGCCAAAGGAATCACTCCGAATCTTCCAGTTACTCGAGTTATTAAACTCGTACCCATGTTCAAATTCGCCCACCTTGCTCAACCCCGCCCCATTCTCTCTGATCGTGCGCGGCGTGGTTATCTTTGATACGCTTAGGGCATGTTGCATTTGTCCGCTGGCGTATTGTACACCAATATTACAAACATATGTTTCGTGAGGCTCGCATGCCACTTTCTTCGTATTTCTCCGAGTTTGTTCATATTTTGTACATTTTTGAAGTTGGTATGATTTACAGGCCATATCTTCAATCAATGTATCACATCTGAATCACGCGACTCTTGTTCGTTGTGTTATTCAACTGAGCTGTCCTCTGATTACCTATTTTCGAGAGTTTCTCACTGATGTAACTGAAAAGCTTCTTTGTTCGGATCTCGAAATTCTACCTCAACACATATGGGTAGCCCGCCAAATCCTCTTTGGGACTTTTGTGGGTTTGTTAATGGCAGCTGTTTTCGAACGAAGTACTTCACTATGCGGAGAATTCGCTGTGGTGGTGACACAGTCGATTCCTTTGTTGTTTTTTCCGTCTCTAACCTCATTTTGATATCGGTGAGTCAGTTTATACTTTTCCAAAATCCAGCACTTTGCTTTCCCCTTCAGGCATGATGTCAAAGGTTTGAAGAACATGCGACTGTTTCGCCGATATTCACCTTGACAATTATTGTCAGCGTGCTCACTGTAATGTGCATGGCGATTTCGTTTCCTGTTACTCTGCTCACAAGGTTCCACTTGGATCCTGTCCTGCTTATCGAGTATGGGGTTTTGGCTTTCGTTTGGAGGATTTTTGCTTCTTTGTGGACATATTCGAAAATGTTGCAAAGGTATGTTGGATTGTTGGATTGATTGAATTCTGACGTCTTTCTTATTTATTCGAAGTCGCGGGATACATCACTCGTTCTTTCATCGTTCTTTCATCCTTTAACCGTTTCTTAGTGGCAAGCTAAGTGTTTCTTTTTGTGTTTTTGAGGCTGCTTATTTTAGTTAGAATATTATCGTTGCGGCCGAGTAGAGGACTTTGTGCGGTTATTGGAAGTTTCTGGAAGCGAGGCTTCATTGGATTAACCGGAAGTTGAAAATGACCAGATGCGTGCATTAGATATCCTTGCAGCATATTATGTTAAGCTGGTATGTTATTCTTTGGATTTTTTTCTGGTTCTCTTCTGGTCTGCGCAGATTTTAACGTTTTTCTTTTCAGGGACACAAGGAACGAGCATCCTACGAACGGAAGCGTGACTTGCTATTCCATCTTTGGATTTCGTATACCAATCCAGAACGCGTTGGCACCTTCCTTACCGCCATTTAGCGTGTGCAGGTTTGAATTGTGCACAGTTTTCTTTACTTTCTTCTTTTTGCTTTTGTTTCTTTGCTTCTATTTTTTGTAAGGAAGCTGTTAAATCAATGTTATATTTTCGAATCACAAATTTTGATTTTTCTAAATCCCAAAAGGACAGAGGTGGTTTCAACGTCTTGTATCTACTTCAAAACCAGCTTATTTCATTTGCTGACCGCTTATTCTTTTGCGAATCTGCCGAAGGGTTGACAGTAGCCTCGCTCACTACAGATCGCAGCAGATCTATTGGGAAGCTTCTTAGGGAGATGGAGGAGGAAATGGGGGTCATTCAACACTACTACGACGGATGGCACCTCGTGAAGTGGCTTGGAAACGAGCTTCTGAAGGTCATCTTGGATGGGTTCCGGCATTATGAAGGCTAAATATCTAATTTTAGGTGTCGAAAAAACGTGGTTGCGCTCCGGTTTCATGGTGGATAGAAAATACCAAAACCCACTGCTGGAACGCCATCGCCGTAGGAGCTCGTTCTCAGCTGGACATCCCTCCTATATTCAACACATGCTTAATGCATGTTCGCGATGTTCATGAATGGCGAGAGGTGTCGAGATTGTGGACATAATAGGTCATTTCCTCGAGTTGAGTTTATCAATTGATGAATTTAGGAGGACATCACGGGTCCGTATAACTGCTGTACTCATGGCGAACTAGTGGGACCTCGGCCGGAAACGCTACCTCTGGACAGCGATGCGTATCAGGCATTTCGCAACATCGTTTTAACTAAGTCATTCCAGAGAGATTTAGCTAAGGCGAGCCCATATGGAGGTACATCTATATGCGAAACCAAACACGCTCTGGATCGGTTGTACTGCCGCAAAGAAATATTCTAGTGAGTTTTAATAGCTTCGATGAGGTTTCATAGAAGCTTCGTTGCTTTCATGTTTAGTCCAGTGTCCACCTACCACCTCTACGCGAAGCTAGCGACCATGCACATCAACACCTTACGATTAGCTGAGATGGCAGGTGAAAGGAACGTTTTGAGAGTGATGCAGATCCAGAGGAAGTACAACAGGAGGAAGTCTACCATCGTATTCAAATCGCCCGTTCCACATAAGTGGAGAGACGATGTTTTGGCTGAGGTATTGAGTGCTCGAATTAGGATGCTGGACGTGCATCAGGATTGCCTGGACACCGACCAACTGCCGGATGAAATCGGTGAAATGATGATGGCGGAGGAGGCATCAGAGTCCGGTTATAGTGTTGAGCTATAGCATTGTAGTTTAGGATGTTATTGTTTCTTTTCTAACATCTAACCATACGTGTTGCTAACAACTACATTAACACTGAAGACACGTACTAATAAACATGTTATTAACATATTATTAACATATTAGTAACATATTAACATATTATTAGAAATCTACTTCTCTCCACTCCTCACCGTCTTCGTACTCGCATTCACGCGACGCCTGGATACATGCGGTCACATGCGGATAATTATGGGTTTCTTTAGAGTAATTTGTTCACCTGGAACCCCACGTAGTCACCACTCTGTGAGGGGTATGCCTCCATAATTTGCTTGCGAACGCAAGCTGGAATTTCGAAACGTTTCGATAACCCTAACCGTCCGTATGCCCATATAACAAACGACCTGTAGGCGTAGTACCGGAACGTTCTTAAAAAAGATAATCTACTAATGCCTTTTTAGCTTTTACACCAAACAACTTGCCTATTTTCATCTTTTAAGGTCTTCCGTTTGCTACTATACTCATATTTCTTGTTTTCCACCCATATAGACAGAACCTGCAGCTTGTATCGAAAACCAAAGAAAAAACCCGATCTTTACCCGAAAGTCTCACCTCGCGATCCAGTACTACCTTTCCAAAAGACGGGTGATCGGTGATGCACTTAGCTGGACATTCTTTTAGTTTCACTGCTAAACTGTCCATTACATCTGCTCCCAACTGAGTGCCATCACCTCGGAGTCCGTCGGCGAAGCCTTCCCGACAACAGACATTCTCCCTCACTGTGGGTAGGTTCCCGCACGCCCCGCAAACACACCAATTGGTGTTTTCAAGTCTGCCATGGTCCAGTGTCTTTCCGAGAAGACGGCAGTAACTAAACCTATCATAAAAATATTTTGAAGACAATTAAAACTATCATATCGAACCTGAGGTCCCGATCAGGGTTCCTCTCCACTTGGCTGATGTTCATTCTTCTCATCGAAGATAACACAGCATCGCTATCGGGATTGCCAATAGGCACAGGACATGGCACTCTCGCTCTGCTCATTTCTATTAAAAATGGCATAATTTAATGCAAGCAATGGGTGTTTTAAGCTTCTCGCCGACTCCGAAGCGGGGATGGCGGGCGACGCGAGCGGAGATAACAGATGCCCCGCACACTTCGGAATCTGTTAGAAGCCTTTGATAACACTAATATTTGCAACGATGTGTCACGATGTCGCGGTAAGATAAGAAAGAGGTTATGAAAAAAAGAACACTCATGATAACGATTAGATTATGATTAGATTTTTGTGAAGTGTGCGGAGATCAGAGTACGTCAGTATTTACTAAACAATAGTATGAAAGTATGAGGTTTTTTTCAAAGACATAATCCATTTTATAGACATAACTCTGCTTGAATTCAAAAAACTGGGGCAAAAGTGTGAAAAAAGAAGAAGTCTACTCTTTATGTTTATGCCGAGGGGTTAGCATGTGAATATGAATAAGAGTGCGCTGAAATAAATGCTCCGTTTGTTGAAAATTGCCTCAAGAAGCATGCAAATATGGCTGAGATTGCGCCGGCTATGTTTATCAGCTGATACGGCATCGATCAGGATTTTCCGATAACGGTGATCCGTGCCGCACCTCGGCGGCCACACCCATCTACGGCGATAGATCTCGTCCGAATGGCCTCGTCCAGGCAATATACAACTTGGTAATTCTCGGAAACTTGACCCTTTCAGATGGTTTCTTCTCTAGTAAGGGCACAACTATACCCTCAAGAGTCGAATTTCATGAAAAAGTCGATGACGTTTTTTATCGTGAGTGCTGTCTTTAAATGACAATGATTTTTGCAGGGCTCAATTCTGAGTCGGACGGTATAGGCTTCATGTGCGAATCTTTTCGTCTACAACGAGAAAAACAAGGAAGAGTTGTGCTCAGTGACTGAATCCTTGGGGGTCTCTCCGTGTGCAATCAAGAGTTTTGGAAGGGGTTGGGTGGGGAATTTTTCCTATGCAAGACTAGGCGATTACCAAAGCAACACAGTTTTAGTACACCTATATATACCAACTTGCTATAGCAACATGATTTAGAGTGCACAAGCATACCGCTTAACTTCTTTCTGTGAGTGGACGAATGGACGAATAATCATGGCACTACTCAACTTTACTGGCCCCAAAATCTTCAAAGATTTTTTTTTGGCTGGGACTTTCTATAGGGGGAGGGGGTTGTCTGAGGTGCTGAGCACGAATATCGTATCCATTTTGCACCATAACCCCATTTTTGCATGGGTTACGGTAGGGGTACGGTAGGAAATTGATAGAAAATGCCGATGTCGGGTAGAAAACGGAGGTGGCTTGCAAAATAATGGTGGTTTTCGTCGTCGGCGTCAAAAAACCCCACTACGGAAAATTTGAGAGGGTTCCTTGAAGTACCATATCTACAGTACATCTAACGTAACATTAAAAAATGGGGTTATCGTGCAAAATTTATACGATGTTCGTGTTCAGCACCTCGAATAACTCCTCTATGTGAAGGTTCAGCCAAAATTTTTTCTGAAGATTTTGGGGCTATGTAAAGTTGAGTAGCGCAAATACTCCTTTCCGAGTGCGCTACGTTTCGATCGATTCTGAGTGAATCATCTGGACACATTTAACGAAAGAATGATGCAAACATCAATTATATACAACAAGTGCTCCGACTCGCTTACGGCGAGCTTCGCAACCGTATGATTCATCCATTTTGACGGATGGCAAGTAAAGGTAGCTGAGTACCAAGGTCCCGCGAAGCGGGCAAGTGCGAGACTCGCCGAAGGCGAGTCGGAGCACTTGTACGATTGAAAAGTATCGACTGCGCAGTGTTGCTAAGATGGTATGATAAAGATTTCTCTAAGAGCTGAAAATGCACAAGGTTATGCTCGAAAGAGCGGCACACGACGTTTTCGAGTAGGGTCATCCAAAGTTTTACAGGGTGGCGAAAATTATTCCTGCACCTACCTTACACCGAATAAAATTCCGCACAAGGATTCAGTTCTGGCAACACAGTCTTGGTAGTAGATAGCCCATATAGAGAAGACAAAACAGTTGCTGTGGTTTAAATTCCCCTGCGCCAACTCACTAGAGAAACGACTCCTAAACACTACCTTGCCGAGCTTCTTCATCAGTGTAGAGAATCGCCCTCGTCTACATGGTTTTCGAACAGGACCTGTTCGGTCCACATCAAAAATTTGGACTCGATAGAATCTGTTGTGCCTGTGTTGAGCAGTGCCACAAAATAGAATGTTAATAGAATGTTAGTTCTGTTTGCGAGAATCGTGCGATTCTATTAGGTTGTCGGGAAATGATTGAGACACTTTTCACCACAATTAGTTTTCTATCTTTTTTCTATTATTACAGGACCTCAGGACACAATATAATCACCACCTTCAGCCACCGATCAGGCAAGGACTCAATGCCACGGCGCCAGAATTCCGGATTCTGCCGTTCGAAGAAGGTGCCAATAGCAGTTTGGGGGGCTTGAAAATTGGAGAAGCGCTGTCCAGCCAGAGTATTCTTCAGCGACCGAAAAAGGTGGTAATCGGAAGGGGCGAGATCAGGGGAGTACGGAGGGTGCGGAACCGTGGTCCATTCTAGCTCTTCCAGTTGCCGACGAGTTGTTGAAGCAACATGTGGGCGCGCGTTGTCGTGCAGGAGGTGCACTTCGGCAAGTCGACACCTTTTTTCTCGGATTGTAGCGGCCAAATCGCGCAGTTGACGGCTGCAAACGTCAGCAGTGACTGTGAGGTTGGCCGTTAGCAACTCCCAGTCCAGCATCCCCTGCGCATCCCAGAAGCAGCAGAGGAGAGCCTTCCTTGCGTGTGGGTTGGGTCGAGGCTGAACGGGTGTCTCCTCTTCGCGTGGTAGCCAATAGGCGACATGTGTATCATTATGGTAGCGCACCCAGCTTTCATCTCCCGTCACCAGATTGGCGAGAAACTCTCTGCGGTTGGGGCGCAGCAGCAACGATTGGCAGATTGAGACACGGGCAGTGCGGATGGCGTCGGTGAGCTCATGTGGATCCATCGAGCCATCACTCTTCGGTACCCGAGGGCATAGAGGCGATCGGTGATGGTGGAGTGGTGGCAGCCAAGCATCTGCGCTAATTCGTGGGTCGCCGTCTGTCGCTCTTCAAGCGCTCTTCGCAGCTCGTCGTCTTTCAACTCAGGTGGTCGCCCAGTGGTTGTCCGACTTTGAAGGGATATGTCGCCTGAAGAAAGCCGTTGGAATAAGCGGCTTACCGTCGCATGGCTCACAACCGTCGAGCCGAATGCCGCATTGATGTTGTCGGCTGTCATCCTTGCGCTGGTTCCGCGTCGGTGCTCGTACATCACAATTGCTCGAAGTGATTGGTCGTCCACTTGCACAGCTAATTGAAAAGCTGCGCAGAGCTACAGCCTTATATACTCATGGGTAAGATGCTCCGAGAATATTCTATCATATACTTGTAAAGACTTGTTCATAAATCTTGAAAGAAAAATAAAACAAAAATTTTTCGGAAAGCTGTTTAACACCTTCGCGACAATGTGCCCAACCGGTTGACATGAATGGTGCTACGTGTGGGACCGCGTGCTCAATCGAGTGAACACGCTCTTTTCAAAGTTGTATTTCTGTGAAGCAGCCATAATTAGCAAACCTCTTTGTAGTGTTATACTAACAAATATTCAAACTTTCTATACATGCACTGGGCAGAGCATATCTTCACTCAAACTTTTTTTTGATATGTGGTTGGAACGTACACCAGAGAGAACGAAACATATCAAAAAGAAACTACAATCAATATCAAGTAAATGGACGACAAACATTTGGAAACATTCTTGACGATCACAAATAAGAAAAAGATCCGGTTCAGATTTGCGCAAATTCGAGGTATTATGCGGCGGAGGAAAAATTCCTACAACGTGGGACCACGTGCTCAAACGGTTGAGCACGGGTCCCACTTGTGCATAAGCGCTTGTGTCCCATGTGACACACCATGCCAAAGGCGTAAGGTCGCGGATGTGTTAATAACTGTTGATCAGCAAAGGGATTACAAGGTTTCCTTGGAATCTGAACTCACGATAATTCACTGTAAGGTTTTAGTGCCAGAGTGTTGGTGCATGGCTAATTTCGGCCACTATGTCCAGCAGATGTAAAATCGTAAAAGCCTAAAAAGGGATATGTCGATTGTCGATTGCAAGTTTAGGGAGTGTATAAGGCGAGTTAGAATTTGAAAGCCCAAGTGGATAAGTTTTTACACTGTTGACAACACAACATGGTGTGTTATCTCGTACCACCTGAGGACCACGTACGTTCGCCTGTGCCGGCCTTATATTTGAGAGTTTTCCTTCGTCACTTCACATAAAAGAAGATATATTCCTTCATTATCGTGCATCCATTTCGGAAAGAATTCGCTGTGGATGACTTCACAAAAAAAAAACGAAATTTTCCAAGAGTGTAGCAGTGGCTTGCTTGTTTTTTATGTGGGTCGCTGGAGTAAGTACGACTTTTTCTTATTGTCATTATTTGCCATGACCAATCAAAACCCATTCGAGAGACGCATCGTATATTTAGGATATCAGTAAGTCGAATATTTCTAGACTTGCAGATGTCGACATTGGTGTTCTTTGCTCAGATCACACAAAATTTTTTTTACTCATTTTTCCTTTCCTACCGATTTCCTTCAAGTGGTGGAACAAGGTTGGTCAAATGCCCTGTAATGTTCTGCGCACTCTGCATAGGGATTTGTTCGGATTGCTCTTCAAGGACGCCTCTTTGAAGCTCAAAATGTCGATCAGTGAATAGAGCGTTTTCCAAAACATCTCCGCTTAGGATTATTGAGAGCTCCCGAGACCAGGTAATTTGGAGAAGATATCTTATACAAACGATTATTGATGCAATGGGTCTCTTCCCCTATTGATCGTCCGGATTTGAATTCGTAAAGCAAAATTCCACGAATTAGCTTGCAACGCATGGTTGTTTTACACCTAAAACACAGCAACGTTGTGACATGGATCCGAGCCAAAAGATTGGCAGCTGATGTTTCAAGCTACCGAATACATGGAAATCGCTGCAGGACATTGCAACCACAAGAAGCAAAACTATGTTGAACACTGGAGTACCATCAACTGCCACACACCTAATATAGAGAGGACTGCACACACCTGATATAGAGAGGAGACAATCCATCAGCTGCAATCAGAAGCTGTGATTCAGATGAATGCAAATGATTAATACGTCTCCACGCTGACTATTGCGGTTGTCTCGGTAGGTTGTATACACTGCTGAGGTTTTACTGATGTTTACTCACTAAAACTTCACGTTTAAGATGTTTGTGAACGGTCAGTCTGCATGCGAAACATCGACATGAACGCGATCCATATTTGGACCGAACCCCCCCGCGAGTACCGGTACTGGGATCCGGGCACGTCTGATGTTGACGAGACCCCGTATGAGGAGAATGAAGGAGCCCTTCAGGATTACAGTATTAGGAACTATTTTGAAGCATATATATATTTATCACTGATGTGATGGCACTCAAGACCAAATCAACCTTTTGATAATAAAATTTGAATAATAAATATGACGTGGTTATGAACATAACTTTGTCACTACCTCTGTCAGCAAGACATCAACGTGTAGCATGCAATTATAGCAGTAAACAAACAAATATAAAACAACACTAGCCGATAATTACCGCATTGCTATTAAGATCG
The DNA here is from genome assembly GCA_037903475.1 of Ancylostoma caninum. Lineage (NCBI taxonomy): Eukaryota > Metazoa > Nematoda > Chromadorea > Rhabditida > Ancylostomatidae > Ancylostoma > Ancylostoma caninum. The sequence goes on along the minus strand of JBAJFG010000028.1, from coordinate 771,451 downwards.
AGAGATAAAAGAGTTCCATGTTGTTTGAGATGCACGAACTTTTCTTGTAGTAATTGTTGCTTGATCTCATCGTGCTCAATATGCTTCTCAATCTATTCCTGCGGAATTAGAGGTCTTTTCAGCTAGCTTTCCATTTGGATCAAACGCATATCCGCTATGGAAGTCATCGTTCTGAACAATAAGCATTTCAAAAGACTTGCGAAAGACTCTCACAAAGAAATATGCCCTAAACGATACCTTGCTCGTGCTGTAGTTGGTGTCTGTCGTGGAAACACACCGTCTTGTACAAGAGTGTATACATCGTCGTAATTATTCAAAACAACATCCTCAACAGGCGGCTGTGTAGCGTCAGCCATAGAATGTTCACAAATGGAATACACATAGACTAAAACAAATATAACATGTCTCGTACCTGAGCTGTAAAATGTCTTTGGCATTTTTCTATTTTGATATTTTTCTATACACTTTCTCACTTCTTCTGGTTTGTCATTGTAGGACTCATCTGGAACACATACTGAAGAAAAATAACAAACTTGTTTATTACATGAAGCTTTCCAATATCGTGTGTGGGATTCCCGCAACGCCATGTTCTCCTATAAGAACCTCTCTCACGGGTTCTGGGTAGGCGGGTATTGCGGGTACTGCACCGTTGCCACCGCCACTGCCATAGATGCGCGACTTTTAAACCATAGAATGTTTACAAATGGGATATACATAGACTAAAACAAATATAGCATGTCTCGTACCTGAGCTATTAAGTGTTTTTGACATTTTTCCATACTCTTCCTCACTTTTTCTGAGATCTGATCAATACGTCCGCATGCTGTAACCGAGAATATTGACTTTTGGTAGCCTAATTTTCGAGCACGAGAAGGGTCTGTCTCATGGACTCTCCCTCCTTACAACCTGCATTCGCGCTGCTATCAGCAAGTGACTATATCAAATACATGATTTGAATTATCACCTCGGAAAACTTTGAACTTTAGGCCTGGTAGTCCGGGGCCACCAATTTGAAGAGAAGCTGGTTTGGACCTTTACCATGTCGGCGGCCTTCGTTCGCTTGCGTTTTGAAGGCAGCACCCACGATAATCTTCATGTCCCAAATTTTAAATGTTTTGGAGTCTGGACGATAGTGCCAGTAATTCTACGCAAGTTGCACCGCCGAACACGTCAGCGTTCCCAAGATATAACAAGTTAGACTTGATATCCGGGTATCCGCGGACGAGGTGTGGCCCGATACGAATCAGCTGATTTCTGCCGCAGTCATTCAGTTTCTTAACGACAACGTTTGCTTTCCATACTCACTTCGACAAGTTTTACATTGTGATGATCTGCTTCCTGCATTTACGCTCTTTCAGTTGTTGCTAAACCGTACGGTCCCTTCTTTTACCCAGAACTTTCAAACTTTCAATTATGATATGAATTTCCGTTTGTTAACTCTTTACCCTTGATCATAAGTTTTGTTTCTTTTCTTGAGGTATGCCTCTGTAGTGGACATTCTATTTCCGTTTCGTTTGTCCTTCTTCACTTTCAGAAAAGTTGAAAAACTAGTCGATTTTCCAGTTGCGCCAAGAAATTTGTTGAGATCAAAGGCAGCGTTATCGACTTCCATGATCTACTCCACCAGAAAAACTCGGCCGCCGTGCTATAATGCAGCAAATTGGTAGCATCCGATTTTAACGTGAGTTCTAACAAAAGTGACCACATTATCCATGTTCCTCATAATCAGAAACCTAGGGTAACGCTAAAATCTGAGTGACAATTTTTTTTCGTGGGTGCTGCCTTTACGGCCCCGGCATCGATATCCAAATCGATATCACCAGAAGCATTCTTCTGTAGCTGTTTGCATTCGCAGAGGTAACTAAGCCTGTGTTAGCTACCGTGTCGTAATGTGAATTGCTGTACTTACGTCATTATTGTTGTCATAACAATTAGAAACTGACGACGAAAAGGTAAACGAAGAAAATGAAATTTAAAGAGAATCGGCGACTAATTGGCAATATCGACTTTTCACTGCCGTGCAGGGGAAAAACGGCTACTGAGATTGTTTAATATGGCGATCACTGAAATTATGAACACTTTGAATGAATGTGCTAACATCACTAACAATCCGCATCAGTGTGAAAAGTCGGCTGTAGTAAAATTACCGAGCGAAGCTGGGTATGCCACCAAGTTATGGTATACAACAAGAGGCGTGTTTCATCCTGAAGTTCTCCAGACTTCTTCAATTTATTCAGGGAAGAGGTTGAACTGCTCTCTAGAAAAGTCATCACATGGGACCATTTGACCCCCACTTAGCAATGAGACTGTTGTTTAGATACTGTAACAATTTTGCACATCTCAGATTTTCTCCAAATTTTATGAAAGGTTTGTTCTTAACGCTAATCATGAAAAAATAAATTTAAAAAGAACTAGAACAAAAGGACTGAGTAGAGAATGAGGAGAAAACAGAATAATGAGAGCTGAACTTAAAAAATAGTGTGTGATCGCGTAGGGTGTCCCGAATCGGTAGAGAATGATTTAAAGGCAGCATCTCAGAAAATTCCACTTCTGGAGCAAGTCATTTACCATGTAGAACTTCGCTAGAAGATCATAGCAGTAAGAAGAATACCAAGAAACGTCACCTAGTTGCCAAATATTGCCGTGGACGCTGATATCAATGTGGACGCTTTGCTGTGCGCTCACGCAACCTTGCCCACGATCGGTCACTTGTGCACAAGCGCCGAACATACGCGCGGCGGGACCCACGACGTCAAGAGCAGCGCAATCAAACGCATGGAGGACAGCATCCCGCTTATATACTTGGGCTTTTCCGTGTTTCGCGCTATTACTTCATCCTGAGTTTTGTCTCATTTGAGGCCTCGGAAAACATCGTAATTTCCAAAGAAGCGTTTCCGTGCCTTTAAAATGCACTCTTCTTTTCTACAGTTGCTTTCAGTGGGTGTGAAATCCCGTGACGTCTTTCATTCGACCAAACCCCGTTTTAGCGTGAACTTGCTGGGCGTGTGAGTTTCCTAGCGCCACCTTTGTAATTTTTCCACAGATGGGCTAATCTCCTATTCTTCTCCTGCCCCCATTACTATCTGATAAACGTGCACAAAGAACGTAGCCCGAACAACGCAGGCCGCAAGCCTTACCAGCAGCTCCTTCCGGTCTCTACCGATGCTGTTGTAAGGGGAGAAATTTGAGCAGAAATGGAGGCGGATGGCAGCAACTACGAGGAGATACTGCTAGAGTGTTTCCTCGTTTTGTGGGTATTTGTTTAAGGCTGTGGGACATTGTACTCCCTTGTATACGTTTGTTTAGCTTAATGCTTCTATCATTGCTATCTAAAATAATGTTAATACTGTTATGTTAATAATAGAGAACTGTCAAAATCTTGATTTTGAGATTGTATAAAATATGTAGTTGTTTTCAACTTTTCCTATTTTCTTCTTTTCGTCCGTGTTTTGCATTTCACTTTATAATCTCATGCACACAATCCATCACTGTAACTTAGGAGAGCTACCTCTGACCGGAATCTGATTCACAAAATCTATGTGTGGAAGTCGAAGTGCAAGAGCTCTTGCTTTTTCTATTTAATTTCAACAGCTAATAAGCTGTTAACATTGGCGGTTAGAGTTTGGCGCTCAGAAGGACGCGGTCTATCCTTCGGGATACGGATGTTGCCTTTCATCCGCCTATTGAGACACTATGAGGAACGGGACGAGAATTTAGGGATGTTTTTTGCTACTAGTGTTGAATGGATCTAGCTGCCGTTGTTTGCGAGGTGTTACTCAGAAGTATAATAGGAACGGCCTGTATTCACCATCTCCAGTTGATTTCACGAGAGGAGGAGCCGACGGCCCAAGGAAGATAATTGCAGCAATATTGCAGGAATATGGGAAGATATGCAAGGCGGGTCATACATATACAGTAGCGAGTAAAAAGATTACAACTCCTAATTTCCCGTTTAACTTTTTTCAAAGCAGAGCATGGAAGCTCAAATTTTTATGTGAACTGTAGGTGCTCATGAAAGATAGAAATAAGTTAAAATCTGCTCATTCCGTCGACCCTGTATTTTTTTAGGGAAAATTTTTACGCGGGGGTCAAAATCTGTAAATTGACACCATCGGTGATATCTCACAAAATAACGTCTATCGTTGCGAGCATGTGGGGGGTTGAGGGTTGAGCATGACCATCCATGTGTTTCGGATATAATGGATGTCTTATCAGTTGATTGATCTGCAACTTCTGTATGTCAATCAGTACGGTTTAAAGGCAGCACTCACGGAGATTTTTGGGTTGAGGATTTGGCGGTATATCGGGGTTTTTAGAGACGATGAACTCATAGACGACGATGAAGTTGCGTGAAACACGCGAAAACGCAGAAAATGATGGCGGTATTTCATGTGTGTCCACAGTGCGGACGAGTGTTCCGAGATGGGTCCCGCCACGGAGCCCTGCAAATGGTACGAATTTCATAGACACGCCCACGGTGAACCACATGCCCACACCCTGTCAACGGCGTTAGGTGGCGCTACGGAACCCTAATGTCCAGAGCGGTAGATGTGTCCACGGCAGTATCTTCGCCGATAGGCGGCCATTCAAGGTGTTCAACTTACTGTTGCGATTGTCCAGCGGCCGGCTACATGGTAAGCTACTCATTTCAGAAGTGAAAATTTCCGTGAGTGCTGCCTTGAAGTGAATTGTCCTAGACTTGTTGATGATGTTCTTTCTATACGTTTCTTTGCAAGACAATTATTATCGTGGGCACCACGCTTGAAGCACTATTCGTCACGTCAGCACTTGAAACACGTCCATCCCTGCCTAAGGCAGGAATAGAGAGGCTGTGTACTGAGCGTATGGCTCTCTGAAACAATCAGAATATCTCTTAGGAGTGTGAAGGTTCGAACTTTTTTGAATCTCGGCACAGTGGATATAGTTCTCTCGAATAACTTGAGCAGTTTCCAAACTAAATTTCCACAGTTCTTTATTCCGGCTAACGTTTCGGCGCATCGCCTTCGAAATCAGAACATCATTACAATTGGTCCTCCGCCCAAATACCATATGGTGAAAGCAACTGTACGAGCTGAAATCTATGTGTGATCCCCAGGGCGAAGCACGAGGGCGTCAGTATCGGTTGGAGAGTACTAAGTGCAGTCAGATTCCGAAATGGCCTACTAAGTACCTACACACTAGGGTTCTTTCAGGAAAAGCAGATAGCACTAAAAAGTGACTTAAATAAGCGTTAGTGAGACTACGAATGATGTTTCAGCAAGAAATGCGTACCATTTAGCGAAGACAGCCTAAATCATCTCAAATTCAAACTAAAATCCTCGAAAAACCGATCTCAGTACGGAACTGTTTGATCCCGCTAGAACTCGTTGAAACTTGTTATAGGACCTGTCAGATACAAGAAATTGTCATTGGAGCGTGGTTTTTTTTTCTCTCTCAAACCCAGAACTTTCCCAGGACATTTCTCTCGTTTGAGGAAGTGTTCCGATGCGCTGTCAACTCCAAAAAATGCGCCTAGGTGGTATTAGCTCTCCCTCAAAGTGGCATCTTTCGTTTTTGAGAAACCATCTTCGTTTTTGAAAAAAACCGTCATTAATGGTCAAAAAATGACCAGAAACACTTTTTGACCACTATTGATGTTTTTTTTCAAAAACGAAGACGCTTCCTCAAAAACTAAGTGTGTCACTTTGGGGGGATATTTATTGGTATAGTGCGGATCCGCATTCAAAATTCCAACATGATACGTCTCCTACAGGTTGAGCAACACTTGATTATCACTGGAGCACACCAGAATGCAGGGTAGGGATGGAGTAAATGGTTGAACGACAGTGATCTTCAGCCACGATTTTGATCATCCTCCAGACGTGCTTCTCTGAAATCTGCTTGTGTCTAACATCAGTAGACGGTTAGCGTATGGCTAAACCCCGGACAGCGCTAATTCGCATACTTCTAAGTGATTTTCAAACTGGAAAGTAATCATCGCAGTTATCTTTCTTTCTGGTAAGCCTTAGATATCTCTTCAGAAATACGGACTTCTTCAACATATATTCAGTCCCGCTGCAATATCATCGCAAAAACCTCATTCAATAGATCTATCTTTCCTGGTCAGTTGTCTACCTTTTCAGCTATCTCTCTTCCAATGTTCCGACCAACAGAAGAAGACAGGAAGTAGGTGGAGTTCTTACTCGCAAAACACTACTACCCATTGTCGTCTTCGTTGAGTAGGTCCAGGATGGATACTAATCACTCTGTTGTGATACAATAGTTAGCGCCAATCATCTTAGATTAGGTGTACTGTGTAACACACCAAGCTGTTTCCCGATTCTAGCTGAGCGAATGGGAAAAGTTTGAGTGACTAGATAGCACGTGATAAGTGTGACTTTATACTTGCGGATTGCAATCTATCCGACATTAAGTGGTGTTCAGCAGAACCAACTACATCTACATCCACTTCCACACTTTTGCGAGACCTCTGCAGATTGCACGATCTAATGCAGCACGTTTGAAGGTGCGCTCACGAAAACAATATCCTACATTTGGTCCTATCTAATGAAAAGAACTTGGTCAAAAATGTGGTCGTAGTTGCTCTAGTAAGCATAAATGATCTCTGCTCTGTCCGTTTCATTTTCGATATAACAGTGGCAAAATAAAAAATGCTTAAAAGGTATCTTGAGGTAGCTGATTTTCATGCAATCATAAATCATCTGAGTAAAGTGGACGGGTATTGCTCAAAAGAGTATGTTGACATTGTTGATGAAAAATATGAATTTTTTTGCGCATCTCACTTCACCGTCTTAAAAGAGGTATTTGTCATGACAAACTGCAGTTGAGCAGTGTACTACAGGTAGCCGGGCAACATTCTCACGCCTAAACAAAATACCCTCGTAAAAAAATTGTGGAAATTGAGTAACAACTCTGCAAAGAAGCTTATCCGGTCCAAGGATAGAAATGCATTCATTCAAACGACTGATCAACTCGGGAATCCACCAAACAACATATGTGTTTTGGTCTGTTCTCAAGGCACTGTTGCAAAAACCAATCGAGAGGAAGCAGAAATATTTGCGAACGTTCTCTAATTATCTTCCAGTTGATGTAATCGCACTTAACTCTTCGAAAATTCTAGTTCCGAAAGATGGGCGACTCTATGCCGCTCACGGTGATAATATCGACGATTTGGTTTCCGAATGGGCCAGCACCCTTCCTCGGCCAGCACCCTCCACTTGGTCACATTCCCTTCCTGTATATTAGAAACGGGGCGCGTGTGGCGCAGCGGTAAGAGGCTCGCTGCGCACGCACACGATCGATGGTTCGATCCCGCCCGAGGCCAACCAAGCATTCCATCCCTCCGGGGTCGGTAAATTGGTACTAGAGGAGTCTGGGAGAATGGAGCACTGACTTGGTACATCGGGTGCCCCCCGCAAGTCATTGTACAGGGCACATACGCATTCAACGCCTCTACGATGCTCAGATGAAGTCGAATACGTGGCGCATCCCTCGTGACGGGACTGATTAACGCCGACCACTTTATCCTTTATATTAGAAACATATTGCCTACAGTCACGAGGCTACTAGAATATATCTTCAACCTAGCTTTATGCTAGCAGAGATACCATCTCAGTGGAAGCTCTTGCTCCCCTATCCTAAAGAACCTCCGTACACATCCCTTACTAACTTCCGTCCAAAAACCATCATCTCATCTTTGCGAGGTAATTCAATCGCTTAGTCACTAAAATACTTAAGTGAAGAACACTCCATCATTTCTGGTTTCCATTTTTATTTCATTTCTATTGCACTCACGGTGCGCTTTAGACAAACACGAGAAATGTGATTAACAAGCGAAAACAAAACGAAAAACAAAGCATAAAAGAGATTGCAAAAAACACAAGGATAGGAATCATCTTTCAAATCATCAGGTTCAACTTCAATGATATCAAAAGAGAGCACAAATTCTTTCAAAGCACATACTGCGTGAGAAAGAGCTGCAAACTATTTCGTTTAAATGGCAGTGATACAACGCGATATGAGTTACGTTGCCTTTAGGAGTGCCAGCTATAGTGAGGCCCGTCAATTTGAAGCTAGATCTTCGACAAAGGATATGCTCCACGAATTTTTCGGAGGAGTTCAGAGTTGACACATGCGAGAAGACGTTGCCCCATGAACACTTACCAGCTAGAAGGATGTCCCCATACGTCATGCAAATCCGTAGAGAGTCCTGTGAACCTTTAACAACTTTGGGAAACGGCAATACTAGCTCACCCCGTTGAATTTGCGGGCTGGGTAGGAGCACAACGGCCAAGGACTTGCGATTCTCGAGCAGTTTCCAACCCCGTGAAACACAAGACTGGGATACCCAGAGTGAACAGCACATACTTTTATGTTTATCACATAAGATAAATTTATGCTATGTAAGAAAATCAGTAAAAAAAACTAAAACCGTAGAACTAACAAGCAACAGACCATGATACACAAACACTATGAAACAACAATCATCAAAAGACACATACGACATCAGGGACTGAGGCTGCGTTTGAGGAGTTTTCTGAATGAATTTCAAGCAAGAGGAATGGGATGGTTTTTGCTAACTTTGTCAAATTTGGGAACAGCCCTATTCATAGAGAAGTGGCGCCTACAATTTAGCCGGCTTCCCTGAGCTGAAATTTAGTGGCTCCACCACGAGTACTTGATGGTCTCAGAGAAAAAATCCTGAGATTTGAGCAAACATTCTCCATACAAGACCTTGTGAAGTAATAGAAGCTCTCAAGTTCGACTCTCTTCAAATCTTGGCATCATTCGTATGAATTGATGAAGTATTTATTTTTCTTACTGTTTTTGCTCAGATCGTTACAATTCTTTATTTCCCACTTCAACTAACGTTTCGGCGAAGACGCCTTCGTTAGAGCGTGGAAGTCGGAGGCAACCTTTTCGACCATCCTCTCAAACACCTCATCGCCTTGCAGAACGCAGTTCATTTAAAGGACAAATCAAAAACAAAATGAAGAACACACACCCCAGCTAGTGCTCACCTCCGCTGCAGCAGAGATGGTAGAAAGGCAGATGGCAAATGTCGGGAACTGTACTCCTGCTGCCTTTTATAGTGTGCCTTAACAATTTGCCATAATCGAATCAGAATCCGCAAACATTGTGATACAAGGCCAGCTCGTTAGTGATAGTAATACACTCATCTTTTCTATTCATTTTAGGGCTCTCGATGGCAATCCAGCAGGTTTCTAATGTTTTTTCGCACTACGATATCAGGTTTCAGCGCTCCAGCGACAAGATCGTGGTCCTTATTATATTTATTTATTATATTGGATGGCAGAGTTTTCATGGAGCAATATGCGACGAGCTCCCAGTGGATTGTAAGGTCTTCAACTGTTGAACCCATCCGGTAGTTCTTTTATTCGAATGCAGAGAGGGCGGCCCGTTTCTCCTACGTATTCGTCCCCGCAAGATTAACAGGTGATGAGATTAATTATCCCTGACATCATACAGTCACCAGTCCTGCCATTTGGACAAATAACGCATTCGGGTGTATTGCAGAGGCGATCGTATGCACGATTGCGAACTAGTTTCTTTTTGAGGTTTGCGGGTAGTATATCTACAGCCCTCACCACATCTTGAAGACCCGCCTTACGGAGACTTTCGTACCGCATTACTCATTTCATCTGAGATGAAAGGTAGACGGAACAGAATCTTTTCAAAGCTATCAGATGAGCGGGCGCTACGACGAAAACTGGGATGTGGAGAAATCTACTTCGTAGGATTTTTTCTTGGGGATTTCTTAGGCTCTGCAAGAAAAATTGGCAAACCTGCTCACTTCAAATGGAGTATTAACACCATTGCGCCATGGTTTCAGGTTGGTGCGAAAATAGTTGCCGTTTTGCGTATGCACAAATAGATTTTTCTCTTCTGTGGAATATGAGCAATTTCAAGCCAAATTGTGTGGTCTCCTGGAAGGGCTTTTCCTACTCTTTCAAAAGCTTCCTGAATATTCTGGTTAGCTCTTTTCAGTACTTTTTTGTGGAGCCGCGAACGAATGATGAGCCGACACGATTTTTGGGTGATCATGGTTAATGACTTCAAACTCGATCACTTCGGAGGTATCCTATAATTTTGTATTCAAGAGCTGTAAGGGTGTGGTTGACTGCAGCCTTCTTCAACCCAGTGGAGCGTTGACAGTTGTCTTAGTATTGCAATCTCGAGTTCATGTCCAAAATTCTGCTGTAGGTGTGGTTGGCAGTAGTGAAGAGAATTGGTTTTTCCCCTGCTTCAGGGTAGAGTTAAGCCTCTCACTTAAAAACTAACCAGGCAAAAACGGGCGCAGTAAGGCATCGAGGTTCTCATTTATAACTCATTCCCCGGACCTTTCCCTTAATGATTACCATCTTTCACGAGACCCAGGTGCAAATCTGCGATAGCGGCAGTCTGCTGAAGTAGAGCATGCCGAAATCGTCTTCCAAAAGTTTTTAGATTTCTGCGACCTCAATTTTCATTGCAAAGGCATAGCGTTTTCACTAGTTGTTAGGGAAGATTCCGAGAACTGAATGAGCATTAAAATAATGAAGAATGTTGTGTATGAGCCAAGTTCTAACACCTTGAACTGAAGTGTTCGTTTCGGCAATTTTTCACACCAACTTGATACATCTATGTTGAAATCACGAAGTAAAACCAAGTTTATTGCAACTGAACAAAAATCACTCAGGACTTCGATCACATGTTCGCCTTCACTTGCACAAGAACTTGGAGGGTGATATATTAGGTTGAAGAGGAATAATGGAAGAGATTTCTCGGAACTTTCGTATTCTTTATTGCTGGTGATTCGATCAGGCCTTGCCTGCTGACATAGTAGGAGACTCCTCAATGTATTATCTTATGGCTACTGGAGGATCAGGGACTGCTTGTTGCTGCAGTTACGCCTTCAAATGTGTAACGACAAGTCTGACCCAACCTCTATTACGAGTTGATCTGCAACACCTTGGCAAGCACTGGGGTCAGTAACAACATCAGTGCAATCAAAGAGTGAGTGGCCAAATATTTCACGCCCGCTCCACTGAGATATGGGCTTTTATGAGAAATCACGCTTAGGACACTCTCACGTCATAACGCGATGTGATTGCTGTGATTCGATTTGCTCCTGCAAGGTAAGACAGACACGGCCACCATATGGGTAGGTCAGGTCTTGAAAAGGAGAGGAACATCTGGAGAAAAACGACAAAAACGAAAAACCCTGTTCTACGCCACTCTTTTTACATGCCGATTTCCCCACATTTTTCCTGTCCCAAACTAACGGGACTGTCCTGCACGCTGGTAACTTATTATTCCTACTCTCCTGCCTTGTCACACTTTGATCCCTATCTGCTCCCACCCCTCAGTTACTTTTTGGGCGAAAAAGAGCCCGTTGGTTTTGACCATTTTCGAGCGGGGGTCCCTTTGTATGACCAGCCACAGCCTGCACAGTTCTGAGAATAGAGAATCGGCGTTCTATCCATGCGTTGGAGTAATGTCATAGATTTGAAAGGTGTATACTCAATTCATCGGGAAAGTCCCTTTCAAAAGTTAGAAATAAAAATCTGGTTTGGATGGCGTTTCTTCCACTACTTTCTCCTCAAACTGATACTAGAATCCAGCGGGCGGTGATCACCTATTCCTAAGTAAATAAATCTAGAAAAAAGTGGGTCACAATTGGAGACAGAGGGCATTGAAGTCTTCTTCAAAGGAAATGTTTTCTCGGCAATACAGCAGACATCATCACATTTTCGACACAAGCACTACGATAGATGTGGTAGAACAAGTTACCAAGGATTTCAGAGATGGAAAACTTAGAAGACAGTCAATTATCTCAGGAAAAAAGAACCGAAACCAATGTCCATCGCAAGAATAAGGTGATCAACTTAGATCAATGACTTCGGTTTTCTGACAATAACTTGACCTTAACGTTGATCGGCACTGTGAACAACTTGCCACCAAGGCTATGAGAGCCATGCCCAGACTATTCAAAGCAACCAAGGACCATTCTGTTTTTCTCTCTGCTTTCAAAATTATGTAAGGTCGTTATTTGAATATGAAACTGTTATCATAACCAGTACAAACGCAGGAATATAGGAGGATGTGAAAAGAACTAAAACAGTCTCATAGAGAAATTTTTGATGAGAAAACCCATTTTTCAGCTGCAACAGTAAGCTGCAGCTGAGAGGAACAAAGAATTGGGTCTACACTCTCCATGCAAGAGAGGAAGAAAATTTGATCTTATAATGTTCCAGCCACGGATCTCCCTCATACGAGGGATCCCAGCCGGTTAGTCGCGAGGCTACGTGGCGCGTCCCCAGGTGGCGGATAGGGGGCTAATCGCGGACCAAACGCGACCTTGTGCCTGCCCTGAGACGCGGGTGGATTCAGGGGATGGACTCCCTGTCTATGCAGTGTCGGAACGATCTATACCTTCTGTCAGCGTGTGGGCATGTTCATGCATGCGTGCATGGGTGTGCTTGCGTGTCTGCAGATTGTATCCTGCACATCTATCCGACCAAAAGCCCTGCATTCAAGTGACGGGGAGGTACAAGGGAGGCGGTTCGGAGTCGCCTCCAACAAATAAGCTCCATCTTCCACTCCCGGGAAGCCCGGCTAACTTCCCGGTGAAATCACACTCCAGCCTCCCACGGGGGAATAGAGCCCAGCAAGTTATCTCCTGTGGGAATCAAATTTTTCAAGCTCGACACAGCAATATTAGAGAGTGTTCCCTGATCTCGGAAGAGTCACTGGTACGGCAGCGCCAGTGAGGACGAGGTCCGAGGGGTTATCTAGGCTGCCTAAAACCAGAAGGACTATGATGACCGTCTGTACCTTCAACGCACGCGCGCTTGCATCGGAGGCTTCCATCGAGGATTTGATGATGCAGGCCAGGAAGATCAGGTACGACGTCATCGGACTGACCGAGACGAGGAGACACCGACCATTGAACGCCACCTTCGACACTGGAGAAGAACTGTTCCTTGGAACCTGCGACAGTAGAGGAGTTGGTGGAGTCGGTGTCCTCGTCAACACGAACTTGGTCATGAACATCGACTCATTCGAACAGCTAACAACCCGAATCGGACGTTTGCGGTTGAGAAGATGTGGATCAATACCGGCCTTGACAATCTTCGTCGCCTACGCTCCAACATCCAGCTACGACGAAGGGGATATCGAGGCCTTCTATATGGACTTGGAGAAGTTCTACAGGGAAGACCACACATTCTACAAGATCATCGTTGGCGATTTCAACGCCAAGATTGGTCCTAGGAGAACGCCTGAGGAACTTCACATCGGTACCCACGGCCTGCAGTGGAACGAACAGGGAGAGAGGCTGTCTGAGTTCATCATGACGACGAAGACCATCCATGGTAACTCACAATTTCAGAAGCCAAACTCCCTACGCTGGACGTGGGAGTCACCCGGTGGAGAGTACCATAATGAAATTGACCACATCATCGTCAATCGAAGGTTCTGCCTGACCGACGTCGGTGTTGTACCAAAGTTCTACACCGGATCCGACCATCGCCTCCTTCGTGCAAGATTCTTCTTCTCACGCAAAGGAGAGAAAGCCGTGAAGTTTAAGAGAAGGAGTCCCAAACCCGTCATCAATTGGGATCTTTTCACTTCGCTAGCCGGCTTTTGGGAAGATGCGGTTGTCGACAACATCGACGAAGAGTACGATCGGCTTGTACAGCATCTCCGCGACAGCGCAAAGAGCGCTGAGGGTTTAAGAGTCACCAAGAGACGACTGTCTTACGTGACCCTCGAGCTTATACGCCAGCGTGGAGCCGCGAGAGCCGCAGGCAACTACCAGTTAACGTCCAAGCTCGCAAAACGGTGCAGAGAAGCGATATAAGAAGACCTAAAGGAGAGACGAGCAGCAGTGTTGGCCGAAGCCGCAGAGGCAGGGAAAAGCATTCGCTGCACCCGCCGAGACTTCGCCAATCGCAAGACCAAGATGTCCGCCCTCCGGCGCCCAGACGGAACAATTTCTTCATCAAGACGGGTAATGGAGAAGGTCATCTACGACTTCTACTCGGATCTCTTCGATAGCCACGTCCACCTCCCTCAATGTCATCTTAGGGAGGACGGGTATGTTGTCCCATCGGTTCTCCCTTCCGAAATCCGACATGCCATCAAGTCGGTGAAGAACCGTACAGCACCAGGCCCCGACAGGATTCGACCGGAACATCTGAAGAACCTACCGCCAATTCTCATTACCACCTTGGCTAGGCTTTTCACGCGGTACCTCTCGGAATGCAAGGTACCTAACCAATGGAAGACCAGCAGGACTGTGTTGCTGTACAAGAAGGGAGACCCGCAGGATATTGGCAATTATCGCCCCATCTGCCTACTGTCCGTCGTCTACAAGCTTTTCACGCGAGTGATCCTCAATAGGATCGAAAGGACACTAGACGAGGGACAGCCGTGCGAGCAAGCAGGGTTTCGAAAAGGATTCAGTACGATCGACCACATACACACCGTCACTAGACTCATCGAAGTATCGCGAGAGTATAAGATGCCCCTCTGTCTCACGTTCATCGATTTGAAGAAAGCCTTCGACTCTGTTGAGACGGAAGCGGTGTTGGAAGCCCTGGGCAACCAGGGCATACCTACTCAATACATCAAGGTATTTCGTGAGTTCTACAGCAACTTCACGACCAGGATTTCTCCATTCTACGACGACATCACCATCGACGTCAAGAGAGGGGTTCGGCAAGGCGATACCGTGTCGCCAAAACTATTCAGCGCCACTCTCGAAGACGTCATGCGGAAACTGGAATGGGATAGCATGGGAGTGCAAGTTGATGGCCGGCGACTTAGTCATCTTCGCTTCGCTGACACATCGTTCTTATAACACCAACCATCAGCGAAGCGGAACAGATGCTGGCCGACTTCGAGGACGCGTGTGGAAAGATTGGTCTCCAGCTGAATCTGACGAAGACGATGTTCATGAAGAACGGATGGGTCCCGGATGCCCCATTCTCGCTCAACGGAACGACCATATCCGAATGTTCCAGCTACGTATACCTAGGTCGGGAAGTCAACATGATGAACGACCTCGCTCCAGAGCTGAGCAGGAGCTGGGGAGCTTACAAGAGCATCGAGGACGTAGTGAAGAAGACGAAGAACACCAGACTCCGTGCCCACCTCTTCAACACAACCGTTCTCCCTGCTTTGACCTACGCCTCAGAAACCTGGGCGTTGCGCAAGCAGGATGAGAATGCGGTCAGCGTCATCGAACGCTCCATCGAGAGGGTGATGCTAGGAATAACCCGCCTCACGCAAGTGAGGGCTGGAATACGGAGCTCCACCCTTCGTCAACAATCGAAGATCAGGGACGCTGCCGCTTACGCCAAGTTGAGTAAGATTAGGTGGGCCGGACACGTGATGCGTTTTAACGACAACCGTTGGACAACAGCCCTCAGCGCCTAGACTCCACGGGACGTTAAGCGCACGACAGGAAGACCACCGACCCGATGGTCAGACTTCTTCACGAAGTCCTTCAAGGATAGATACGATGCTCTCCGTGTCCCTCGAACGGACAGAATCCACTGGACAACTCTGGCTCGCGAGAGGGACAAATGGAAGGATTGCTGGCGCCCGCTCGGTACACCCGAAGATCAACGGGAGTCAAGGTGATCAAGGTGATTGATCTGAGGTGGGCGGGGCAGGGCGTGGCCAGGAGGATAGAGCTCATTCGTTGAGCATAGTCCCCCTCCAGTGTCTGAGTCGCCGAAATGAACAGTCTAGTTCAAAGTGTTATAACTTGGCTTAAACACAACCTTCCTCATCAGTTTAATACCCATTCAATTCGCTAGATCTTCTCTAAAATGAAAACTGAGATCGCAAAAATCTAAAAACTTTTGGAAGGTCTTCGGAATACTCTGGATCAGCAGTCTGCTGGTGTCGCAGGTTTGCATATGGGACGCGGGAAAAGTGATATTCCGTAAGGGAACGGTCTGAGAAATAAGGACAATGGATGAGAACCTCGATGTCTTACTGCGCCAGTTTTTACCGGATGAGTTTTCTACTGAGAGGCTTAACGCTACCCTGGAGCAGGGGAAAACTTGATTCTGTTTGTTATTGCCAACCGCATCTATAGCAGATTTTTGGACATCAACCCGCAATTACAATGATAGGACTCTGCTGTAAACGCTCGACTAGGTTGGAGGAGACTGCAGTCAATCACACCCTTACAGCACCACCAAACTCCTTACACAACCTCTCTAAAGAGAAGATCTAGTTTAGAAAAACTTAGAAGTGTGAAATAGCCTCAACCCATACCCGTTCGCATTTCATGTTATCGCGCAGAAACCGAGCTTCATCCATAGCAATTGTTTGGTCTTGAGATGGATTGTCTTGGGAAAAAATTAGGTTGGAAAAGATGTCACACCAGGTAAGACGCTGGTCATCACCCAGATCGTGTGGTGTTCAGATCCGCTCCTTTCTTAGACTGTTGATTGAAGCCAGATGTTTTGAGGCTGTAGTATAGTGAGCGTCCAATCCTGTTCTCAACGTCAGGATGGTAAGATCTGATTCAGGTTCTACGGCTGTCCTCAACGCCTGATCGTCATGCGACATCCCGTGACCAGGACCATTGTTGCATTTCAGTTTAAAATCGTAGGATGAAAATTTAGCGATTCCCTAGCTCACTGTTTACAAGGAATGCGAGTCCGATATAAAACAAATGCAAGGTTACCGGACACCTCTGTTTCAGAATGATCGAGTTTGAAATCATTAACTACGATCACCCAAGAATCGTGTCGGCTCATCATTTGTTCGCCGCTCTAAAAGGTACTGAAAAGAGCTAGCCAGAATATTGAAGCGGTTTCTGGAAGAGGAGGAAAAATCCCTTCAAAAGGTCAAACAAGTTTGAAATCTTTCAAATCTTTCAAATTCCACGGAAGAGATGTTTATTTGTGAATGCCCAGAAACGGCAATTAATTTTGCACCAACCTGATAATACCACTGACTACTCCGGTAGCTGGATATGACAAGCGCAACAGAATCTGCTGAACCGTAACCACAAAAACAGGAAAGCAGCCGTTGCTGCGAAGGTGAAGAAGTGCTGCGATCGGTATACTGGGGGCAGCACTAGAGCTGTAAGAGAGCTAGCCGCTGAGCCTGTAGTGTCGTTAAATCTCTGGTGTAGCCCTGTCGTCTTGCGTTCTACCCCATTGTTGTCATATGACTATTCGCCACCAGCAAAGTGTGCATGCATAGATTGGTGGTTTGAGATCGGAGTTGTTAGTTGGGTCGTCGCTCCTGCTGTTTGGCAGACGAAGGTCCGGTTCAAACCGTTTCTTGGTGCATATGTCATTAGAGAAAGCGCGCAGTGTACGGACTCTTCATCACCACCACGATCACCATGTGCATCACGTTGTCCGCAATGTATTAAAGCACGATAATAAGAAGCGTTCGGCAATTTGGACTCTTGTGAGCTATTGCAATTGTCGAATTGCTCCACGCTAAGGATTTCACTCTCCTCTCTTCAAGGGGGGGGGGGGATCTCAGTGCATGTCAGGTGAGCAAGCTTTTCCCGAGGATTACTACAACGACCCCTGACCATGTGATTTCGGCTTTTACAACAGCGGTGCAACTCAAAGTCCACCCTCGCGAAAAAAAATGTTTCTTTTCGAATTCGGCTTGTCCTTCACTTGAAGGAGCACCGACCGGTCAGACAGTCTTTTGTTAAGCCGTGATCTTCTAAAACAAAATTCCTACGTAACCAACTTTTAGCAACCCACACTCGACATTGTTGAGGGTTATTTTTGGCACGACTTGCCTCTTGTTTTTCACGTTGTCAGGCCTCTGCTCTGCAAATTTCCACACCTCAACACATCTCAAATCAAAGTCTTCTTTCTGGTGCAATCCGTTAACGTTTGACGTGTAAAGTGCAGCGGTGCAGCTGTCAAAATTTGTTGATATGCGGAAGGCATTTCGATATTGGATGACATTGCAAATCAGAGGTGTTCCCTCGTGGCGTAATAAGTTTGCTTTGAAGAAGGATTAGCCGAAAAGCTCACAATTAAACTGATTATTCAGTTTCCAGCATGAAGAGCTCCGAGGTTGCTCTCCGAGTCTGTCAGTTGTGTTGAATAGCTCTAAATAAAATGCAGCGAGCGCCAGATGTTCGGTTTTTTCTCTGTGACCGCAAAACGTTCCGAATGCTCACTGATTAGATTCTGCATACTGTGTTTTCCGATTTCTTGACAATGCTAGAGAAAGGCCTGCCTTGGAAGGAGACGCCTTTCTTGCACTGCTCCAAAGGCTAGCTTCTGAAGTGCTCTGTACTACTCCAGTGGAGTAGAAGTTTGAAGATCATCGCCTACATCTACGTGATTATTGAAAGAATATCCTGAAGATATAAATGTCAAATTAAAATTATTAACTGAATTGTTGGAAGTGTGTTTGAAAGTTTCAACTAGACATATGGTAAGGTTAATTTGCAAGCAAAAATCAAAGTATTTATTCACCATTTTCATGGGGCCGGACCTCTGCCTAGAGGTCAACCCCGACATCTCTGACATCGTCTGCAACGCCAACGTGTCAGACCAGTGCTTGCTAATCATTGCCTGAATCCACAGCCTACGGAACAACTGCACACCTTATTTCATGTGGGTGCGAGTTCTAACTGCCTTCGACACCCCATACCTCAGGGTGCACGTTCCGAATCGAACATATATCTCTTCATGAGCTATGGATAAGACGAACTAAGATTTCTCAGGATGTTGTCATAATTTCAGAGAAAAATCAGGATTTACAATTTTTGTAGTGGTTGAGCTAACAAGAACACGCCGCAGGATTTTTCAAGTACTTCCATGTATCATTGGAACAAGCCTCTAAAGGGGTTAGTGCAAAAGGGTTCACAGCTGTTCGCAACTTCTGCGATGATCCCACAGTGATTCAAAATATTTCCTCTGCATTCACAATTGGACTCTGTTGTTCTTATTTTTGTTTAAACCTGTGTCTGTGAATGAACATAAAAAACGAAAAAATCTCGGAGAAAATATCCTATGTAAGCCCAAGAACAACTCTCAGGCGTGTATGTTTTACATGCCGAGCGGGATCTGCCTATTTATCTTTGAAATATAGGCTTTCTCCCACCACTCGAAAATTCTCTTTGTTCAAGGGGTGGGTATGTAAAAGACTGCTGAGCTACGAATGAAATAAGAGGATTGCTTGTCCATATTGGTGTATTATTGTATATTGTACTTGACGATAGACTGTAACTTTATTTGGTGATAACACTGTCTTTTTTCACGTCTACCTTAAGTAGCGTAATAAATTATTATTATTAAAAAACCTCGAAAAGGCTGTCAAATGCTTCCTTTCTCTCTTTCTTTTCTTTTTTCTTATTACTACTGTTTCGTACGCTTTCCCAACTCCGCTAATGTTTTGCGCTTTCTTTCTACTTCAGCCATTTTCCTTTCACGTCCACTACTCAAGATTTTGTCAACCGACGTATCGTTGGGTTAGTGGTTCGCATTCACTGTAATATGCACGATTATATGAGAAATGTCTTCAAACAGAAATAAGAGCAAAGAAGTCTAGCAGCTTTTTTTATTGTGGCTTATTCGTAGCTTTGAAAAAACCGGCCGACAGAAAATGAACGCCAAGCGCGTCCCGTCCCTTATTGTCTGTTTTTACTTTTTACCGGGTGAGACTTTTCCTCCACCTTTCCTAGAACCTGCCTAGAACAAAGAATACTGCAACAGACTGCACCTTTTTTCATGTTGTTACACTTTTCTGCGAGTTGGACGGGTACTTAGTCACGTAAGTATAGGCACCACCCTCGCCAATGAAGATGGAACAACTGCCTTTTTTACATAGTTGCATGCTTTGATCCGAGGCTCTATATCAGCAGAAGAGATAGAAGAGACCTTGAGCTGGTCACTCTTCGCCACACACGAAATGTTGATCTGATTCGTGTTGGCTGTCATGAGTGATCTATCGGCAAACAATGTACAGTGGGGCGTTCACAGATATTTACATTGAACGAGGAGAACAGCAGTATGTTACGCCCTTTCTTGGGAAAGACAGACATAATATTCAATTACAAACTCACACAACCGTGTACTGAGGCATCTTTCAAGTTGTTACATATAAGAGCAGGACCTATTCAACATGACGTTTCTACTCTATTTTGCCATCAGAGAACAGGAAGCGGTTCCAGATGCCATTCAACCTCACACTCATTGTCATTACTTTGCAAGTTGCTGAAGTTCTCAAAACTTCACACTCATTGTCAAAACTTAAAGGTGCGAATGCCAGTGTCATGTTTCTTCCAAAAACATCCTGAGAACAGATTGTTGCTCCCCCCCCCCCCCTCTAACTACGTGTAATGTTTGTCATGAATAGTGGAAAAGAATTTGAAAAAAAACTTTTGTTCGTACATATTGTGGTTTGCCATATGATCTTGTTGCTTACATATCTGTGTCCATACTAACCTCTTCGCAGCTGGTGTGCTTAATGGTTTTCCCAATCCACCTCTTCAAATCCCCTAAAAGATTTGAAAACTGATTCTTTGGGCTCTTGAACAGCAGTTTTCAATGCAGTGGTTTTTGCTGCAGCAGTTCTCACAATGGTTTCAGTAGCTAGTCTAGTTACAATAGTTTCTACAGTGACTGCAGTAATTTTTGACAGTTTTTCACCGTAATTTTCGGTAAAAGTAAAGTAATCTACAATTCCAATTGAAGGGTGTACGTTTTAGCACGTTTCAGTGGAACAGTCATGCGGATTACATCAGATCGCAAGTTTGTAGCCGAGAATCTGTTCACCTACATACTCTTTCGCTTGATTTCACGTTCTACACTATCCGTTCAATTTTCATTTCCTGGTGCATCTTTTGGTGTAAGAAAAATGGCACATGATGCAAGCGCCTAGTAGAAGAAAACAAAAACAAAGGTAGCAGCTGCGCCTCAAATAACCTGCTTAGAGGGTGTCTTATGGTATAGTCAATGGGAAGAAAAATCTCTATGTATGCAGCTGTGTGATGTACACTTCTGTTGATGAATGTTTAGTAATTCAGCAATACCGTAGGAAGCCCAAGTGCGCAGATAACGTCGGCAGCGAACAACTTGCCCACGTTTCAACAACGACGACTTCACGAAGGGCATCCAATATTTTACTGCAATTAAATTCACTGAGAGTGTACTCAGACAGCTACTGGCTCAGTGATCTATTCTTTTCCGCTGATACATCAGTTTTCGTGAAACAATGAGCAAATTGCGGCTATACTTTGAAATTCATACCTTCTTGCCTTTTTTAAACGTATCGAACTCAATTAAAATTGCTTTTACGAATTTTTAAACACTGCTTCTGGTAATATGCTCGTGCAGCTAGAACACTGGATGATTTTCTTCCAAGGCGCTTTATTATTGGTCATCTCATTGAAGATTTACCACAGCCAGAAAAAGAGCACAGCTGACGTTCCGGACAGACATAGCTTGTACTTCGTGCGCCGAGATGTGCCGTTTCAGATTTGCCGAGAATTCACTTTTCCTACAGTGAAGATTGGTGCACACATGCAATGTCTGCAGGGTCAAATTGTTCTGAACTGAGGATGATTAATTGGCAGGAAGAGTCGTAGCCACAAAGTTGTAGACATTCCAGTCCAGGATTGCAGCACTCACCGCATAGGGCGTCCAAGAACCAAAAGAAACTCGAGAAAAGGTGTCAAACATCAAATTGCTTTCGGAAGATTAAGTGACCTCACATGTATCATGGAGTTTTTCGACGAGCCTAGTGTTAGGCATGCATACGCAGCTACACTCCAGAATCTTCTTAGAAAACTCAAAATTACTGCAGTTGCCAGCAGCAGCTGATCACAGTGGTTTAGATGGTTCTGTGCAAAAGCATCAATTTATTTTTGAGCTCCATCATTCCGTGAGCTTTTGGTATGAATACGAGGTATCCTCCACAAAGCTGCCCTGGTATGCAGAAAAGCACTTCCTAATATACTCGATATTGCAGTCTCACCAAGCTGACTGAGAAGATAAGATGCTTGGTAAGGAACGCTTTCGTTCCATCACTGGCTCCTACCTAATAATCTATCACGTGACGCCCACTCGACTGAGTGAAGAGTACAGGATGGGCTAAAAAAAACTCCAACAACACGCATTTTTCCTCCAAGGAAACGTGTTCTGCCCTGAAACTAAACCTAGTCGTAATGTCCCCACACAATGTTTTACCTTGACAGTGCTCCAATCCACAAGTCATTCAGGGCTGGGCCAGAGACATATTTTCGGTCCATCTATCAACCATAAGGTTGCTTAAGTCTTAATCATTCAGATTAGTAGGTTTTTGTGCTACCCGAGATTCGGACTTGTTCACAACCTGTCCAGGTAAGCACCTTAGAAAATATTGGATGATTTGTGTTGCGTTGCGTTGCGCATCTCCAGTGTCAGTTAATAGTGAGGCAGTAAACATAGCTTTCACGAGGATGTTTCAAATTGCACATGGACTCTTAATTTGAGTGCACTTTTCTTTGTTACGGTATTTTTGGTTCACTCTGTACATGGTGAGGAAGTCTTGTACTCGTGTCTTGGCACCGCGAAAGCTCCCCTAAATGGTTTGGCCCAATGACAGGTATTCCGACAATTTTCCGTTGAGTCATGTGCGCCATTGCGACAGTGGCTCCAAGCGATTCCAGTGATATAAGAATCCCGAAAACGATCTTGGAATGGGACTGTGCCTTCAAAATTGGGAAAGTGAAGGGGAGCATTTCGGTTTTACTCTACTAATCTCCTCTTAGGAGTCGAGAGCTGGCCGGAAACAGCTATGTTTCAATTCACCACTGACCTGTTAAATGAGAATATGAGAGCACAGGGATGCGACACTGTTTGTACGTGCCGCACTACGAGGTACATAGATCGAGAATAAAACGATGAAAGCGTACAAATGTGCAGACGGTGTTCCAGGACGCAGATGGTGTGACACTTGCGACTGAGTTTTAGTCTTTCCTGGGCGTCATCAATCAACTGATACTAAAACATCGTAAAACCGTCCAGATAGGGTCTTTATATTCGTCTGGTCCTATTCGAACGTTTAGCAAAGAATTCTCTTTTGTGACAACTTTTTGTTTGTATCAAAACTATGTATCCACTTATGATTGCAGCACAGATTTATCATTATAACTCAATAATTAATAGTCGATCGGTCCACCAGATGATCTCAAAAATCCTATTTGGCATATTTCCCACAAGCTTCGCTACGGTGACGTCGTCGATCTGGTCCCGTGCTTCCAGTATCGCTGTTTTCAAGCTCTCGACCGTATTGTACTGCTTGTTATTTCGGTAGAACTGGCGTACAATTATGCCCCACATGTTCTCAACTGGGTTACAGTCTGATGAACACGCGGGCCAGTCCATTGCTTGTATTCGGTGCTCCTGAAGCCAGCTTCTTGTCGAATGAGACACGTGGACGGCAGCGTTATCTTGCTGGAACACCAGAGAACACCGCCGCGCACCTCTTAGAAAGGGAAGAAGACCTGTTCGCAGCACTTCTTGATATTCCGATGAGTCCATTCTGTTTGAAATAAACGCCAATTCCAGTTTTCCGGAGCTCCCAAACGCAGCCCAAGTCATTAGCGAACCGCCGTCGAAGTTGCGTCTTGAGAACATGATCGGCTCCTTTCTCAGGTCCCACCAATAATGACGATACCCATCCGGCCCATCCAAGTTGAACTTTTTTTCGTCACTGAAGATCACCTGGAACTCTGAAGCTGATTGATTGATTTGGATCGCAAAGAATTTTGAGTGCACTCGAAGAGGTACCTTATCCCACTGCGTTGTCATGTTGCTTCTGGCGAAGAGAAGGCGTGCTTCTTTGTGCTGGGGGGTCAGGCCTGGCGCTTTCCGCATGATTTCTCGTGTAATGTTGGTATTCCTTCGCACCGATCTCCATATGGTCATTTTCGAGACATTTAAACCCAACTGGGTCCGCATCTGAGCGATGCTCAAAGTGGAGTTCGATGCCAGTCTCCCAATTCTTCTGCTGTCGTTGGCTGTTAGCACTTTTGGACGACAGTTATTGAGCTTCTTGTTGTATTCGGATGGGTTTCTCAAGTACTTGTTCACGCATCCATGAGAACGGCCCAACTGTGCCGCAATTGCTCGGTTGGATAATCCTGCGAAGTGCAGGGCTTCAATCTGGGCCTGTTCAGTAGAAGTAAGAAGGGCACCACGACGATGCATATCACCATAAATCAAGAAATGAAGTTTGCATAAATTTCAGATTTTTATACCGGCATTGATATCAACAAAAATGATCTTCTTCGAAGTGGACACATAGTTTTGATACAAATAAAAACTGATAGCTAGCATCTTTCCTGTTAGAAAACATGAGTGACCAGGTAAGTATATTTCAGTAAAGGGAAATCGTACTCTCTGAAGCTAGTGGAACTGGTCCCATCTCAATCGGACTCTTCGGTACTTTCTTACCCACAGTTTTGGAGTGGATACATAGTTTTGATACGCACTGTATGTGAATCTGTTCAAAAAATTGATGTTGATCTGCGCCTATGTGCATTATGAAGGCATAAGCGATCAAGAAACTATCATTCTCGTCCCTTGCATAACGTTCTCCCCCTCTCCAGCTGCCTCAGAGCCTTGGAACGCTCGCTGCTAATCATGTACTACTTCTCAAGTAGAGTCCTCTGTTGTTAGCTGTTTGAAAAGCCGCAGCCGATCGTTTTTCAGAATTGCAGTACAGCGCTGCAATTAAGAATTACACCGCTCCTAACGGAGGAACACGCTACTCTACTCATAAACGATTTATGTATGGGAGACACACCCACGCTGATAATAACTACTGAGAATTAGACAGATTCTAGTAACTTAGTGACGAAGGCATCCAGGCAGGTACCGCCCTTGACATAGTTGAGCTCTAATGTTAACTCACATTACAGGCCCAAAACCCGTCGAGAGGAGGCTAACTGAGTTCAGAAGCGGCGTACGTATGAAGATCTTCGTGCTGCCAAAGCCACTATCTGCAGTTCGTGATACCTCACCCGAGTACTATGTAACCAGTTCTGGCCTCATAATTTTAGGGAGTTACAAAATCGACGTCGGATTTTGATATTTGACTTCAATCGTCACGAGGTGGCTGAAACCAAACTTTTTTAAAGACTAAGTTGTCGTTCGAATCAGCTCATCATCCATATCTTTCATGTAAATTCTGGTTCAGTTAGGTCCGAAATCAAACTTTTCAGAGCCAATTGGGCTGACGCATCTAAACGGCCTATTCTTCTTCTCAGGAAGGGATTCAACCGTTTGATATTGTGGTTACCTAAGACTTAACATAGCATTGATTGTGCATGAAGTATGTAGTCTTGATTTCCCTTACGATTATCTTCTTCTAGAGTGCTATGTGAGTTCTTGAGTGTTGTGCAACACCAGAGGATAGTTCAAGGGGAATCCACTGGTTCAAACTTTCCACAATGTCCACTTCGTCCACAGCGCCAAATGTAGAGTACTAATGAACAATGAGGCTACCAGATCTCAAACCGAAATTCGATTCATCCTTGAAGAAGCCAATAAAATTGCTTACACCTGAAGGAGAATGAAAGCATAGAAAGAAGAGGAAATGAGCTCTCGAATAAACATAGAATGTGCGGTTGAAACATCACTCGTCACTCAAAGGTATCATTCCGAACTTTGTGGTCCGAAGACCCACTATCGGTTTTGCAGCAAGCGCATACTTCACCTGGCCACTAAATGATCAGGAATACGGGAACTCGAGAGCCCTATGATGCGAATAAAAAGAGTAGAATAGTGTGTTTGTGCCAAGAGAATCTTCATTTTTCTCGAAGTTGCTTCCACTAGTACATACCTAGAACGATTTCAAGCTGCATGTCCTCCTGTCCTAGTGTAATGAGGAAGTACGCCAATCCTTGAAATCTTACACTATTTGTTTATTTATTTGATTGCACTCGATGGTGCGCCTTACAATCAGCAAAAAAGGAGAACAAATCAAATGCGAAAAGTCCCACTAATATACCATCGATCCAAGAGAACTCGTGAGCGAGCTGAAACGACCGAAAATGGTAAACGAAACCGGAAGTAGATACCTCTAGAGCCAAGAGCCATGTGCCATGCACGCCACCTTATGCAATAGTCCACACCGGCTGGCTAGGTGCCCTGCTTCCATAAGGGGTCACTGGACCATGATGGAATTTCGGCACATGAGTATATTCTATCAGTTCCGACTAGGAACAACTTCTTTGCAGTTGTTCTCAGGTGACACTACAATCGGTCAAATGGAGCACAGAACAACTATGCACTTAATCCATTTGCTAGGTTGAAATAATCATTCAGCTTCGATTGTCATGTGAGACAACAGAACATGTAATAAAAACCTAGAGGAGGAACCAAAACGCAGCGTTACGTGTCGAGAAAGTTATGTTACTATGTCGTTTAAGAACTGATTCGGCGCTGACATCACTGCGAGGAGTGCAAACAGGATTGACGTTCTCTATAAATGTATAGTAATAGAAGGCCGCATCGAGCAATATGGGAGCGAACTGAGGAGAACAGCACTGAATGTGTCCAAAAAATGCATGTGTGCATGTTTTCGAGATATCTCTGGTCTCGGTGAGAAGCATCTCAGCAATAAACTCAGCTTTACTTTTCATCATCACTAGCAAAGTGTTGCACGCTCAACCCTTGATTCTATGAGCTTGACTCATTAAGAAAAAGCAAAAGTTGCAAGCAGCGTCTGAGCGGGCGTTTTCAATCACTGGCTGCAGCTTTTGCAACTCGTCAAATGTAACTGCTGGTTGTTATGCCCTACGTAGTTGCAGACCTCTGGTTTATGTTACCAGTAAGAAAAAGAAGAGGTAAACACACGAAGCAGTTCCACGAATAATACACATCACCAAAAGGCGACGTATCGGAGGAGTAGACCTATGGTGAGATTTATGGCCACTTTCCAAACCTTCGGGTCTTCCAACCGATTCAAGATACGTGTATTCAGAACAAGGCTCCTTATACACACCTTGCAGCCACTACGATAAATGTCACTGTCCCTAGACGGGCTCCCCAAATGAAGTGTACCTGCTTTTCGCTGGAAATCTCGCCCACTTTGAAAACAAGAGCAAAAGCTCAGTACCGTCAACAAGCAGAGCCTAGTGCATCCAAACTATCCTGTCTGAACACAAGATCTGCAAGGATAGGTGGTAGAACGTTTGATCTTATCACTATTCGGTTTCCTTCAATACAACTATAAGCGGATCCCATTTTATTTTAAGCCCGAAAGTTACGGTAAGCCATTGATAGGTAAAAAAAAACCGGATAACCAGAAATCTCACGCACAAAGCCATTAACGTAGAAATGCTTTGAATGCAGTATAAGATAACGGCAAAGTGCGATTTTTTCGTCTCGTACTGAGGGATAACCCTGTGAATGAAACTGAAACGTCTACAACAGAGCCTAGCTTTCGGAAGATGGAATTTTGAGGTCTCTCCCGTTTGAGGCCACGTCTCCCATGGATTAATTTGTGAAAGAACAATAAATCATTTCTTCTCCTCCTTTGCAGAAGAGTTGGAAGACCAAAGTTTTTGTTCCTAACCCAACTGTTTCGAATGGGTGACACCTAGGGCACGTATCATAAGTTTAAGGGTGAAAATGTTCTGAGCACCCTCAATATTGTTTATGGTAGATTGGTTGTGTGGACTGAAAACGGGGTACCGTACTCAAGAATAGGTCTTATGTAAAGTTTATAAGGTTGAAGGTAGAGAGAGGGATCGGTCGTTACAAATACCTGAATAGATTGTATGTGGCTCTTGTTGATTTGAGACAAACCTGATAATGGATATCAAAAGAAAGGTCCTGTGTGATTAGGAAACCTATGTAGACCAATCAACTGTCTTATTTTCGTTTTTCGTATTATCATTTCTCTTCCTCACATCAGGTTTTCCTTCCCATCAGTGCTGAATCTGTGAAGACTACAAGAGCTCAGAATGTTAGGTTGGAGGTAGAACAGAAAATATGCTTTTCAGCAGAGTGTTTCAACGTTGCATATTTTCTGTCACAGATTTCCAGTCAGTGCTTAAAAACGCTACTGTATTGACCAGTAGGGCCCCAAACGCAAAAATGCATAGCGAGAACGATCCTGGTACTACAAATCTTCTAGCCACTCGTTTGCAAACAAATCCATTCGTATACGAGCACTTTTTACAAGCTAGCTGCAAGTGACTTCAGACACTACAGCACATAAACCTTCTTAGGTTATGTATATGTCCTTAGCAGCTGTCAGGGCAATTCCTCACAGCGCTAATATTCTAATGAAAAGTTATGCCGCGGGTGGACGTAGCCAATTTTACACTCGTACACGTGTTCCAGGCAAACACGCACACATGAAGTGTAAGGGTGTAAGATTTCGAGTCTGGGAAGCGTAAAAAGTAATGTAAAGTGCGCCTCACTCATAATTGCGAGTTAAAATTCTTCAAGCTGTCTTCTTTGTCTCCCTTTCTATTTTGGCCTGCTCCCGAAGCTGATGAGGTAAGTCACAAGAAAAAAACGAGAACGTCCTCAACGAAACCTTATGTGCTTGAAAGGTTGAGTGCAATTTGGTTAGGTTTAGCATGTGATTCCCTGACACGAGTTCTCTTGAAAGTTTAAATCGGAACATTTGGTGGAAAAGATAAGTTTTTGGACGCATTCATTCATTTAAATCATCCCCGATAAATTAAGCTGTTCCAATAGCTGAGGGCAGCTGCAGTAGCTGTGGAATTAGCATTGCACTAGGTGATTCAGGCACTATTTAGTCACGAATGTGGACCAATCCCTTGGCAAAGTGGTAATCCTGAAAATCCAAGTGCAACACAGAGCTTGAGTCACGCTCAACGTGCTATTCCTTTTTTAAATCGACAGCAATTGCAAGGAAAATTGGAGGTGTAGTACGTTGCACCTTAGAATACATGTAATTATGACCGAGTCATGGATTAGACAAATTTGAAAATTCGATTTTGGATAAGTCTATATTTTGGATGTTTGAAAAAGAGAGAGGCATACAATCCTTCAGGAATGATAAGGAGGTGTTCAGGTCTATCTCTTTTTGAAAATTTGAATTCTCCGGATCTAGTCCTGGATGGAAAATTAAATAAATTGAGTTATCAGATTTTTATTCGGTCCTAGGTATATCTTAGAAAAATGGCCGAGCTTCATAATTGACCATATAATAAAATTGGCCAATCGCAGAAGTGGACAAGACCTCCTTCTTCAGATACAATGCTTCACACCTAAGAAATGGTCGCTGAACAAGTGTCCATCTTGAAAAAACACTACGAGAAGGAGGATTTTTCCTAGGCTTGAATGCTCATTCTCTTCATTGTAACTCTTGCTAATGACGTCTAGCGAATGAACTTTGCATCAAATCTGCGTGATTCTCGCATAGTATTGAATGCTGCACTCATCACCCGTAACCGTTGCATGCCTCGTGCAAAAGTGATGCATGTGCCCTGCAAAACTGATCCATACATAATCGCCCTATGCATGGATTCTACGTGAGGTCTGGCACGTTCCAGCACTTTTTTGGTCAAGCATAACTTAACCTGTCAGCAACTCCCGCAGAAACCATTCATCTGTGTAACCAAGCCATGCAAATGGCACGAAGCGCAGTTCGATCCCATGCATTTGTTGTCTGCGGTCGCTACCGATGCCGAGGAACTCTGCCCTTGGCGCTCCTGAGTGAGTTACTCTATTCTCTATTTTTCGCACTTTACATTTTGAACAATAAATATTTTTTGGCAGATGTCTCTGAGGGTCTCTCAATCTCATCCTAGAGCCTGGATTCCGGCCCTATCATCATAACGAAATTCGGCTTTTGAGAATCATTCTGTTAGGGAATATTGATTTAAGCTATTTTACTAAATATTGCACTACAACGACAAAAATCATATCCAGATTTGGGTGGATTTCAACAAAAAAGACTCCATGTAAACATGCATTTTTTTCTTGATGGAGTAAGTCACAGTGACCAAAACCAGCCAGCTATTTAGGGCGAGCCGGAATCCAGCATTAGTTTAATTACCAGTAGTACTTATTACAACTTGAAAATTTCGAAATGGAAGTAATTATGGATGACTGCAGTGGGAAAGTGAACTTTCTTTTATTCTGTAAACATTATTCAGCCACTGCATCACAACGAAAGTAATTAAAGAACAGTCCTAAGAATGAATTCGATGGGGGAGGTGACGGAAGTAACGTTTAATACGCGATTTCTGTGACGACTAGACCAGCAGTTGCGCTGACGAGGTTTTTTTTTAATATTCTATTGCTTAATTTTTCGATATTTTGGCTCTCAAAGACAACGATGGTTGAGACTAACGCTGCTTGTGTTTCTACGCTTGCCTCTCCGAGCACTTCACAGTGTTCTCTCTCTCTCTCTCTCTCTCTCTCTCTCTCTCTCTCCCTCTCCCTCCCTCTCTCTCTCTCTCTCTCTCTTTGATGTCTCTCCAGCTATCTTTCTGGTAGAAGATACCATAAATTCAGTTCATGATGACTATGCGGTTTCTCCGATAATTCTCCTGATTACGGTCAATGTTCCATCAGGAGGAAACTTCCAGAGAAAAAAAAAACTGCCCTGCGTTCGAAACTTGGACGAAGACCTTGTATTAGCCTCAGCAGTCACCATCGACAAGCCGGATATTTATTAGCATAATGTCCGCATACGTATTATCTGAGAATACATTCTTCTGCCTTGCATCCAAGGTGTTTATAGCCTGTCCCAAAAGCGACGATATAGAACATTGGTGTGTTAACTTGTAATAACCTGTGGTGTACTGCAAATGATGATCTTCCAAGTTTTGCCTTGTTATGTTCCTATCTGATAACGGCATGTTCAACACGATTTTCCTTCTGATTTGTCTTCGATTGTCGTCGTTGGTGGAACGCAGTATACTCCCGTCTTATCTGTCACCCCCCCCCCCCCTCCCGCGCCCTCGTTTAGGATGCATAATTGAGGATACCCATTGTAGATGTGTTACCCAAATTTACCTTTTAGTCGGCACCCGTTAACATGTCGTGACGTTATTCTACCCAGACGTAACCCATGAGTATGAGACTAGCCATCTTTCCCCAATAACGCATCCGAGCCCGAGGTTTGTTCCCGGGGCTACCCGTAACAAATCCGGTCTGCTTGTCGCATGAGAACCGCTCCTACGTTTTTCTACATCCAAAATGTATCGTGCTTGACCGCGCAAGGGCACTTCGACTATCGGTGCGCCGTTCGCGACCCGATTTGGCGCCGGCGCGAGCCCTCCAGCCGGCTGGCGGTCGAGTGGTCCGGCCCCGGCTTTCGCCCGAAGCCCGTCCAGCCGTGTCGCGCTGCGATCCAGCGCTGCCGGCAGGAAACAGTGTCAGGGCGCCGCAAGAAGGAAGTGTTTGCAGAGTGTTGACAGCTTGTGCTGGCCGTCGGCGCCGTTCCGACCAGGTCGCGCGGCCCGACGGCAGTGCCCTGCGGATGGACCGGAGCAGTAGCAGTACTTCCAGGCCGTCGGCTGGACGTCGTCGGCGCGTTTTGGCTGCGTACCCGGGCGTGCGTCGGGCGTGTGACACTCAGCCGACGAACATTTGGTGCGGGTATCGATCGACGGCGGCGGCAGGACAGCGGAGGTCGAGCAGCAGCGGCCGGGGTCCGTTCCGGCAGTCGTCGTCGTCGCCCGCAGATGAGCAAATCCGAGTGAGTTCTGGCAGTTAGTCGTCGTTGTTGTGTCGAATCGGGGAATGTTTGCTCAGTCGGGAGGGTGGCGCGCGACCCTCGCCCCGACGACCCACCACCGCGCACCCCACACCGTCCCTACTTACCGCCCGCGGTTATGTCGGAGCTGTCCGAAGTCCGATTCCCTCGTTCGCGGATCTATGACGGGTACGTTTTCCGCAACCCATCCGCAGCGCTGTTCGGATTATGTTAAAGGCGCTTTTTATCTCATAACCGCGCGTTAACCGGTTGTTTTGCTGTGCATGTGTTCATCGATCGGCTCATGAAGCTGATTGCAGAAGTTGCAAGCAGGATAGTTCTATGTGTAAGAGTTTTTCAATCGGATTCACTCGTATTTTCATCGTTATTCTATTTTTCCATACGTCTTTTCTTCGTGGATGCTTACTATTTCGCGCGTGAAAATTGATTGAAATAGATCGCTCTTCCTGAGCTTTTGCAAGAGAGGCATTTTGTTCATTTCATACCTCGAAGCCTATTGTTTTTCTCTGAAAACGTTCACAATTTATTATTAAAGCTCCAATCTTGAAGCCGCTTTAACCGACGAAATTGCGGCGTTATAATCGCACATTAGGGACGAGTAATGATCGAATAGTTCATTCAATATAGACGATGTTTTGGATGCTAGGACAAAAATTCGAATATTCGAGAGTGGGAAAGCCCAACAGCACTTGTTATCTTTGCTCCAGTGATCTACTGTTCGATTTTCTCTAAAATCCGACTTCGACCATTTCGATATTGAATTTAGTTAGAATTCCCTTTTCATGTATAGTTCTGTTGAATTGATGTTCTGTTAAATTTCTAGCCAGTTATCTGTTTCCATATTCTAAGTCCAATGCGCCTAGTTAATGTCATAGCCCGACTTTCAGCGAAGTACAAGTGGCATGTGTCATGTGAGTAATTTAAAGTACGTGTTGATTGGTGGGGGTCAGTCAGCATTTGCTTCATGTCTTTCGTCGCTCGAAAAAAAGATTCTCGATGAAGATGGAATTTTTTTGCCGTAGCGAGCAGGGAACGCTCGAGATTTTATGTAATTTTATACTTTCTTTGAAAGCTTATGTAATAAAAAGCCCTTCCTACAAACCCTCATAGTGGTGACATTCAATTTTCTTTCTTGTTTTAAACTTTCCGAAACGTTGTACGCAGAGGAATCACTAAGCCTTATGCTCTTTCTCTCGTTCTCTCATTTTCTTTTTAGTCTCGCCATGTTTACATCGTTTTTTTTTTCAAATATTTTCGGCCACTTTTCATTTGTTTGTTTCCGATCTGTACCCCAGTATGTTTTCCCAACTATTTAACAGCAGGTTTTGTAACCATTGCTTCCACTACATATTCAACATGGATTACAGAGAAACCCTTTGCTCACGTCACGTTCAAACAGATTAGAACTTCTCTGTTCACGCAGGGCTCGATCTTTTGAAATAATCCTTCTTTTTATCATTCTCTATGCACGTCTTGTGCACATTCGTTCGCTTTCTTTGTTCTTTACCGCTTACATAATTGTGACTCCTAAAATTGTTCTGAAATGTGCGTGTGGTACACATTTTTTATGATTGAGCAGTGATCTTCAATCTTTTGGTTATAGAGCTCAGCATTTTCAGTCGTTTACATGAGCGTCTTTATTTTGTATTTCTTCCATTCGTTGATCTTATGATTCCTTGAGTGGCTTTCAACCATCGAAAAAAAAAGTTTTCTTGTCAAGCTTGAACTCGATCACTTGCATCCGGATGTTTTGAGGGGAGTCGACTCTCCTTGCAGAATAATGACCAGCATCTAGAAAAACTCGAAAGGGGGTCTTTATTGTATGCTAATGGAACTGAAAACTTGTTGATGGCGCTGGACTTTAGATACATTTCCATGTCAAAAGGGTGCCGAAGGTGGTGCGGGACAGTGGCGGACGCAGGAGCAGACGCCGACCCCCCCCCCCCGCCCCCCACCCCCACCCTACCGAGAATGCATCGCCAAGTTTTTGAAATTGCTTTACAATACAAATAAAAATCTTGTATTAGTTTATTTTTAATTGTTTGTTTTTATTATTATTTTTAATATAATTTTTATTAATTATTTATTTCCCGTCTGGGTCCCCTAAACGGCAGAGACCCCACTTACCAACGCCCCCCCCCTCCCGCCCTCCTTCCGCGTCCGCCACTGGTGTGGGGATATGTGGAACGAATTTGTCCTAACAGCAGTGCGGCAGTAACTTTCTGAATGGACAGCATCCCTTTTTCTTCCACCTGATTAAGTCGCGTCTGTTTTCCGCTTAGCGCTTTTGCAAAATTCGTTTTCTAATTAATTGTATTCAAAGTGAAACATACCTGGTTATCAATTCTGGGTTATTCTGCTCAGTTATGCTGCATTTGATGGGGTCACAGTTTTGCAGTATGGTTCGGCGTTGGAACAAATAATAATAACGTGCATTTCAGCTACTACTCGGAAGAGAAGACTTTCAGCGCGCCTTTCGCGAAGGTTGGTAGGAATCCACCGATCTCGCAGGCGAAGCTAAATGCGAAGGGCTTGAAGGTAAGCAGGCACCACCACTGGACTTGAGGCGAGCACCGTTGCATCTGGCGGCTGCAGATTGTCCTGAGCATGCGCCATGGTTACATCGTCAGGCTGTTGTTCTATTTTTTAAACTTGTTGTGCCGTAGTGAAGGGTTCAGAGCACATTTCGGACAAGCGCTGGTGCCGCCTCACTGTTCAGTCTCATTATGATGCTTTTGAAGTACCCGCGTTTCCAGGACTTAGATGATCACGACATCGACGGTTTGCTGTCTAATCTGAGCATAGATGAGCTCGAAGATCTCAACAATGACTTCGACCCTGATGTGAGTGGCATTTCTGATTGATCCAACTTAACTCGAGTCTTCTATTCAATCGTAACGAAGAACGTATCGCTTATTCATTAGAGCATAATTTGGTGTTAAATCTTACTCTGAGTCTCTTTCTCGTATCCAGATTTTCTATGTAGCCATAGCTCATTTCACTAGCTTCTCTAATTCACGGTACTTTGATTCTCTGATGGTCCATCTTCACTGTTGGGTTAGTCTTCTCATTGTGAACTACATTCGCTCCCGGTTCTTCTATCTCGGGCTGCTCTTCTTTATGAGCGAAATGTCCAGACAACATCGAATGATTTTCTAATTCATCGGTAAATCAACTCACTGCTGTTACACTCCGGATGCTCACAGAGCATCCGGAGCTCAGATTGACCTTGCAATCGCATTTATTCACTATTTTCTCTTTTGTTTTAAATGCATCACGTTTTCCATATCGAATATAGAACACCACAATATACTGATGAGGGAGAAGGAGAATTTGCAATTTGCCCCCGTTCGTTCTTAATCGTTCGAGAAACAGCATCAAGCTTCTTTTGCATTATTTTTCCGGACAGGCTGCAATCAGTTGGCTGTAAATTTTGAAAGCTTTTGAGCGATTATTCAACTGACGCATTGAACGTGCCTATGATCAATCAGCTTCATGTCATGGCATGTGAAACCAGTTCTTGGTAGCAAGCTGTCGGACGTAACCGTAGTAAGGCACACGTGTTATCTGTTTTCAAAATTGAAAAGCTGACATTAGCGTTCTTTCGCTGTTCGAATTTTCAAAAATTGGAAGAAGATCTGGAAATCGAAACTTATAAAAACCAATAAAACCTATAGAAATGGAAACCTACAAAACTTCGCGTGTTGAATAGCACTCAGTATTTCCATTTGAAGTAAGTTGTGCTTCAATGCTTATTTACCAGATGCAGTCGCCCATAACGCTAACTCTGGCTGGAACTGCTTTTGCAACTTAATCCTAATAGTGGCGTGAGAAAACGTTTTTTTTTTTTGTTGTTGAAATAATATGGACTGCACTTGATTACTTTGTTGTTTGAGGATTGGAAGGGTATCGCTGCTATCATTGCAGTGAAATGAAAGTGAAATAATCTGCTGATCAGCTGCCAAAAGTGAAATTTAAAAAAAAAAACATGTGAACGAGGAGGCAAGTTGTGAGCCCAGGAAATCTGATATTAATGAAACACACCTCATTCCCCTCTATAGAATTTATCCTCGTGAAGTGACATGGAATTGTGAAAGACCGTAACCTGTGTTTTTTTTTAAAATTTCATTCACCTATCAAGTTTTTATTATGGGGAAAGTTTTTCTGAACTTGTTGTGCATTTTGAACGCGAAAATCTTGCAATTTATTAATGCACCAATTTCGCGGATTATTGTTCTGGTTCATGTTATACTGTTGCATTGTATCCCAGCCACAACCTTATTCTCAGGTACTAAAGTTATTATTGCATCTATTCAGTAGTTGAATTCTCTTCCAGTAGTTCTTTTCTTCAAAGTAGTTGGTTTCTTGTTAACTAAGACTCACGTATCAGGTTGGGAAATAAGTTCGTGCAGTTTTTTTTTTCAATTTGTTATTTCACGGTGATTTGGACTTCACTTGATTTGTAATCATAGCCCATTTTGTAGCGCTTCATCGTTACCGGTGTCACAACCGCCTTCCTTATCTCTCGCTTCACTTTGTTTTCTACCGCATGCAATATGACCATCCAAGCCGACAAAAATGAACTTCTCCCCCACCTACTACCGTTCGACTTCAATTGTGGATCAGATAGGGCTCATGTGGCTAGGGATATCTACAGATGAACCTTTACTGCTGAAAGGACAGCACAGAACTGGTACCCCGTTCTAGACAATGCAGCTTCGGTTTTGAAGTTGCTTTCCGTTTCGGACGCTCATTTTGTGAAACACGATTATCCGCCAGGGTTGCCTTAGATGTAGGGAAGAATCAGCACTAATCCTAACTCTCAATTACTTGTATATAAGTTTAGCTAGCACATTGCGTATAAACCCCTAAAATGCTCTATTTGAGGTGATCGTTCAATTGAGTATGCTTGACTTCTCTGCACAAATTTCACCAAAATAACCAGCAAGAAACCCGAGCGAGGGGTATTTTCACTAATGTCGATTCTACAAGTCTGGTGCAGTCATATACCGCTTATTTTGCTGAGTTCCTTATTCATTTCATGAATTTTGGTGCAAGAGTTGCGGTTACGTGCTACAAATTGAGTAGTCTCAAACAACGCAGTTTTTCGTCGACATGAAGTTGTGAACCTGCTCTGTCTCTGGCAGCATTAATAGACAAGAAAAAGAGCTCTGTAGCTCACTTAGTGTGATTGATATTGTTCGTGGAAAGCAGTCGTTTCTATGCCCGTGAAAAAACCGCACGAACTTATTCTCCAGCCCACTATTATCTATTTGATTCGTATTTCAATTTCACATATAATTCGTTCGTTTATTTCGAAATCTTCTCTAACTGGGTCCATATTCACCTTTTCCAACTATTGCATTCTGTCCCTTCGTGTTTTTTTTTGGTAATTGAATAGAAATCTTTCCGGTTTTTTCTAAACAAAAAGATCTCTGGAAATGTAGGGTAGTAAAATCTGTGTATGCCTCCGATGTAACAACTGCGTAACTCTCCGAGGTAACAACTGCGTAACTCTTAGAAATCCGCCTTTACTTTTTATTCTATAAGAGTTCGCAGGCACCATAAATCGAATTCGATCGAGCGCTGCGATCGATGGTGATCCGCGAAGTTTGCTTAGTGCGATGGATTTGAGAAATGTAAACAGAGCGCTCGGCACTAATGGTTTCATGTGCTGGCTTGGTTGGAAATGCATCGTTACACAAACATTCACAACAGGGCGAAAATTCGAACACAAGTTTTTATGCGTGTGAGTAATGCGCCGGTTTCTTTTTCACATGTATGCAGGGTTGAAGGGTATACTGTGCGCGCAGTGAAAAAATCGTACAGCGGGGTTCTTGCATTTTTTCGTCGGTGTCATGCAGAACAAAAGTTTTTATTCTGTTACGGGAGCACACATCGAGTTTCGGCGAAAACGCAGTTTGAATCAAAACCAACGAACGGTAGTAGTTTTTATTTGTCACATTCGCTGTTAAAAAATTTCATTTGTTAGCACCATTAATTCCTTACATTCTTTCAGATTTTCCGTTATGCCAATAGTAGGGCACGTTAAAATCGTATTATTTTCTCTACTTAGAGAAAAGTTCTCTCCATTGTTCCTTCGAACGTTAGTTGTTTTAATTGCTATTGAAAAATTTGCCCACACTAACTTTCATTAGATGTTCGTTATCTTTCGGACAACAACGCGATAGGATATGCGACGATTATTATCAGTTAGTGTTTGAATTTTACTTAATGGCACTGGTGCACTGGTCTTCCGGAAAAGAGAAAGGCGAACGGGTTGCTCAAAATGGATTTATGTTTTGGC
Organism: Ancylostoma caninum; assembly: GCA_037903475.1. Classification (NCBI taxonomy): domain Eukaryota; kingdom Metazoa; phylum Nematoda; class Chromadorea; order Rhabditida; family Ancylostomatidae; genus Ancylostoma; species Ancylostoma caninum. The sequence goes on along the minus strand of JBAJFG010000028.1, from coordinate 733,431 downwards.
TGTTTCAGCAGAAACATTCTAGAAGTTCAGTCTTATGGTCCAATATTTATACATGAAGGACTTTTAATATTCTATTACGAATGAATATTGAAGTATGAAGTGCTCGTTATAGAATTCTATGCTGCCACCATCACAGCGTTGTCGTGACCAAACCGATAAATCTCCCACCGGACCGTTCAAGAGAGATCACTTGTTGAAATTTCTTGAAGAACAAGCAAAGAACGAGAAGGACTGGGAAGATGTTGTCCCGTTCTCTCCAGGCATCAAACGAGGTAACGCTATAGTTTATCTAACTCTTCAAGAAATGTTCGTGAAGTCCCATTGCAGGAAAAGTTTGGGAAGGCGACAGTGGACGTGACTCTGGTGAAGATGGTGCCGATGAACGTGCGTCGGGAGTTGCCGGAATGGAGATGCCAATTGAGTTGGATCTAGACGATGAAGACGAGTTTGAAGAAGCACTTGATCATGCCCCCGAAAGAGATCTCGTAGACTTAGCAGGAATCCTTGGTAAGAATCGCACACCAGTTTGTGCCAGCTTTTACTGCTAACCGTTTTTAGTGCTATATGAAAATGTATATGGTTTTTCAGGCATGCATAATATTTTGAACCAGCCGCAATACTACAATGCGCTCAAAGGAAAACAGCAAGATGAATCTACGGGTGTGACTTTTGCGGGTGTTATTCGAGCATATGAGCCGAAGGAAACGCCAGATGAACCAGACAACGAAACAGACGTTGACGACTGTATCAAGTATCTTTCTGCTTTGTTTCCTACTTTCTTTGTATGTTTTTAAAAATATCTTGAACTCATGTATTTTTCTTCCAGACGGCTAGAGGAAAATGATGAGGATATGAAAGAAGTAAACATCAACAACATGAAGCGGGTTTCGAAGGTTTGTTGACGCTTGTTCATATAGGTTCTGATTAAATGTTTCACACAAGTACATCACTTCAAAACATATGTTATGATTCAAGGAGCGGATCAGAAGTTTAATTACTGCCGCCTGTGCTAGTAAACACATCACCAAGTTGAGTATGGCCAACACTGCTATATCGGATAGTGAAGCTCGGGTATGACTTTTCCATGCTCTAATTTCGAATGCTATTCTTTCCATTGATTTTTCTATATAATCACTGATTTGTTCTCATTCTTTCAGGGTTTGCTCGAGCTTCTTGAAACGTCACCTTCTCTGAAGGTGCTGAATATTGAATCAAATTTCATAACCCCTGAACTCCTTGCAAAGCTTCTTCGAGCTACTCTTACTACCCAGTGCCTTACGGAATTCCGAGCAGAAAACCAGGTAAACTGGTTCTTAGTTATTTGATTCCTTTTATGAACTGTTATTGAAACAGCTTTGCTTTATTCTTGCCTATACAAAACCGGTTTCGTTGATATTAGAAGTGCAATCAGTTCTGTAACTCCGTAGTTAGTTTTATTGCAAAAATTGCAAGCATCTCTAATGGGTAGGTCGTTCACTCACTTTTCTTTTTTTATCTAGCGATTTCCAAACTTCTTATGTCCTCGTTTTGAAAATTTTGTACACATACTGGCTCCTTTCCCACTTTTAATGAAGTTCATCTTCCTTAGCTCGACGCAATATTTTGCAAAAATCCTTTCTGCTAGCCTTGTGACACTTTTGTTAATTAATTGTTCCTCAAACAGTGGTCATCTTTATCACAAGTGTTTATTTGCTAATTGGGTGATGAGTGTTTGGGCTTGAAACAGAACAAGTTCAAGTGGTTGTTGTTTTCTAGCTCTCGAGTGTTGGTAAATCTCTTTCTCATAGGAACTTATTCCGTGCGAGGAGCGCTGACCTCTTTTCTCGCTAGTTTCTGCTACAAGTCCGCTAATCAAATTTTACTGTTGCGCACCGTTTGTTTTGTTCAAGCACCACCTGTTTGATGGATCGTGTTTATCGCGCCTTCCCTCTTTCCATTCTGTAGTTCGGAGCAGTTGCCGCTTTGTCATTCACCTTGCTAATTGCTTAATTGCAGACATGGCAAAATAACTCATGCCACTATTGTATCTGATAGCTATTTGAAATCAGTATCACCTTGGATTTCTTAATTTATGTCGACTTGAGTTGATTTTCATAGATTTGATGTTCATCTAGGCAGCAGTTTTGTTTGTACTGAAAGAATTTATCGTTCTAAAATTGTCGCTCCGAAACCACAATTAGAGTCGAGCGATGACATTCATTTTACTTGCAGTTGCTTAAGTGAAATTTTCTTCCCCGTCCTCGTTCATCTCATCACTTTGACTACACTTATTGTTTATTTTTCTAATTTTTTTCATTTATTCATTTACTAGTACATGTCACCGTCGGATCTAAACTCCTGACTGAGGGCTCCACCTGTTTAGCTGTGAAACCTTAGAATATTCTGCCGCTGCATATACAGGGTGCGGCTTTTGTTCCTGGGCAGGGGTTCCTGACCCCTTTGCTAGTCATGTTAACAATTTCAGAGCTTCACTTGTATACGCTCGTACTCTTCAAGCAACTTTACGTAGTATACCTCATTTTCCCATATACATTTTGCGAAAAATGAGTTCCAAAGAGAACGTGGTGCCGTCATTGCTCTGCATCGTGAGGGTGCGCCGAATTCGGAGATCGCAAAGCTTCTTCGGATGCCTCGCTCCACAGTTTAAACGCTTCAGACAGCTCGGAGATTGTAAGAATCGTCCCAAAACAGGCCGTCCAGTATCTGAAGCAAGAATTTGGGCACGACAGGCAAAAAGGACGAGAATCTTCCGAAACCCCCCCCCCCACGATCCATGGGGAAGGTGGCGTCGGATTTGGGTTTGAGTGAGAAGACGGTCCGAAGAGTCGTGAAAGAAGATCCTGACTTTCGTCCATCCAAGATACAGAAGGTTTATTACCTGAATGAATGGATGAAGTTGAAGCGGCTGCAGAAAGTTAGGAAGGTGCGCCGCTTGGACGCCTTTGGCCGTCATCGTCGGATCCTTTTCACCAACTAGAAAATGTTCACGCTCAATCCACTCAATCATAACCACCACAACGACCGCGTTCTACTCTAGAAGAATTGGGAACGTCCACACACAAGGCCATCGCGATCTTACCACTTCTATAATGGTCTGGGCTGGAATCTGTGCAAGCAGCAAGACTCCGTTGGTTTTCATTGAAAAAGGAACGAAGATCACGGCAGAATTCTACCAAAACGAGGTACTGAAGAAGGTCATTGTTACTTGGACCTCGTGTCACTTCGGTGGAGAGGCATGGACCTTTCTGAACTTTTCAGTAGGACTGGGGGCCCTCTCACGGAGCCAAAACCACTTTGGCTCTGTGCAGACATCTGTTTTCCGATCCGTGAGGGAAGGATGTCTGGCCTTCAAACTGTCCTGATTTGATCCCCATGGACTTCTCTATATGGTCCATCTTGGAAGCCAAGTTGTTCTCTTCTCGATGCGACTCCGCCGGCGGATTGAAACGTGCACTAAAACAAGCCTGGGACGAAATTACGGAGGAGCAGATCGCGGGCATTGTGAACAACTTTCCTAGACCCTTGAAGGCATGTGAAGAAACTAAGGAAGGACATTTTTAACATTCAATGTGATATGTTATTCCTAGTTCTCTATTCTGTAAAATTAATGATTGCTCATATTATAAGGATCGTTTTAAGCAAAAAATAAATGAAACAAAATGTCCGGGAACATGAGCCGCACCCTGTGAAGTATGTTATTCACAGTAACTGCATTCGACTTTAGTATAATACGTTGTCTTTTCAATTTCAACTCCAATCAAAATTCATTCTTTCAAAGCTTGCTCGTCCGCGGTCTTTGTGTGTTTGTAGTGGATCTAGCAAAAACCTCTCGGCTACAAAATTAACTTCGCATAGCGACATTTACGGTTCTGTTTTCTCTTTCACATGCTCTGATTCAAATCTCATCTTGCAGCGCCAATCCGTTCTGGGAAATCAGATAGAAATGGATATGATGCTCTCAGTGGAGGAGAATCAGTCCCTTCTACGAGTAGGTGTCGCCTTTCAGTCGATGGAAGCTCGCCATCGAGTGTCAGAGGCTTTGGAAAGAAACTATGAGCGAGGTGAGTGTATTTATGGTACTAGTTCGTTGAGGAGTTTTCTTATCATTGTTCCTCTTTGTAGTGAGGTTGCGACGTTTGGGGAAATCCATGGACTGATTCGGTCGCCTCCTGTAACTATCGGTCCATGCTTTCAACGCCAGAAATTAAGTGATATGATCTGCTACCGGCCTTCCCTTTCATGTAGTTCTTTGTCTTCACGTGTACACATTAGCACAGCATAGGTATAGAGCAGCTCCAGTGTCATGCATGGCCCTTCTAGATGAGTTCTCTTCCAATTTTTGTGATCAGGTTCAACGACTGATATATGTGTGCCCCCGTATACTCCTGAGATGCTTTATTCGCCTTAGTAAACTATAGTATGTCAGAGCTTCCGCTGTTGTTCCTCACCTTTTCACCTACCCATGTATTTTCAAACACTCCTTGATTCATATTATATGTGCAATTCGTTCAAGTCAAATGTGATGTCACACCTTTTGCTGTTCTCGACTGTGAACGAAATCTCCTTTCCCAGTTTTTGTAGTGATGCTTGCAGAGTATAAACCTACGCCGTCCTTTAGCTGGTGTTTGTATTACATTTCGCACTGATCACATTTGTTTTCTTCCTGGGTTAGAGAGGACGTGAGTACCTGTACCAAAAGGAAAGAAAGAGGAAAGGAATGCGCAGAGGTGATGGGTACGTTTCACAGTTCCCTACTATCTCATATGGTCATTACAGAAGGGTTCACTCTTCTAAATCACGAGAAGTTGAAGGATTTGGAGGGGAGAAGAAGAAGAAGAAGACAAGAAAATACAGGGAAATGAGGCGCAATAATGCTATCGCTTTTGCGGATGGGATGCATAATTGAATTATTGTTGTTGCATATGGGGTCCCTGTTTTGCCATTGAATGGGATGCCTCCTGTGCGAAACTGGAATTCAATTCCGCAAAAGAACAGCCGTATCATCAGACTGCTCTGCAGCCGGAGATGAACCCATGTTCCATATGTTCAGTTGTGGGAAGGGGAGAACGCAAATGCATCGGATACTACTGGTTTTTACTCATTCTGCTCTCCACCGACGGAGAAGGAAATTTTCAATAGAACAAGAGTTCTTAGAAGTATCTTTGAGAGCTGGGACACCTATTCATCCATTTACTCATTTTCACGCACCAGTTTCGTGGCTTGAACTATACCGGAGTTGTGGTCCCCTTGGCGCCCGGGTCTTCAACTCTTTGATCAGTAGTTCCCAGGGAGACTTCAACAGTGTCTAATATACTTTGGAGAACAAGAATGAGTGAGCGAATGACTGACAACAATAGGGATAAAGGATGATGTGAGGCAGTCCCAAGAAAAAAAAAAGATTAAAATCCAAAATATCTAGCTGTGGGATGAAAATGCGGTTGGTATACATCCGTTACCACCGGTTTTCATCCATTCTGCTATTCAATATAATTTATCCGTGCACACGTGCTTTTCCAGGCGCAAAGGCTGTGTGTTGGTAAGAGGTAATGGATTGATGATGCAACAGACGATTGATGGTTACCATTCAGAAATCATTCGGCTAAAGAAATCCTGCAGTGAAGTGAGTGGATACACTTGACTGCGGAGAAGTTGTTATTGGATAACAGAAAATCCAAGCCACATCAAGATATCTGTAAGAGCGCATTTATCCGACTGGGTAAAATATAACGGATACGCGCTCTGAAGGATTTTGCTGGAGGAGTTGAATTGTTACTAAATTTATTTGGATTAGAGTGCAGTAAAGAAGTGTTCGTTGCTCGACCACCAAACTGTTCTCAACCTTCGGAGTTTAGCTTGTATTGATTGACAACAACGGACGCACAGCACGGTATTCGAGTGTTTTCAGGCGTCTAGCACTTGAGAGTCATCCCAGCGATACCCTTGCCATACCGTACAGCTTCCCCGAGTGCTGAATCTGCAAACATCTTTAATATGTGCTGAATGGAATTTTCAAAGAAACTTTGTGAAGCTGCAGCTTCGAACTGTTGCATGGCTCCTCATCCCTCCACATATGAATGCAGCGCCTTATGATTAGCGACCAGGCGTGAACCTGGATGTTTATCGCTGTGATGGTTTGTGTATCGCATTTCACGCATCGTTCGCTGCTGCGATTGCTCACTCGGAGCATGCGAACCGTGGGAAATTCGCCGTCAGCGGCGACATCCTCGGCACGTGCTCGTCGCTGGATCATCGCCGCCCAGTTGGGCAACTTCTTTCTGCTCATTGTACTCTATCTACACGCCTACGTCGCATTCGTTGTGGGTTTACATGCGTTGTTCGCAAATCTGTCGCCTGGTTGGCGAGTCGATATTTACAGAGTGTCGAGTGTGACGTGCTGGGAGAGGAGCCGGTGAAGGACTACGAGAATGTGCGAACAAGGAGATCTGCGAAACGGACGCTGCCGTTGGAGCTCGAGGAGTACACCATTATTCTGGGGCAGAATACGCTAATTCCTGTAGGGTTTTGCTTCAGTGAAAATGCCAAATACCGGTACTCGCAGATAGTCACTTCAGTGTTCGACCAATCGAGTACTAGGATAAACCTTCAGATTTAGGACTCATGAATGTATAACCAAGCGAAATCAGGGCCGTAGTAAAGTGTCATGGCGGTGAGATGAATTCCAAAAGTTACCACCACGCTTTAAGTGATTATTGCAAGCCAGCTCACATCCATGGAGTAAAAGATAGCAGATCGTTGCCAGCCACGTCACTGCTAGAGCACGCATGTGGAACAGAGGAGATCATCGCTGTGTTAGGAGCTGATCGCCTTCTCATGCTGTGGAAATAGTGAGAGGGATGAGCAGACGCAGAATGAGATGCTCGGGGTAGCTAATTCTGTGTCCCCTCATCTCTCGCACTATTTCCACGGCATAAGAAGGCGAAGAACTCCTAACAGGGCGATGATCTCCTCTGCTGCCACATGCGTGCTCTAGCAGTGACGTGGGTGGCGATGATCTGCTTTCCTATACATCGTGGATGTGAGCTGGCATGCAATCATCGCCTAAAGCGTGCTGGTAAGTTTTGGAGTTCAACTCTCCATGACACTTTACTACGGCGTCAAGTTTTGCTTCCTGCGTCTCCTGACATCATATGGTGTCTGCGACAACCAATCATGCTAACCACCTTTAGTATGCTCGATTACCATTTCATGAATCTCAGCCATGGAAGGTTGCAGTAGAAAACCAGCAAAACCGACAGTTACTTGACGTCCTGCGCAGCTGCTACGCTCTTGCATGTCTCCTACTTACTCGAAATGAACATTACAAACCGCTAGCATATTTCATGCTTCAGATGGTCGATTCCCAAATGTCTTCTTGGCCGAATTTGGGCTCAGGTTTCTGTGGAGGGAGGTAGTCCACTATATCTGCTTCAAGCTCTAAATTTCAAGGCAACACCCACGATAACCTTCATGTCCAGAATTTTGAATGTTTTGGAGTCTGGTTGATAGTCCTAGTAATTCTACGCAAGTTGCACTGCCGAAGGTATTGGCGTTCCCAAGATTTGGCAAGTTAGACTTAGTATCCAGGTATCCGCGGATGAGATGTGGCGGGATCCAAATCAGCTGATTTCTTCCGCATTCACTCAGTTTTCGTAAGGTATGCTTTCCATGCTCATTTCCAGCAGTTTTATGTTGTGTTGATGACCCCTTCAATTCTTGTTAGACCGTACAATCGCTTCTTTTTTCCAGAACTTCCAAATTTTCAAATATGATATAAATTTCTGTTCGTTAGCTCTTTACATTTAACCATAAGTTTTGTTTCTTTTCTCAAGGCATGTCACTGTAGTGAACATTCTATTTCCCTTATGTTTGTGCTTTTTCTCCTCTAGGAAAGCTGGAAAATTAGTCGATTATCTAGTTGCGCCAAGAAATTCGTTGACAATAAAGGCAGCTCATCGACTTCCTTGATCCACTCCACCAGCGTAACTCGGCCGAATTGCTATAATGCAGCAAATTGGTAATATCCAAAAACCCTATTAACATGAGTTGTAACAAAATTGACCACATTATTCATGCTCCACAAAGAAACCCAAGATCGCTCCAAAACCTGAGTAACAAAGTTTTTCGTGGGTGCTGCCTTCAAGTGAAATTGTCACAAACCGTCAACATTTGATCATTTTTGAATAGATATTTGTTGAGGATTAGGTTTGCTAGAATTCTTCCAGCTGGAGGAATCCCGAAAGCCAAACCTAGCCTTGACGTGAACACCCAAATCAGATCTGAGGGCTGGGATTCAAGAAACGCTGACCAAACAAACCAACGATGGTTAGAGTGATAGGTTAGGCAAGAGACCACATAATGTCAGCGGCACCGAACGTCAAAGTTGGTCTGCTAGGACGGTTCTACGTTCATGAATCCTAGCCCAGCAAGCTGTAAATGGCACGCTATAGTGGAGAAACCAGACTAAGAATTCATCACCTCTCGGGATGCCACATGGATAGTGCCCCACCAATTATGTCTGATCCCGCATTCCTAAATTTCAAGGTAATAACTCTTTTTGCGCCTCAGCAAAACCGTTCTCTTTACACAAGGTGTGCATAGTGATTACCAATCAGTGTTTTCTCTTTTGCTATGGTCATTCCGGCTTTCTATTGCAGTTCTTTTGCACCAGTCTGTACAAAGCAGACGTATTGTGGTCCTTTTGTATATGAAGTGTAGGAAAACAGCAGAAAACATTGTTTTGCGTCATATTGCCCGTTTGCCTCTCGATTCTCAAGAGCATTCTCGAAATCTATTGTGCCTGTTCTGCAAGGTTGGCTGAGTACTCAGCTTAATGGATTACTCAAAAATTCAGTTTCGTGGCGGCAAACAACGAATGCATATAGAAGATAACAACGGATGAAAGAAGTTATACTTGAATAGATAAAGCGCAGCTGTGCTATGTGCTTCTACGTTCTGAGTTCACGTCATCTGTTGAGTGTTGAAAAGTCATCAAGGATATTTTCTCCAAAAATGCTAGTGCCGAAGAGGCTCCTTACACACAGCTTTACAACTCACACATTTTTTTTCGAACTTTTGATCAGTACCGATTGAAACTCCGAATTGATGTTGCTGATTTGTGGAAAATCCCGCAAAGGCCTAATCTGGTTATTCGGCAAAAAATACTATCGTTTGTTCAGCTTCTCATAGAAATCCCTTCCCTAGAAAGACGTGTTGGAGCGATCCTGTGCACGAATTCATCGCCATTGCTCGGATGTTGGTATGAAGTTGATGGGTTTTCAAGGAGCTCGAGGTGATCCTGGTTCACAGGGTCCTGTTGGACCACCAGGTGTGTTTCGCTTCTTAGTTGTGATAGTTTGAGACTTTCGATCTTTCCTTGGCAGGGAAGCGCGGTCCTGTTGGCAACGTGGGCCCGAGCGGACTTGTCGGAGATGCTGGTGAAGTTGGGGCTCCTGGAAGAGATGGTGAGCCCATTTACAGATGCTGACTACAACCAAACATCTGTTTTTGTAGCTAATACACATAATATTGTGTTCTTTCATCGAAATTCTTACCTTGCCGTTGTGAACTAGCCATAAGGTTTCCATAACAACTGGATGTTTCCTAGTTTACCGAGGTCGTCAATCCATCACTCACAATTTCCAGAACAAAATATCTGATCGCATCTGAAACCTGTTCTACTCCAAGCTTCTCAACAACTTGCTTTCTTCTTTCATTGTTGGTAAGTTGTCGGCCCAAAGCTTGTCCACATCTTGCAAGCTCAACGTCTGACGGAGCAGCACGTTTTCGACAAGCTTTGGGCTGACAACTTTCTAACAAGAAAAAGCGAAGGCAAGTTGTCAACATGCTTTGGATCGAGCAAGTTTCAAATGCGATCAGACAATTTGCTCTGACGGTTCTGAGTATTTCCCAAACTTGTTCTTAATTTTGAGCCATTAAGGTCGTTGCAACTGCACATTCCCCGACATGTACGTTCACAGAGTGCCAATTCCGGGACCGCCTGTGATCCAGGTACGAGAGCTCTTATCCCTAAGGCGAGCACATAAACATGTTCCGGCTTCGAAATGCAGGTAGAAGAAAAGATGGTGCCGGTCCCAGTAGTGGTAGTAAAGGAAGTGGAAGTTACACGGTTGGTTCCTTTTGAACCGACGCCCCCAGGTTTTGGTCCTCCTCCTGGTTGGTCACCTGGAATGCCTAAGCCGGATCTGAGCAGGACGAGGAAGCTTCCGAGGTATATCCCGAAACTTTTCATTCCATTTATTCCTTTCTTTCGGTCATTGTTCCAAACAAGGATGGTAAATTGTTGGATTCCTGATTGCATAGAGGTGATGAAATTCTTATTTGTGGAATTATCGCTTCCACATACATGGACGAGTTATTTCGCAGGTTCTCCACAATCACGACAACACCTACCCCGCCACCTACAAGACGAAGAAGGCCCACAACACCTGGAAAATACTTCGTGCCGCCAGTATTTAGTGAGCAGAAGCTTCTCTTCACCAATGTCTTTTTTAACTCTGTTTTCAGCACAGGTTGAGAACTTCGTCCAAAATTTTATTGATGAGCTTTCGGCGCTTAGCGCCTTCTTCAGATCTTAACAAAATCACACAATATATGCATTACATATGGCGATAGGGTGGCTATTTTTTACCCACCGAGCTTGTCGGCAAAGAGGGAGTAATGAATTCGCGCCGGGACCACAGTAGGCATTTAAGGGTCGTGAAACTGTGAACGGTCCGTCGTCGAATTATCACTGTTCCTCTTGCTTTCCCACAATCGATCAAGCAGTAAGTCGTAAAGCCTCCATGAGCTCCTCCTTGCTGTTGATCTCTTGTTTCCACCGCCTCATTTCTTTCGCCTCTAAGATCTTCTTTCTAGAGGTTTTTCGAGGTGGCGATGTGATACTGTAACCTCAAAATCTGGAGCAGACTCTCTCGTGTGCATCGCCGTGCTATGTTTGGAGAAACCATTACTGGTGTATGATTCTGGGTGCACGAGTGCTCGTCGATGCTCATCCAATCTTTTCTTCAGTGGCCTCACCGATTCTCTCACGTATCGCTGGCCACATCCAGTGCATGTGATGAGGTAAACGGTACCGCGTAAGTGACAGATTTTCTGATCACGGCAATACCAACACGATCGCTGTTTACATTCCGTTTCGTAAAGGCGCGACGATGTTAGCATCTGTTTGAGTGTTGACGGTGGTCGAAGTACAATGTGCACTGTAGGCCACTCTTCCGAACGATGAGATTGATCTATTTGGAGGAATTATCGTTCACGTATGACAGAACCAATGCAATGCCGTCAGGGGTCGAGTATGGTCTCAATGAATTCGCATTCCCTGTGTTGTAGCCGTTGTAAATGGGATGCTTTGTATTTGTTCATCACTCCTTAATCCTCTGTGCAAATTCGTTTGCTGGTCATCTTACAGTTCCGCACTACATTCAATTTCATGTGAAGTGGATCAGCAATCCGGGAAAGTAGAATTACGTTTTTAGATGAACTCTTCTTGTATCAGCGTATTTCCTTCTTTCCCTCATGAATCCGAACGCTAGTGTTCAGGAATGGTAAGAAGCCATTTCTGTCGGGTTCTTCGATGGTGAACTTTATGTGAACGTCTTTAGAATTCAAATTCGAGAGTGTGGCAGCTAACTCTGAAGGTATTGTTCCAACTGCAAAAACGTCTCGATGTGACGTTTATAAAAGAGTATTTCAGCTGTTAGCGATGCATTTTCGACATCATCGAGGTACACAATGGCCAGTAGTGGGGTGGTGCGGATCCCTATAGCGAGCCCTCGTTTCTGGGCATAGAACTTGTTGTTAAAGCGAAATATGTTACACAGAAATGTTGCCGTCAAAAGGGCTTCGATGTCCTTGCTCGAGAGAGCGAATAATTCCACTTCGTTACAATGATCATTCGAAAGTTCAATCAGAGTTCGGATGGCTGTGGTTCGGTTGATGTTCGTATACGGAGAGATTGCATCGTAGCTAACGTAGCATGCCTTATCCGGAATCTGACAGCTTTGAATCTCATTGATGAATTCGTTCAAGTTCACAATGTGAGCTCCCACAAATCGTAGAAGCGTAGCAAGGATCTTCTCCAGCAGCCGACTTATTCTGTCCGACGGTCCAGCGCAAGATGAGATTATTGGTCGCGTCTTCACTCCAGATATATTCATTGTGAAGTCATCGTTAGGCTCAAGCTTACGGGTTTTGATAAGCGAGTAATACATCGGAACTTCAGGGTGAGTTGTCAATAAACGCGATGTTGTACTTGCATCGAACTTTCCGCGGAGGACAGATTTGACTACGTCTCTTAGCAGTTGACATGATCTTGTGAAACAGCTGTTCGAACTGGGTTCGTAGACACTGTCGTCAGCAATCGCTGTAGTCGTTAAAGTCTTATCAAGGGTTTGCGGTATGACGACAAATGCATCGTCTTTGTAAAGTCTTCCTTGCATCTTTCAACTTCCTCAACCCTCTAAGCCCTTGCAAAGTTAGATTCGACTCAAATTTTGATCTTGATGCTTCCTGACATCTTCTTGCTTCCCAACTGGTGGTTTTTTTCTGAGAAAACTTTGGAGATGCTTTTTTTCTGGATAGCACCCTGCCTTTCCCTGCATCCGTGAGCATGAGATCAGTAAATCTTTTGACTTCTGAGCTAATTTGCGACCATGGAATGGCAGGATGGAAGCAACAGGGCGATCCGTCCGCGTTTTGTTTTACTTTTACCTTCTACTCAAAAGTTTAGTTAAGGCGAAAATGGCACCCTTCTATTCGGAAACTTCACTGATGAATGGGGTAACTACACGAACTTCACAACTGTTGAGCCGTACACCGGACCACCGACCCTTGGATACAACAGAAGAGGTTGGTACCTAGTTTGGGCACTCGGCATCTTTTTAGCTTCTGGTGGCTGATTACAGAATGTATGTTGGCTGCTGTGGGAATTCCAGTGCTGCATGCGGAATCCCAGTATGGCGAGGTCAGCTGAGATTACATTTGATTTCGTTATTCCACGAGTGCTTTGCATTTTGGAGCTATTACCAAAAATCCTTGTTATTAGCGACAGTACGCTGCTTTCCGTTCTGAGTGGGAAAACACCCAAAGTCTGTTCTGCAACATGTGGCGGAATTCATGGCCGTTCCTGGGAAAGTAAAGATCTGCCCGCCGCGATGAAGTGGGCGAATACTCGGTAAAAATGGGTTTACCTCGTCCCGACGACTCGTCCCAGTCGAAGGTAACGAGTAATGCCAAAGAAATCAAGTTGTGTATGTTCACTTTTCGATAGAGAAACTCGTAAAACTCAATCATAAATGATCGAGAAACTCAGAACATTCCTGGGAATGTTCATGAATCCCGCAACTGGTAGTATAGTCACGCATTGTTCGAACCACACGAAAATAGCATGCAGTAGTGCAGTAGTAAAAATTCTTAGATGTAGAAAATTTTTCCCGAGAACTCGTTCATTCCGGATGATCGGGAAGCAAAGCACCTACCCTTAAGTGTCTATGAATTCTATTATATTATTGAGTAGACGCTATACCCGGCTTCTACCCCGGCTATCTCACACTGCTGAAGACAGTTGCTACTGCCGATAAATTCATTTAAAATGCCCGAAATTTTGGTGACCAGCATATTAGCGAAGCACAAGTGACCCTTTTCCACCGACTCGTAAGCGAAAAGTTATTCCGATAGCTCTGAATCGATGCATTCGTGCAAAATAATTGTCATATTTACATCGAGCGTGTTGAGCAGCCCCAGCAGGTATGTCTTCACTGCCCCATGGCGTTGAAAAGCAAAAATTCAATAAGGTCGACAAATCAATATTTCGCGCAGGACGGACATCACGTTCGTGCTCTGCGTACTGGAAAACCACGATAAACGTGTTCTTGCCTGTCCCCGAGCGAAAATGGGAAAAATCGATAAAACGTGTTCTCGCCTGTCCCCGAGCGAAAATGGGAAAAATCGATAAAGTCAATAAATTGATATCCCGCGCAAAATGGTTGCCATATTCATGCTTAGCGCATGAATAACCCCAGTGGGCATGTCTTCAGCGCCTATGGGGAAGAAAAGCGAAAAATCGGTAAAATCCAGAATGATTGTCTTATTCGTGTTCAGCGCAGCGAAAAACCCCAGCGGACCTGTCCCCACTGCCCTCCTCGACAAAAGTAGCGAAAAATCAATAAAACCGATATAATCTGTAAGCTAGCTATCTATAACCACCAGCCGGAAGTAGCCTCTAATCTCCGCCAGCCCTTGATGGATGATGCATGCAAATTTGGTCGCGATTGGTTCATCCTCTGCGATTTCTATTCGGAACATGCATACAAACACACAAACTTTCATCTTTATATATACAGATTGGGAGGATTCTTGGAGTGCAGACCCGCTACTAAACTTAAATCCTGTTTATCTTTTAAATAAACCAACCAAGAATAAGATAAATAAACCAAGAGAACTGCCCTAACACGACACATGTGTTCACTGGCTATTTCTGACAATATCAAAATCTACGAATTCTTTGAAAATTATGTGCGCTTCACTAGGTCGGTTCGTGGATGCGCGATTCGCACCCGCAATCGGACAGCATGGCTGAGAAACGATGGGTCACTGATGGCTACGCTTCCCCAGTTCTTTACGAATATGAGAATGAGAGGCAAATGATGAACAAGGTGCAAAAAATAAAGTAAGCAGTTTTGTTATGAAATGTTCACTGTTTGGATGTGTTAACAAGAACCTTGTAGGTACTACGTCGACTACTTGGCGTCAGGAACTGGAAACCTAATTTACAACGGCTCTTACTACTACCACAAGCACGGCTCTACTGCATTGGTTCGGTGAGATATTTCTTATCTTGCTTTAGGTGAATTCCTCACTGGTATCTTCTGATCTATGACGAAAAGTGACATTTTGCCCAGATTCGTTCCACCAGCTCTAACAATTGTAGTGGCATTTATGACAGAGAGTCATTTGTCATTGCAATCGGCGAAATTTTCTCTTATTCTGAGCAAATGGAGAAAAGAGACCCATTTCCATTCGGTTCCCACTGCTACGCCAAAACATCATTTACTGCGGTCGGAACAAAGCAACGATGAGATTTCGACCAAATGATACATCACTTAGTGTTCTATTCAATCTTATGTGCTTGTATTCAGACATTTTTGAGAATAGGCTTTGCTCTATTCTTCACAGGTTGTTTTATAGGCAGCCTAGTTACATAAATTCGTGAATATCACTGGAATCACTCTTTGGATCAATAGAACCCACCAATGAACTTATCCATTTATTTATTTTGAGGCGTGTTACGTATTTACGTGTGCGATATTTAAACGAAACACCTGAGTTTCAAAACGAGACGGAAGAGAAGGAAAAGAATATAGAGACATGGTTCTTTGACGTAAATTATTATTATCAGCTCGCAAAGGGGAAAAATCTAATTTTTCATTTATTAAATAATCAAGAGTATCTCAAATCAGAAATACCAGCCTGATCGTCCGGCTAAAGCCGAACTCTCAGACTTCTTTTCATGCTCGCTTCGCTCGCATATTTTTAGTGTCCACAGATAAGATTAGTGCAGTTGGATGAACAGACACTAACCACAGTGGAGTAGTCTTCACCGCGGCTCACGGAACCATTGGCCCATTATGGACAACTCTTTTCCAACCATTTGTGGCAACGCATTCCGGTTCGCTATGGTGGACGTAAATAGTAAAAAGTGACCAAATCAGTGCAAATTGGGTTTGGACCTGAACAAAGGCGCACGCTTATCACACCATTGGGACTCGTCCCCAGGCGTTTCTTCACTTTAAGACGCCGACGTTCCCCCTTCCCCTTTTTTTGGACGCCGATGCATCCTTATCACACCGTTGGATCCGTCTCCAGGCGTTTTCCTGCATTTGGACCCTGAGGCACCGTTATCACACTGTTGGACCCGAATCCATGCGTTTCCCCGCTTATGGGCGCCGAAGCATCCTTGTCATACCGACGGCACACCTCTAGCACACCCTATGGCCTAATCCTCATCCGTCGTCCGCCTCGTTCTTCCTCTTCGTTATAAAGGCATACTACCCGTCTCTATCAGGGATGAGCGGATACGAGAATTTCCATGACCCGGATAACGGTGCGGATAACGGATAGGCCAAAAATGACCGGATAACGGATACCGGACAATGGATAACGGATAACGGATAAGTATCCGATAACTAATAAGTTAGCAGACATTTATCAGTTAGATAACATTGGCTTTCATCAGAACATCGTGTTAAATAAGGAATCATTCCATATGCTACAAGACTGCACCTTCTTAAGTGCTGAATGTGGAGAAGAATTAGAACGAATTCTTTAACTCGTTTGTCTTCGAAATTCGCCATTCTCACTATGAGGTTGGGCATGGCGTCGTAATAAAGATGTGTAAGTATAGTATCTAAACTTTGCCATGAAAATGAACTCCCAGTGATATTAGGATGTTCGACACGTTGATTGGTATATAAGTTACTTGAGATGATACATGTCTGCAACTTTTTCGGTATAAAGTGTTTCCAAAACGAAGGCTGGCCCTTAAAAGGTTTCGTTCCCAACACTTCGACGACATCGCGATTTTTTGAGGGCACTCAAATATGCATTGCTTCATGTATCTTTTGCGGAATTCTAGTGAACTCACTAGTACCGACTATAATGATCGTATTGAATATCCTGAACGATATTGGCTAATAGATTCAAAAATAGATTCAAAAAATTTGGTAAGAATACCAAGGTTCAATGCCTGGACGAAATGAAGCACGCGAAGAAGATGCACTGCTCTTAGGTGAGCGTGGTCATCAACTTCAACATTGTTAGTTAGTGGCCACAACATTAGTCAACCATGTTGCCTTACAAAAAAAAAGAACTCAAGATTGTCTCACAATGTCGGGCAATCCAGAATCGAGAGAACATGAGTTGAAGCTTTTCTTCCCGAGCAAGTACTAGTATTTATTACCTCTTCTCACCTCACTCCAAGATTCTGAACCACTGATGAATGATGACAGAAGACGCGCTGGGACGAGTGATATAATGGCTTCTCTTGAAATGATAGCTCTCCTCTGAGCTGAGAACGAGCGAAGTGAAGCCAACATGCTTCCGGCCTTATCCGCACCTTTATCCGGCGGCAAAAGCCCGGATAACGGTGCGGATAACGGATAGGTGAAAACGTACGGATAACGGCTAAACGGATAACCGGATACGGATAATCCGCTCATCCCTGGTCTCTATCCTTCTATATGGTTCTGTGATCATAAGCTTATCTCATTCATTCCGACCGTGGTGAAAACAACTGCCGGCTATTAACTTGTCTGAACATGACAAAAGTGGCTCGAAACCCTGTAAATCAAGATGGCTGGTTCTCGTGTGTGTGTGTGTGTGTGTGTGTGTGTGTGTGTGTGTGTGTGTGTGTGTGTGTGTGTGTGTGTGTGTGTGTGTGTGTGTGTGTGTGTGTGTGTGTGTGTGTGTGTGTGTGTGTGTGTGTGTGTGTGTGTGTGTGTGTGTGTGTGTGTGTGTGTGTGTGTGTGTGTGTGTGTGTGTGTGTGTGTGTGTGTGTGTGTGTGTGTGTGTGTGTGTGTGTGTGTGTGTGTGTGTGTGTGTGTGTGTGTGTGTGTGTGTGTGTGTGTGTGTGTGTGTGTGTGTGTGTGTGTGTGTGTGTGTGTGTGTGTGTGTGTGTGTGTGTGTGTGTGTGTGTGTGTGTGTGTGTGTGTGTGTGTGTGTGTGTGTGTGTGTGTGTGTGTGTGTGTGTGTGTGTGTGTGTGTGTGTGTGTGTGTGTGTGTGTGTGTGTGTGTGTGTGTGTGTGTGTGTGTGTGTGTGTGTGTGTGTGTGTGTGTGTGTGTGTGTGTGTGTGTGTGTGTGTGTGTGTGTGTGTGTGTGTGTGTGTGTGTGTGTGTGTGTGTGTGTGTGTGTGTGTGTGTGTGTGTGTGTGTGTGTGTGTGTGTGTGTGTGTGTGTGTGTGTGTGTGTGTGTGTGTGTGTGTGTGTGTGTTCCTAGGTTTTGCGCATTAGTGAAAGCGGATGCTGTGTTCCGTTTTGTCAGTTACTACGAAAAAAACCGTTTTCGTTGCCATCAGTTTAGCCCGTTTGCAAAGAATGGCCGAGTTACCCGGTTTGAAATGTAAGGAGGTGGGAATGCAAGCAATTTTTATCAGAAGGAGAGAGAGTGAGTGATTGTAAACGAATGGACCTATTCATTTCATGCTACAACTGATCCCAACTGAATGGTAGCACGCAGCTAATCTTTCTATAGTTTGAGAATGCTGTTGTCTGTGACTGCGAAAATTTTGTAGAATTGTTGTGACAACTGCAAGGCATCCAAAACGATCAAGATCTCGAACACGGAAATTTCCGTGGATGCTGCATTAATACATCTGATGTGTGGGTTATTTCTATACTGCTAAAGATGTCGAAAACCGACGGTAGCATAGTCGCTTACAGATGCTTGTCGGCCTCAGTCGGCCAGACAAGTAACGTCGGACTTCTCTAGACTCCACCAAAGCAAGAGATGACTGAGGTCTGACGCCCCATCACCGGTCATAATGACTATCTCTCCTCAACTGGAATAGTTTTGAAAAAAATGACGGCAACGCGACAAGGACTCCACTGACAAGCCGTCGATTTTCGACACACTATGAGAAGCATTGCATATCACTGCAATGCTCTGCGTAAGCTGTTACGAAAAGACGCAGAGGACGCTTGTTTACTTCTTCCCGCTTTTGGGCCGAAAAAATACCGACTGTTCTTGTCATAACTTTTTGCGCATTCTTTCTGATGTGTGAGTATGCAATTTCGTTCTTCGAATTGAGACTTGTCCGCTTTGGTCTCGGAAATGGGTTATGGAGGAGGAAATCAGAGACTCCATTCATAATATTTCTTTGATTCATCGCTGCGATTTAATATTTTTTTAGCTACGATTTGGAGACAACAGATCAGATTGAGGCGGAACTCGGCGACATTGCACACAAAGATTGCGGACGTCTTCCCGATCACACTTTTGAGGTTTGCACTACTGATTTCCTCTCAAGTGCTGTGAAGAAAATAAAGGTTGTTTAGGATTGCAACGAAACTGAGAGGCATCCATGGTTATACAATCGCCCACATAATTATGTGGACTTTGCGGTGGACGAGAACGGGCTATGGGTTATCTATATGCGACCGGAGAGCGATTTCCTTTACGTCAGTAAGATTGAACCGGTAGGTGTTGGCAACATTTGAAAGTCGTTGGATCATGCAATGTGAGGACCTGGCAGCAGCTAATTCCGACCACTTTTGAACTTTTATATCCCCTGCCGTTACTGGATGATGAATTCGGTCTTCTAGAACAGATTTTGAGAAGTCATACTCATTCTGACAGTGATAGGCTGCACCCAACAGTTTTCGGCGAATCATTGTCTCAGCTCTATCTAACAATTTTTCGAGAGTCTTTTATCAGGACTTCTTCATCGTTGACTCGTGGGAGATTCCGGATGTGAATGCAACACAGCTGGCGGACGCTTTCATCATGTGCGGTGTGTTGTATGGACTACAAAATGCCACCACTCGCGACTCTCGTATCAGTTTCGCTTACGACCTCTTCAGGTTTGCGATCTTCACATTTCAGACTACAACTTGAGTATTTCTTTTGGCTTCTCTTGAAAATTTGCTGGTCAAGAACAAAACCACTCATTTTTAATATCTTTCCCAAAAAATTCCATTGGTTCGACCTAGTTATGCCTTCAAATTCTCTTTTATCATGCAAGAAATAGTCCTGCAGTTGGATGACGGGGGCTGCTGCCCTTACTATTTCATTTCACAAGGGATTTCACAGTATGGTTGGAAAGGAAGGGGAGGGAAAATCATTCCTCATTGGTCTAATGTTCTTATTTGTGAATTAGCTTCGCCATGAGAACTCAAAAGACTCTGCACTGTGCTGAAGCCGCTCTCCATAGGCGGGATTCATGAACGTTCCTGAGAAGGTAGTGATCCACCTGTTATTCTAAGGGAGATGAGTTTCCCTGGTACAAATGCGTTTTTTTTTTTGTCTGAGCGACTCTTCTCTGCCGGTGATAACAAATTACGATAAAGGTACATATAATAGCATGGCGGATCACATCTTTCTGAGAAATTTGCGCCACTCTGGATGAATGGAAAATTCAGTCCCTTCCTGGGAACGCTCATGAATCCCACCACAGGAGAGCGCATCTTGCTGAAGGTTTATTGCTACCAAGGAGTGTTTCACTGAGCAAATGAACATTTTTTTTCATTTGGGTTGTGCTTAGATGTAGAAACATTTCAAATCTTCATGGCATTCGACAAACTGATATTAATGCCGTTTGGTTTCTGGAGAATTTTTTATTGATTACATCCTATGTGTTTTTTCCGGTAGTTGTTAAGATTTTCCACAGAAAGAGTATTGAATAAATTGTGGGAAAACCCCAGGGTGACGCCCAGAGCTTTGTGGATACCCTACCAAATTTTTTGATGTTTGTTCTGGTAGATACTCAAGAAAACGCTCACCAAATTTCATGTTTCCATTGCAGTCGATGAAATACGCACAGACTTTTGCTCTAACTTTTGCGGCACTCTTTAGTTGAGAGCTCATTAAAACCTTGAACAGCTCACTGAGCTTTGTCTTAACGTTGCTAAGACTTCCGAAACGATACCAAAAGAATCCAGGAAACGGCTAAGCAGAATTTCCCTGATTTCTCATGCGCGGTTGGAAGACAGATGAATAAATAGAATTTACAGAAACGAGACTATTCCTGGCCAGGTGGCGTGGTACAATCCCTACCAAGGACTCACCATGCTGCACTACAACCCCGTCGATAGTCGGCTGTACTTCTTCGACGATCGGCGTCTACTTAGCGTCAACGTTAGAATGGACGAGGAAGAGCCGTACTACGACGACTGAGCGGACAATCGCCACAACCTCAGACTCTGGAAATGCGTTCAGCAACGTGAATAGGCATCGATTGTACGACTTTTACGTTCAGCATTGCTACTGCCATTTCGCATCATTGTATTGTCTGCGTTGCCTTAAAGATAAGCTATAAAACTAATTGGAATGCGTTTCGGAGAGGAGTGCACGAGAAAGCGAGTTACCTCTGGCGCGAGTTACCTGCCGCTCGCCACCGGCCGCCATAGAAATGCGGTTTTTGCTGCGCGGCGCTGCTGATGGAAGGGCCTCATCCAAGGTTACCATGGCGGGTGTAAAGAAAAACACGTATTATATCGCTCCGCCCCATTCGGGTTCGAAAGTTCGGATATGCGCTATGCTCGATGCGTCTCGCCTAGGGTGGGTTTTGGTGGCTGGTTGTTACTCAAACTCACCATATTCGCCGAAGGTTTCAGGCAGTTTATAGGCGCAGAACACTTTTTTCTCGGTTGTCGACTCTCGTACAGTGTTTTTTCCTTTTCAAATCAATTTCCTAAAGTGCCATTTCAAGTACCATGGGCTTTGTGGATCAATGGGAAGCTCATTTCTCACTTACTGAGTTCCAGTTCCAAAAAACCTACCTACACAGAGCTCTGGATTATTGTCATTGTGATTACATATCGCTCACAAGATGTTTTAAGGGCAATTTACACTGGATGCGTGCGACTGACGCGTGACTGACGCACGCATCTAGTATAAATTACCCTTTACCACAACTGGAAAATCTGAAAACGTAAGAAGCGCATTCAGCCGCGGTAGGCTAAAAAAGAACCATTTGAAAGGAAACCACTAATGCTATTCTGCACAATTTCGCATCAAAAACGACAAAATGGTCTAAAAGCTCAGAACTGGCAGTGAAGTGCAGCCTGAACAATGGTTGAGAGTTACAAATGCCCGTATGCACACCTCAATTCCTGGTGGGGGGAAATGGAATTGTTTGTCTCTTCTTCTTTCCAACAATGTGATAGAATCCTTGTCTTGCGTCTATTTCGACAAAAACCAATTCTTTACCTTAAGATATCCTCCACCAGCACTGACAGAAGACCCCAAGACGCTGAGTGAAGCTGCTGACCGCGGCGCGCAAGTGGTTGGAGTCCAAAATATTGAGTTGGTTTCCCAACTAATCCAAATTCGGAAGAGGTGTTTAAGAAGCCGATTTTCGTACCATTATCTCTGTTAACCCTACTGAAGGAGATCCATGCAAATGGGTGCCCACCTGGTGAAATCAATACGATTCAAAATCTATTTTTGGCCAAGTCCTGAAACGAACGTGACCTGGTGTAAAGAGCGCTTTTGGGGTAAAACAACGCGAGAAGGGATACCAGTTACCTATAGTTCTATCGAGAAATCTCTCTTCAAAACAGAAATGTAATTCCGAAAGCTTCTCGCATTCTAAGGAATATGTTATAAGAACAACTGCCAACCAAGGCGACCAGTGAAGTCTGTCAGCAAAAATTCATGGACTGCTAGTTTCTGGAAATATTCCGTGCCCCAGTGCACAAAACGTGTCCGAGAGCTGTCGGTTCCGTGAGAGCTCCTCACAGCTGCCAGTGAGGGAGCTCGGCGGTGCGAGATTCTGTGGACTTGGATCTGTCCACGAAGCTTTCATTGCTTTTTGCTAGTTGGTTTGCAGCATCACATCTGATGAGCACGAGTCATCTGATTGTTCGCCTGCTTCGGTGTATCCTTGGTGACCAGAGACAACTGGGCAATTTACTTACAAGGGAAGTGCAACAGGCCAGACTCGCAAATCGGAATGAAACCTATCTGGCTTGAATCTTTGTTGGAGAGGGTGTTACAGTATATATTTCATTATTGCCCTCGATTCCAAAAAAAAAATCCCACCACAGTACCATATGCGCTGCAGCACTCGTCCGTCAGCGACGATGTGGCCGAGTGGGGAGGATGCTGCACTGTCAGCTCGAGAGTTTGAACCCCGTCATGCGCACCTACCTGTTTTGCTCTCTCATTTTTTTATTCCCCCTGTGTTGTTGAAATCAAATTTAAAAGGTTAGAAGATAATACTTATCCTTACTGACGCACTAGGCACGGAATAACTACGTTATATAAAACCTGCTTTTCTCCCTCGATTAGCTATAAAGTAGCAGTCACTTTTCACGACTGTAACTCAAAATCTTTCCCACTCGGTTCATAATGAGACTCGAGGGAAAGCTGTACGATCACTAAACTACGTTCATAGCATAGTAGTTATTCTATAGCTAGTACGTCAGTAAAGACAAGTGTTGTCTTCTAGCCCTCCAAAATTGATTTCAATAACATAGGAGGAATAAAAAACAAAAATGCAAAACGAGTGTCAATGACGGGATCCAAACCCTCGACCTCCTGCCTATCAGTCCGCATCCTCTCCACTCGGCCACCTCGTCGCTGACGGACTAGTGCTGCAACGCATATAGTACTGTGGTGGGATTTTTGTTTTTTGAAGCCGAGGGCAGTAACAAAATATATACTGCAACACCCTCTCCAACAAAGATTCAAGCCAGATAGGTTTCATCCCGATTTTCGAATATGGCCTCTTGCACTTCCCTTGTTAGTAGTAAAGTAAGAGTTTTGCCCTTGATTTTTGTGTTGTTTGCTTAGAGCATGGGTAATTATTGAACCTGACCCTAGCACTTTCCTGTACGTATCGAGAACCTGTTTTGCAGAAGCCGGGGGAAGCGCTGCGATTGCTATCGCTTGTCACTCGCACGCTGCTATGTACTTTCTGCTTGGATTCATCTTTCTGTACAGGTCCCTGCCCATCATTGGAAGTGTGGAGGATTTCATACTCTTAGGTATGATTATCCATGGCTAGCAGCTAGGTGTATGCAACTTCACACATAGCTAAACATACTGATGACAGGAAGATGAAGGTTAAATTTGGGTACGTCAACACTTTTCCCATGGGTAATTTCAATGACGCACACGGTCCCAGATGTAGTCAGTAAAAATTGAGAGGAAATTGATCTACTTGAAGAGATGACTAGCTCTGACTAACCCTGGGTAAAGGCACTCCGACAACTTACCGACTGAAACCATATAACTTTCGTTGACAAAGATTGTCAAAGAAGGAAAGAGTCAATAAAGTCAAATTTTTCTTTTTGCATAAAATAACAGGTATTGTGAAACGCCTTGAACCATTCGATAATTTGCGGTCAGATTAAAAAACATCGTTGCGAAAACATGCGAAGTATTATCTACGAGATGATCTCTATGCCGGTTGTTCATCTAAAGCGAATCGATCTGGAACGTGCTCCGCAACCTTTGCTTAGCAACACTTCCACTTGCACCTCTGTTCCTTCCCAGATATTTCCGAAAACCCCTTCCCGACATTGATTCCATGATTTTGTGCACTTTTCCAATGCGGAACAGTTATTCGTGTCACGCGATTGGGTAAGTACCACTTGGGTCAATTTAAGAGCTGGCAAACGGAGCTGTTTGTTGTGTTTTCATGGTCTCAAATTTGGGCCACTTCTCTCTATATCCTCGTGAACCTCTTGTACTCATCTGGCACCTATCTACAGTAGGTTGAAAATATTTGCTTTGATATGCCTTCTACGAAAAGGTATGTATGGTATAAATAGTGGGATCTGTATTTGGGTCAATGGCCACTTCATCCATGTCGTGCTATATGTATTGCAAGGCTAGGACTCGTGAATGCATAATCAAGCCAAAAAAAGGCTAACAGACCAACTTTCGCGTCCTCCGTCTCTTAGCATTACGTAATTTCTAGGTCAACCAGTCACACTAACCATCGCTGGTTTTCTTGGGTGTCGTTTCATGAATCCCAACCCTGATCGCATGTTGTCATTAGGTCTGGGTCCTGCGGTGATTGCTCATCCACGCGCGTATCCAAAGTGTAAGGGTAAAGGTAAAAAGTAAAAGTGAATATTTCCTTACCTGGCGACTGCTAGAATCTGTACAAGTAGCACAACAAGCGTATAGGATGCGACTTCTGTCCCAGAAAAATGGTTGTTATGAATATGCTATGGAAGGAATCCAGCCAGCAGGATTTCTATTAATTTTACATGACTTACTATAAGTTGATGGAGATAATTCTGGGAACCAGTCATTGGGACCTTACGAAAGAATACTTCAGTTTTCAAATTGGATACGATGACTAGATCTCTTTTTCAAGCGACCTAGCTAATGAAATATAAGGATCAATAAAATGCTCCTTCCAGAAACTTCATAGTCCCATCATTACAGAACAGAAACAGAATGACGAGTTTATACGGAATGAAACCTTTGGACTTGAGAGGACAGATTTTCCGATTTTTTTTTTGACTCAGTGGGATTGGGCCTAGCGGTCGCTAGTTACCTTGGGTTTATGACATAGTATGGGTGGTTCCGCCATCCCACCCTCTCTTCTGATGCGCTCCTTCTGCACGCTATTGATGAAAAATTATTCCGAGCTGTTCTTTTGTTGTTCTAGTAGATGGCACTTTTCAGCCCATCTCGCCTTTAAACTGCTGATAAAAACCCGGAGAAGTGTTCGAAGACGTTGTAGAGCACACCAATACGAAAAGCACACGAAAGTTCATGTCCACGTCAAAGAGGGTTCACAACAGGCTCACTTACATTTGACCAAGCACACTCCTTCTTAGCAGTCGCTTTTGCCAGCTATCCCATGAAAAATGTCGGTTTCCCTTCTATGTGGAGCTCTGAAGTTCTGGCAGACAAGAATTGATAACCAAAAGGTGAGGTTTGTCTAAGAATGCTGTAAATTTGTTCATCATCTGTGCCACGGGGTTTCAACGCACAAAATATTTACATTCCCCCACTCAGAACCTCAAAACCTCAAAAACAACTTGTTCAACAACATTTGGCGGACAATTTCCTCATTACATCTGAAACTTGCTCGGCCCAAAGCTTGTCGATAACTCGCGTTCACGCCTCCTTGCCGACAAGTTGTCGCCAGTAAAAACTTGTCGATAACTTGTTTTTGCCGTTTCTCGCTGACAACCTGTCAGATGTATAAAATTGCCGAAAGTCGTTAAGGCTTGTCAAGAATGCCTCAACTGCCCCTTAGATGATAGCAAATATATTTCTAAAATTGTGCCGTGGCAGCAATTGCTTTGATGTTCTCAATGGTTGCATGAGGGAACTTGACTCTCTCTCGTCGGAAAGTTGTTCGGCTGAAAGTGGTGGGAAAGTTGTTTTACAGGAAACCTGCCGACAGCATGTCCTAGCTCTTCCTTTTCGACAAGTTGTCCAGAGAAAAAGTTGCTCACAACTCGTTTTTAGATGTCATGATGACTTGTCGACAACGATTTGCTAGTTAGAAGGTAGTTTGCAAGTTGTTTTGGAGCGAATGTGGGCCAACATCTTGTTCTTGGGGTGAACGTCCTCATGGCAAAAGTCACGATCAATTGGGGAAGTTTGTCAGATATTGACATATTTTTGTAACATATGAAAAATATTGGTGATCATCCGTCGATTCTCCTCAATTCTATGATTTTCTGAGTGTATTCGGAATTCCTGGGAGGACTATTTTAAGGTGATTCAGTGTTTGATTGGTAATTTTTGATGCGCTGAGTGCAATCACATTATTCGACGATCTTTCGGAAATTCTGTTTGAATTTTGAAGAGAACTCGTACTTCTCCTATTGACTAGATCTCATATTAGACGGTAAAGTTTCCAAAGCATTCCAGAGCGGAAAGCAAGACCTTCCGTCGCTGAATTTCTTTTGCACTTGTTTTCAGTGCATTTGAGAAACACAACATTTGAACTAAGTAAGTGGGAAAATAGCGAGTCTTCCATTGGATAAGAGTAAAGAGCACCCCAGGACAATGTTAGGATACGAAAATGATCGCTGCATCGCGAAATTCGACGCAATCAGTGATCGTTGCGCTGAAAAGCGCGTACGAGAGAGGGCAAATGAGGAATTGGAGGGACTGAATGGAGGGAGAGATCGATCGACCGCTGGACAGCGGACGTTCGCCGCCGTGTTCCAGGCGGTTTTGTCCTCTTGACCATCCCGTTTCCTGTCTCGACATTCGTATAGTGCACTGAAAAATTCTCCTCAGCTGCTGTGAGAGAATCCCACATTCAGGACACTGCTTTTCCACAGAAATAAACGCTTCTAGCCTTATTTTGATCCCATGCAACAGTGGATGATTAAACATTGGTCGTTTCTGGATAAAATTTGCCAATATGTCTGTTTTCTGGATCAGTAATCATTTCATCGCATCATCCGCCATAGAACAGCTGGTCAGAGCAGTAAAAGTTTGACCTGCGCGTGGCGTCAATGGATCGTTTACGCTGTGCCGAGCTTCGCCATCTGTCTTTTGTTTATTCAAGGATCCAACTTCTTCTGTGATGAATCGCTGGTGCGTTTATAGTGTCCGAGTCTTTTTCTCCTAAACTCATCTCGTCGCGTGCCGTCCGCCACCCGGTCATTCTGCCCTTATGTCGGTGTTTACCCATTCTTTAGTACGAGATGTTGGCTATGTACTCTGCTCGAGAAATATATTAACATATTAGTTAGAAGTGAAATCGAATATTCAACTCGACTAAATCAAAAATTCGATTTTCTGAAAATAAAGAGAAATGCTGCTCCGACAAGTGGATGAGAAGAGCTGTATAACCTTTTCTCGAACACTCGAACATTCAAATATTCGAATTGTTTCCTCAATTAATAATCAGAGCAAGCAAATTAATCAGTTATCATTTGTCCCTTAGCATAATAGCAAACATTAGAAATTTCCAGGCTTGTTGGATAGACTTCTGTCCGTGTTATTCTATCTATACGTCTTCCACGAACATGAACTTTTTGAGTTCGCCTTCACCTGATGACTGTAGACCGTCTTTGCTGCACTGTTTTTCCTCACCAATTTGTCGAATATTCGAATTTTCGTCCTC
The DNA here is from genome assembly GCA_037903475.1 of Ancylostoma caninum. Classification (NCBI taxonomy): domain Eukaryota; kingdom Metazoa; phylum Nematoda; class Chromadorea; order Rhabditida; family Ancylostomatidae; genus Ancylostoma; species Ancylostoma caninum. Next base: position 705,640 of record JBAJFG010000028.1, on the reverse strand, counting down.
TCTACCTGACTTATTATTCGAACTAATCTGTTTCGTTGGGTCGGAAGTACATTGGCTGACATTTCTCACTCATCTGATCAGTCCAATTAGTTAGTTCAATTTACCTCAAGAGCCCTAACGGCCGCCAGTTAGGTAATTGCCTGATCTGTACTTGTTTCGATAGATGTTCAAACAATTATTCGAATATTCGACATTTTGAATGGGGTCCTTATTTTATTAACGGATCGATTTTTTTTGGTTCTACCAGTAAGTTCTTACTCCATAACTTTATGGTCGAGTTATATGTTTATAAGCGGTTTTGCTTCGAATTTTTTATGTACATATGCAAGCTATTTCGCAACAAATTTATTTCTGTGAAGACTTTCTTTTAGCGTCTCAAGCTACAGTTTGCCCCCCTCTCCACTCCGAAACTATGCCTATTGACTTTCTTCCCTATCATCCTTTTACCATCTACCGTCCTCACTTTAACGGTCTCGCTCTCCTAAAAATTCACCGCATAGGCTTCAAGGAAGGTCTCACTGTGTTTTCTTTTGACACGAATTTTTACATTTTATGAGATTATATCAAAAACGACCATAATTTCTGGGACAAAGTAGCATATTCTCTTGAGTTCCACAGTTTTTCTCCTGCCTTTTTCTATTAACACTTGGATAGTTCATGAGCATAACCCAGTCCTTCTAGCGAAGGTCCTTGAAGTCATCCAAGTAGAGATCTGCTCCTGGGGATGTGAGTCCCACACCCAGTCACATTCTGAACAGTCACGCCTCTGCTCCGAGTTCGACACGCCCACTCAGAAAGTGCAGGAGGGCATCCGTGTGTGATGCGGCGCTCGCGCGATGTCATCTGATGTGAGTAATCACGATCGTCGCGCATCCGATCGTTGGCATTCACATCGTAGGTTCAATATCGCCGTCCCCGGATCTTCTGCCAATCAGCTAGGCTCGTGTAAACTCTTAGAATTTGCTTGTAGCACTAGGCAGTGATGCTAAGGTTTGTAGTGAGAGCGTACCCTGAAGCACAATACTCTATAGTTTCTGCTGTGCTCTGGTCAATCAAAAAATTATTTAATCTGCTCCTATCTCTGAGCCCCATTCTCAATATATTAATCTTGAATTATTGAAGCTCTCCGTTGCCATTTTTTGACAAAGGCATTAAATGTCGAAAAGTAGACGGAATAAAAATAAGATCACCAACGCAGAGCTTCAGTGAATCAAAAATAATATTTTTTTCCTCTCACCATGTTCATCAACCGCATCCGAAAAATGCAGGATGTTTTTGCCAAGCATTTTGAAGACGTCTTGGGAGGTGTAGAGCGGAGGAATCCGTCCGTTCCTCTATGTTTTGAGAAACACAGCTTTCTCATCAGCTTCTTCCCATGAACTCTCTCATCTATCATTGTTATCTATTCATCTCTCCTTGCTTGCTTGCGTATTCTGATTCAGAGCTTGTCTACTATTGCTCATCATTTTGCTTCATCGCTGTAGGCAAGGAATGTGCTGGTTCAAATGGATTGGATGTGAGCCACGAATTTATCTTAATTTATGCAACCAGACCACTAGACCAACATCTTTTCTTGCCATTATTAACTGCCCATGTACGTACTTTTTCTACATTATGTAGTAGGGGAGTGTGACTCACATAGCCTTGACCGTTTAACTGTGCTTTTAGAATCTCCATCTGAGGTTTATTCAGTGACCTGAATGCATTTTTTATTTGTTTTATGCTCTGATTTGGTATATGCCTAGCAGTTAGCCTACTCAGTTGGATTTGCCTACCAGAAGGCTGGGATTCATGAAACGATAACTACGCGAGCCCGCGTTAGTTAGCGTGGTTGTTTATACATACAGTAGCGAGCAAAAAGATTGCAACTTTTGGTTTTTCGTCTGTAACTTTGTTCAAAGCAGAGCATGAGTGCCCAAATTTTTATGGGAGTTGTGAATACTCATGCGCGACAGGAAAAAGTTAGAGCCTGCCCATTCCACTGTTTTTCTGTTCTTTAAGAAAAATTTATTTCGCAGAAGTCGAAATCTGTGATTTGGCACCATCGAAAACGTCTCGTGAAATGACGTCTATCGTTGGTATCTGACCACGCTTTGGTTCCTTGATGCAGAATCAACCCGTATACGCTAGAAAATATGCATCCGTACACCAATGGTTGACATACGCAAAGTCCACTTGAGGTTACTTGCAGTGATCCCTTGTATCAGCTCTTCTATCAGCTCTGTTTGGTATTGCTGACGCTTCTAGTTTAGTTACGAGTATTCGGTTTTAATGCAGTTCATTACTCTCTCGGAACTCCGAAATATTCTTGCTGATTTCAGTGCACTCAATTGTGCACATCACGGAAAATAAGTTTTGGAATTTTTTCTGTCTCTGGGGGCAAGATGTCTCAACGATCCCATTAGCGATAATGATGCTACAGGGTTCCTAGAATATTGTCGTGCACACTTGAATACATGCCGCCTTGGATTTGATGAGGTAGGTCTTACAAAGGTGCAATGAAATATACGAGACACCACCGAAGCGGGATATTGTAATTTGGAACATTGCAAATTGGCTAATTTAGCTTGATTTGGATTAAGTGAACTAAACGAGACATTTCTAGAGCAAAAGGCCCCGGATCAACTGAGAAAGTTCGTGTGTGGAGCAAGGGGGCACGTGCACTCGTCTTAGTGACCGGCACTGCTCACTTTGAGTAGTCCTCTTTCGATAAATCCAAGGCGGCATGTATCCAAGTGTGCACGACAATATTCTAGGAACCCTGTAGCATCTTTATCACTAATGGGATCGTTGAGGCATCTTGCCCCCAGAGACAGAAAAAATTCCAAAACTTATTTTCCATGATGTGCACAATTGGGTGCACTGAGATCAGCAAGAATATTTCGGAGTTCCGAGAGAGTAATGAACTGCATTAATACCGAATACTCGGAACTAAACTTGTGGAAGCGTCAGCAGTACCTTTCCCTTCTAAACAGAGCTGATAGAAGGAACAAGGCTGACAGATACATTCATAGAGGATCACTGCTGAAGTAACCTCAAGTGGACTTTGCGTATGTCAACCAGTGATGTACGGATGCATATTTTCTAGCGTATACGGGTTGATTCTGCATCAAGGAACCAAAGCGTGATCAGATACCAACGATAGACGTCATTTCACGAGGCGTTGTCGATGGTGCCAAATCACAGATTTCGACTTCTGCGAAATAAATTTTTCTTAAAGAACAGAAAAACAGTGGAATGGGCAGGCTTTAACTTTTTCCTGTCGCGCATGAGAATGAGTATTCACAACTCCCATAAAAATTTGGGCACTCATGCTCTGCTTTGAACAAAGTTACAGACGAAAAACCAAAAGTTGCAATCTTTTTGCTCGCTACTGTATGTATGTAGTATAGGATTAGCATAATAATCTAGGAATCCGTTCATTAATAAGCCCAGGTAGATTAGATCGGAGTCGACATGGATAAGGTGAAGAACTGCGTACAACAGAAAGTTCGGAATTTGGGAAAATTCCGAAATATGTGGAATTTGGAAGGTTAGGAACAACAAGTACGACTTGGCATACATATTCCAGCTACTGCCAATACTTCAAAAATCCAAATCGAGAAAGTTCGTATGACGCCAAAATTCTGGAACTTCTGAATTTTCAATCCTAGAATTCCGCTCATTTCCGCTTTCGACAGCAGATTTATTCATGCTCGGAAGCCTTGCCTATAACCTAGAACAACATGCGCAGAATAGGCAGCTAGCAGAGGTACTTTACGCTGTTGGTGTTAGGTGCGTCCATTCTCTAGCTCCAAGTAGTCTAACAGTGAAGTCTCACGCAAGCTGAGTATCTTCCACTCTAAAATTCATTGGAACTGGCTCAGGGCCACACCTGACTGGAGGAAGAGCTGAGTAGAAGCGGAGGTTTGTCAGGAGGCACAACTCACTCTATACATTCTAAGGCCTTGTACATAGGATATGTGCCCTGAAAATTGAGGAGAAAAGAGCGCATAAATCCTTCCACACTGCCATTTAGCGTTCCTGAAGAAAACATGAATTAGGTTGGTCCGGAAGTCTTGCACCACCATTTTTTTTCAGTCCAAAATGTATTGGTCTTTAATAAGGATTCTCTGGCAATAGAAAGTGGTAGAATGCTCTACTACTTCACAATCAGGGATGAGCGGAAGTCAGATTCAAAAATTCGGAACTCGGAAGTCGTAAGCCTCAAAAAGACCGGAATATCGGAAGTGCCGGAAGTCGGAAGTCGGAAGTACGGAGAGTCCATTGAGTGTACATGCACATACATATAGTAGAGGCGCTCAGGGTTGGTGTAAACCGTGTATTGTTAGAATAATTGACGTTCATTTTGATAATTTTATTTAATTACTCTCATAGGTAGTGGTATCAATTCAGAACTGAAGGACAAATTTTAAAAAAAGAATGAAGGATAGCTCAACAAAACCTAAATGGTTGAGCAGGACTATAGCAAATTCGCCAGATATCAAAAATTCATAAGTTTTAAATTACTGCCCTTTAGAGTGAGCACATTATGTTTTCCACAGGAAAATGTCCTGTGGGGTAGAATGTTGAGTAGTATTGCCTATTTTCATATCAGTCCTCCATTGCAAGAGTGTTTTCCACTTAATCATCTTGTTAAGTTTTAGTATCTTTTCAGTGCGACTCTCCTACCTTGAAAGAACTGATGCTTGCCTGATTTTGGTTTGATCCCATGCTGCTTAGTTAGTTAACATTATGCTTGAAGTAAATGAGAACGAACAACTTCAAATTTCTTTATCGATTTTTTTAGAAAGTACAGAATGTTGAATAGATCCTCTCTTATTCCTAGATGAATTTTTGGCAAAGTGATTTCGTTAATACATGTACTGATGTTTAGTATCGAACCCACAACAAAAACTTTGCGACTAGGACAATATAAATTCATCTCCGGAAATTTCAGAAAAAAAACAACGAAGGTATGCTTAAAGACTACCCTGCTACCCTGTATGACATCCCATCTAAGACAGCAAAACGTGGAAACAGTGCACGCTTAAGAAGCGTTACTTTTGGTTCGCGACTACCCTATTGTGCACACAATGCCGGTCAGATCTTGAAAAACTTCACAAAATTAGTGGCAACCTTGAGATAAAACTTGAGATAAAACGCACTTGCATCACTCCACGACCTCCGAAAACTTCCGGCTTCTTTTTGCCATTTTTCGGGAGTCGGAACTCGGAAGTCGTAAGTCCAAAAAACACCGGAATATCGGAAGTTTCGGAAGTTGGAATTCCCCTCATCCCTGTTCACAACTATAAAAATTGACAGACTGGGTTCCGTTCATGAAAATTAATCCAATGAATGTTTCAAAGAAGTGTAAAATTCGGTGCAAAACTTCCGCTGCTACCTAATATAGCACTCCAGAATTGCATCTGCACATAAACGATGAGATCTCCACCCCGATCCGTCTTTCTTCACTTCTCATTTCACGGTTTGCTTACAACCATTTGCATAGAAGGATGTATTCCTAATCATTGCTCTTTGTTTCGGGTTTTTCTGGTTTCCTTTTTAGTGCAAATAGGATGATCGCTATATACATTCTGACAAGGAGAAGTCCAGTGCATCCTTGTTTCACTTTTTTGCGTGCTCCCCTTATTCTCTTCCATTTTTTCGAATTATAAACTCAATCGAGGCTGCAATACGGGTGGCATGAGACGAGCACAACAGACAGTGTCTTCGAGGAACAGGCGTTCACGAGGGAGTGAGAAAGGAAAAGTTTGTCGAAAAGACTGAAGGGTTCTTAATTTTTGTTGACTCGCCACTAAAATTACAGAGAATGACGAGTACATTTTAGTTGGCCGCTTAGTATGAGTCTCACATTTAAATGTGCGGAGAATTATCATCCTGTGTATGTGCAGAACTTAGTTTTTCAGGGGGTTACTATGGCTTGTCCTCGTTGACTCGAAACCAGCACTGAACACTAAATAAGGTTGAACATAAGGAAATTGATGTGTTTCGAAGATTGCAAATTCGGAACGCTCGTAACAGCAGCAGCGCTTGCATCGGGCATAATTGTTGTCCAGCTTATCTTTATGAGCTCCAATCTACTTCCGTTTTTAGAGTTCATTGAGGAAGTTCGTTCCAGTTACCGCTCCTCTACACCCATCGTTTTTCACTCGCATTTCCAGTGAAACATGAGCCTCGCTTCGTTTCGGCCGGTGGTTTTGTTCGCAAAGGGAAAAGGTTGCACCTAAAACTTCTGAGAAGTAACCGAACTACTCAAGTATTGCACTTATTCGTTAATGTGAAAGACGAATGCGGACTGAAGGTTTGGTGGGAGCGATTGTGTTCTCCTGGGTACGCATGACTATCAAAGCACAACGCCGGTCTTTAACTTTTTCTCGTTTCGTTGGTTTATCTCAGTCCGATTTGTCGACGTTTCTCCCATTTTCAATTTTTATAGTGGTACATTATCGGATAATCTTATTCATGGGCTTTGTTTGGACTCTACGAAGTAATTGTGTTTCCTATTGCATGTAGCGTTTTTCGTCACATTGACTCTTTGTATTCACAACATTTTGTTATGACGAATGAAATGCTTGGTAACAGCGTCAGCTGAAAGGCCATGCACATTTCGCTTCATTCTGCGTGGCGCAAATGTCTCCTGGACGACGTTCTCGAAGTACTCACGTTTTCAGGGCAGCGAGGAGTCGTTTCGTGGTGCCGGCACAGAGATGTTCAAAAAGGTGAGTCTCGAATCCTCTTGACTATTTTTCTGCCACCGCACCCATTAGTATTCCTCATAGTTAGTCCGCTTATGTTTATTTGGCTGGTTGGGGGGGGAGGGTGTAATTGTCATAAATTTAATTCAATTCCTCACAAATGCTTGGACAACCAATGCTGACGAACAGTGTGAAACTGACGTAGTCTATCTCGACTTCTTCTTCTGACGAAGTTCCTCACAAAAATCTCCTTCAAAAATTGGAAATCATTGGAATACTTCCTCGCATCAATGCTTGGATCCGTGCATTCTCGCTGATCGCGTTTTTCGCATTCGTATAAACAATACCCTGTCTGGGCCTAGGCATGTTTGTTTGGAGTGGAGTTTCACAAGGGGGGGGGGGGGTGTCTTATCCCCATTCCTCTACAATATTTTACATTTATGAACTCCCACTTCCTCCACGTACGATGAATGTCAAGCGTTTCATGTTTGCGGATGACCTCAAAATTCATAATAAGGTTTCTGTTTATGATGTCCAAGCATCACGACAAAGAGCAATTAACTTAGTATATGCATAGGTGGTCTATAGAATGGGATCTCCCATTATCTCAGGAAAAAAAAAACAAAAGTAGTGCACATTGGAAGAATTGGATGCTACCATAAATACGTCATTGGAGGACACTTCATTAGTGAAGTTACCCAGATGAATGACTTGGGATTTTTGTTAACGGATGACCTCCATTATGAACAAGTTTCCACCAAAGCTATTGAAGTTACGTAAACGCTGTTCGAGTCCTTAATAATAAGGGGCAATTCCGTTCTTCTCTGTGCTTTTAAACGTTATATGAGGCCTCTACTAGAATATAAACTGTCATCTTCAATGCGTAGAAACGCAAGACTGTTGCAAAATTTGAAAAGGTCCAAAACACCTTTACAAGAAAGTTTTTGATAAGAAATACCGGTTTCAATCACAAAACTCTTGCTTCCGCAGCTGATCACCTTGATCACCTTGACTCCGGTTGTTCTTCGGGTATACCGAGCGCCAGCAATCCTACTATTTTTCTCCGTCGCGAGCCAGAGTTGTCCAGTGGATGCTGTCCGTTCGAGGGACACGGAGAGCATCGTATCCTTGAAGGGTAGCAGCTGATAGGAATAAAAAAATTGGGTTCACCCTCCGTCTGCGAGCGAAGAAGAAGATTTGATCTAATGATGTTCCATAAATTCACGCATGGCATGGAGCGGATACAAGATTTTTCACGACCCGGATAACGGTGCGGATAACGGATAGGCCAAAAATGACCGGATAACGGATACCGGATAACGGATAACGGATAAGTGTTAAGATACTACAAAGCACCACCTTCTACGAGTACCAAGAATAATATTAAGATATTATTAATACCAATATCTACTAATATCTAATATGTATGAAGAATTGTAAAAGGGATATACGACCTGAATATTGTGGATGAAAATTAGCACAAGCTTAGTTCTTCTCATTAATCACCAAATCCGCCATTCTCGAAACGACGCTGTGCATGGCGTAAATATAAGAAGAAACAAATGTCGTATCTAAGTTTCACGAAAACAACAGCGATACTTGGATATTCGATAACTCGATTGGCATACTATTAGGTGCGTGCAAAAGTTCCGGGGCAGTTGGTGGTATTTCACCGTTCAACGTCGTTTTGCTCCTTGTGTTTACGATATCCTGCAACGGTTTCTGGTAGCCTGAAACATCTGCTACGTGCACCACTTTTGGCTCGGGTCTACGTCACAGCGTTGCTCTGTTTTGGGTGTAAAAACAATGCTATGAGCTGTGCAGTAATTTGTGGAATTTCGCTGTATGGAATCAAATCTAGACGATCAACAGGAGAAGCGACCCATAGCATCAATAATGCGTTTGTGGAGAGTATGTTCTTTGAAACGCCAGGTGCTCGAAGGTTCCTAAGAATTCTGAGCGGAGATGAGAGCCTGGAAAATGCTTCACAAGTTGGTTAGAGATTTGGTTATCGCAAAGGCGCCAAAAAAGAGCAGGTTGAAACAGACCTTGTGCAAAGTGCGCAAGACATTACGAGGAAATTAGTCAACAACGCTTCGTCACTTGGAGAAAATCGGTAGGAAGGGGAAGGTGAGTAGATGGATTTTTCGTAAGTTGAGCGAAGGGGGGTCATCCCAAATTCCGGGCTCCTGCCACCCACCTAAAAAATGGCCGAACCATCACTACCTTCTTTTAAAAAAAAAATTGATCTTTCATGGTCAGCAACGTGCCTCATCTGCAATGATTTTGTTTTCTGATGAATGCACAATAATGGCTCCGTAGTAGTTTCTTTTCTCTACAGTAATCACGGGAAAACTCTTAAGCATGGGGTCGACACAGGCGGAAATATGTGGTTTGTTCCGGCCGTGGGATAGCGCACACCAGCATATTGCAGTGTCAACTGTACAAATAATTGGCCATTCGTGCTCCGAAATTCTAGCCTAACCTGTATTACTACTTATACCTGCCTCTAATAGACTACCCCCATTTTAGCCTTCTATGGCTTTACCTCCGCTGTAAAACTTTCAATGAACAGACCCTACTGGAAAACGACGTGTGCCACTATTACAGGTGTAGACCTGTCAAATTTTTAGCTTCCGGGAAAATATTTTCTGTGGCATAATGGCAACATCACGGAGTTGCCAATGCTTTTTATTTTGAACAAAATTGCTGACTCTGAGTCAAGTTATGACGTTTTGAAAAATTAGGTGGAACTGCCCCGGAACTTTTGCACGCACCTAATAGTTAGTTACATATGATGATGCTTGACCAAGGCGTCTTCAATATAAAGATCTCCATAACGAACTCTGGTCCTTTCACGGTTTCGGGTGAATATCATCGTAAGAGAAAAGGGGGCGTTACCAGGCCACAGTGATTGGCACATTGGTCGAATACACCAATCACAATAGCTTTTTAACGCCCCATTTCCCCTCACGATGATACACACCCCATGGTTTCTTCTTTAGACCCATTAAAGACAACACGACAAAGATGTTTTTTTGGGGAGGGGGGGGGGCGTCACATAGGCTGATCCTTTGCTCCATATATCTTTTATGGAGTTCTGGTAAACCTCCTAGTACTGACTGAATATTATGTTCCCATTCACTCCTAAACACTATGTGTAAATAGATCCGAAAAGGGTACAGTAGGGTTTAATGAATAGTCGAATTGAACTTCGCGAACAAGAGGGCATTACTCATCTGTAAGTTGTGAGGTCATCAACTTCAACTTTGTCAGAGGTCACAACATTAGTCAGCGTTGTTGATAATCTTACAGGCAAACAATGGTTTCGAGGTTGCCTCGATTGTCGGAAAACCCAGTAAAGCTGAGCAAGAGCCTTTCTAGACGAGTACAAGTCTGTATTACCTTCTCCTACATCGCTTCCAGACTCAAAATCACATACGAGGAAAAATGCGCTAGATCATGTGATACGACGGATTTTCTTGAAATGGAAGCTCTCCTCTGTTGGGAGCGTGCGGAATGAATCTACTATTGTTGGCCTTATCCGCACCGTTATCCGGCATCAAAGGCCCGGATAACGGTGCGGATAACGGACAGGCCAAAACCTACGGATAACGGTAAAACGGATAACCGGATACGGACAATCCGCTCATCCCTGCTATGTGTGCTCGATCGGGCAATTTCTACTAGCTGCGTGCAACAGTCGCTCGTCAGACGCACACATCTATTTGCGAAGGATGCGCACCTCCTCTATGAAAAGACCCTCAGTGTGGCCATTCTTGACAGATTGTATGTGGTCTTATGCAGTTTGCGACGCTGATTTGGAATCCGTTTTCAAGATCGACCAAACTCCTCTCTGCTATGAGTTATGCTCATTTTTGGTGTTCATGTAGAAATTCTAAGTTTTGTGAACGTGGATGGGTACGTAAGGCAAATGTAAGCCTCTCCTTCTTTGGACAAGTACTTATTGGCTCGTACCTTTTCGAAAAATATTTAAAAAATAATAGAAACATGGGAGTTTCTCGCTAAGTGAGCCATCCTGAACATTTAGTGGGAGAATATGTAGGCGGTCATTGGTGCAGAGGTAAGTTGGTCGTTCTTCATGCAGGGTGTCACGGTTCGAATCCTGCTACCATCGGCCTCTGGCATCTTTTATTCATCGCTTGTTTTCTCTTGAAAAGCCATTTTTAGATTGTTCTATCGTGTTTTCAGCTCAAAAATAGATGATGTGAAGGTTTTGGGAGTACCTGGGAAAATTCGCACTAAGTCGATTTTTTTTTTGGGGGGTAAGTCGATTTTTGGGAGGGGTTAAAGTACTTGAGTGTTGGTGTGGCCATGTGTACATATAAAGATTAAATTTCAATAATTTGACGGGTAGAATGATTATGAAAAGCTCCAAATTAGCTAGAGTTCAGGACTTCCTGCTAGACAGAGTAGTGAACGAAGAATTTTTAGTCACAATTGTTGTTTCCTTAACATCGAACGAAATCTGGAGAGGACCAATATCTGGCTGGAATTAAAAATTCACTTGAATGATGGAGTTCTGAAATTTCTAATCAGACCCTCGTATAGATGTTCTCCATGATTTCGAGTTGTAATTGAGTAAACCCGTAATTGGGGTCGTGTTTTTCTTCGCTGTAGACTTGACGGTCATTGTGAACATGGTAGTTGTGAAGAGATTTCCTTCAACTGTTGTTTTCATTGTAACAAACTCAGACGCTCTCACCACTCTGTATAATTCTTCAGCAGAAATTGAGCCTCTTATTGCCTGTCTTGAGAATGAGAGACTTACAGTTGCGCTACGAACCCTCATTAGAAACTAATTTCAGCGCTCCCTCATGAAAACCAAAAATGGGCGGAACTCATCAGAGAGAGAGAGAGAGAGCAGTTTGGTCGATTTTGAAAACGGATCCAAAATCAGCGTCGCAAGCTGCATAAGGCAATGTACACTTTGCTATGAATGGCCACACCGACCAAGTATCTTTCCCTTGTAAATTCAGATCACAATTCTCCATTGAGAGAGCAGGTACCGGTTATTCACCATGAGCAGACTGAAGACAATTTTTGGTTATATTCGATCATTCACTAGATTCCTTGACACCTATATAAAATGATGGTTACTTCTCAGGCGAATATGTAATTGTAGTTGGTCTTTGTACTGATAGCATGAGATGTCCCATGTAAGCAATATACAACAATAGACAATAAAATTCTGTGCCACCCGATAGGGCAAAAACTTCTCATTATGGCATTTTTTGCCCGAATCCGAGGAATGTCAGCGTGGCAGTCTGTGTTACTATCGCTCACATGCTCTTTGTGGCAGTCTACATTACAAGCGCCGAGATTTCTTCCCATTTCGTTGTTCGAAAGCGATGTGATGTCTGTCAAACCCCCGAAGTTTGGAAATTATGTTCTCATGGGTGTCGTGACATGGTGAATCTATTAGCAAACTATCTGTAAACATGAACTATAAAGCCAGCAGGCCAACTAGCCAACTAGTGAAAAAGGAAGTAAGCTTGTGCTTCTGAAGCACGCCGTACTTTGAAGCGTCTCCTCCAGCCTTCTCATAGAAGGAGTTGCCAGAATCTCAGAAATATCTCTGTACCGGATATTTTCCCAGCTCTTACTGCTCTTTTTGATGAAAATCCCCACATCAGCAGTCAAGATCCACTTTAAACTGAAGATTTTCGTTGCCAGGTTGAACGGATCACGTGTGTGGGAGCAGGCTATGTGGGTGGTCCCACCTGTGCAATGATCGCGCACAAGTGCCCAGAAATCCAGGTACGGACTTCGGCTTGTTATTTTCCAATTGATCACTTACGCTCTAAGCTTTGCAGCTTAGGTTACGGTTGTGGATATGAATCTTGAGAAGATCGAGCAGTGGAACTCGGACAAGCTGCCTATTTTTGAGGTGCGGTCCACGCCTCGTGTTTGACTGCTCTGTCGTAAAAGCCCTACTTTTTAGCCCGGATTGGACGAGATCGTATTCGCAGCTCGCGGGAGGAATCTTCACTTTATCACCGACATTCCCAAGGCGATTCGTGAAGCGGATCTTATTTTTATATCCGTGAACACGCCTACAAAGACCTACGGGAGAGGGAAGGTAGGCAGTAAAACTATAGTAGTAGTGTAGATTACTACCCGTGAAAATCTAGTCGTTTTAGGGAATGGCTCCAGACCTCAAATACGTCGAATCGGTCTCGCGCACCATCGCTCAACATGCTGTTGGACCGAAGGTTAGAATCATCTGTCGCTCGCCAAGCCTGGAACTATTTGCGGTTCTGTTTAGATTGTAGTTGAGAAAAGCACAGTGCCCGTACGAGCTGCGGAGAGTATCAACGCGATTCTCAGAGAGGCTCAGAGGAACGACCCACGCCTAAAATTTCAGGTACCTTCTTTAGACCACAGATTTGCTGCGGAAGACGCTGCATCACTTCCAGGTTCTCTCGAACCCTGAATTCCTCGCAGAAGGAACCGCCATCAGCGATTTGTCGAATCCAGATCGTGTGCTGATTGGTGGAGAATCGTCGCCGGAAGGTGCGCACATATTTATCTTGGACTCACCCATTTGTCATGCTATTAGTCATCGTACATTCATCGCTGATGTGGCTGAAATAACGATCAAAGCGGGAAAAGGGAAAGAAGGTAGTGGCGGATTCGGAGTAGGTGGAGTGAAAAATAAGAAAAAAATCTGTATAAGGGTAACGTCAAGTTTTGCAAGTATAATCAATTGATCAAGAGTAAGCGTTATTAGATTCAAGAGTAAGTTAGCATTTGGCGTAGCTTTGCTGAGCCGACACGAGTTGTTAGAGGTCTTCATTAGGCTGACGCGTTTCAGCGAAATCGCCTTCTTCAGAGCCTCGAAGGTCAATATCGAGCAATTTACCCGGTCAAACGCCTCTTCAACTTCACACGAATTCTTGACCACTCGCTGTAATAGCAGAACCATTCGGAAAAGATGTAATACCGTACCTACTCCACGATCCACAGATGTTGATGGTGGACACGACCGCTACAGAGTCAGTAAGGGCGCTATTGGAGACCCATTACAGATCGAAAGAGAATCTGTAGATAGGGTGCTAGTTCCCGTGTGATAGAAGTGCATTCCTCTTTGCGGTTCATTTTAGGAGTCTTGATGTTTATCCAAAATGCTTCTAGAGTTTTGTGGGCGGATTTTTGTGACTCATAGGCCAGGATCGTAACCTTTATATCAAAATCGTCTCCATCGTGACAGTTTCGGCAGTGGCTATCCAATGCATTAGAATGGCGAGATTCTATTTTGCCTCTAGATGTTCTTTTACTCGAGCACACAGTGGGCGCGCTGTTTCGCCAATGTACTCGTCCCCGCACTTCTTGCAGATGATCGAGTAAACTCCCGAGCTCATACAATCCCCCTGCTTTCCCTCTGGACGAATTACGCAGCCCGGCATCACGCAAAGACGGTCGTAAGGACGATTCCGAACGAGTGCTCGTTCGAGATTGTGCGGGGGTAACTCAACAAGTGCCACCGTGCTAAGTTAGCATTATTTTACATTAGGAACACAAAAAAGCATGATTGTTTCTGGTTAAAGCCCTCACAGCACTGCTTAAAAGTACATTTACTCAGTGTCAAATTCTCACAAATAGGTGAGTTTCTGAAAAACAACGTCAGTTTCGTCTTCCTCGATGTGCTGCCAAATCCAGATGTTTAATTCACTGCGAAGGAATGCAAATCTTACAGTATGTCTCAAAAATGTACTTGTCAGGAACACATTTCGAAAAGAAAATGAAAGTACAGTGCGTACTTATAACATGTGTTACACGTGCCAAATTAAATTAGCCTGTTTCTTGCGTTGTGTTTGGACCTTTTGGATTCAATTTCTGGCAAGCACATATAGCAGCTTAGAAAATTGGAAAATTATTGAAAGATTTAGCAAAAAAAGAATCAAAGTAAAGGTAAAATTGGTGAAAGGAGCTAGCAAAAATAGTCAAACCAAAGGCATAGTAGAAAAATCATTTGAGATCTGCAGCTTTACATACATCGGCCGAATAACTCGCCAGTTTCAGGGATGGATGCTGTTGCCCAGCTCGTGCGGGTGTACGAGAATTGGGTGCCGCGAGACAGAATCATCACGACGAATACGTGGAGCTCTGAACTCTCAAAACTGGTAAGCTCCAGCTATCGTCTGAATTGAAAGAGCTCAAGCTGGAAAAATCATATGATTTCGCAGGCGGCGAATGCCTTCCTGGCTCAGCGAATCTCATCGATCAACGCGATCTCAGCCATCTGTGAAGCGACTGGTGCCGATGTGAAGGAAGTCGCACATGCCGTTGGTTTCGACTCCAGAATCGGCAATAAGTTCCTGCAGGCTAGCGTAGGTAGGAGCTAGACTGTTACATGAAACAGGGAGAAGTGCTTGATGACACGCCATTGTTCCAGGATTCGGCGGTAGCTGCTTCCAGAAGGATGTGTTGTCGTTAGTCTACCTATGCGAGTCTTTGAATCTGCGCAAGGTGGCCGACTACTGGATGGGGGTATGCAAGTGTTAGGAGTACTCTCCGGCGGAGTCCTACTGATGTGGATCTGATTGAAGGTCATCGAAATCAACACCTGGCAGCGCCGCCGCTTCTCCGACAAGATCATCGCCGAGCTGTTCAACACCGTTACCGACAAGAAAATAGCCGTTTTCGGATTTGCCTTCAAGAAGAACACTGGAGATACTAGGTATTATTGTTGGTGAAAAACACAGTGGTGCAGTATTTTTTTCTCCTTTCAGGGAGTCGTCAGCGATTCACATTGTCAGTCACCTACTCGAAGAACATGCTTGTATTTCTATCTACGATCCAAAGGTGTGGGAAATTCATACAAAGTTTATTCCTTAAATTCTTACTCATGTGTGCATTAGGAATGGAGGTGGCGCAGGTTTTGTGTATCATTCATGACATTGTTTAGAAGTGTCAGAATGGTCAGGACATACATGACTTCTTAACGGCACAGTTTCACCTCAAAATCGTTTTCTGACGTTTTCTTGTGAAAAGAATCTTTAAGGGCTGCTGATCACAATGATATATGTGATTGCGTGCAAAACTGCCAAAAATTCCGTTTTCGAGCAGCAATTTTTCCGTTTTCGAGCAGAAGCCTTGTGGAGCATGTGGGCGGAGGCAAGAGGCGGGGCCAAGACTGTCTGAATAATTCACTCCCGGGAGAGCACTTTTTAGGGAAATTCTATTTCTCCTGCTAGTTCTCATCCACTCAATATCAGAATAGGAATTGCACTCCATGTGTGACGATGAAAAGAATATATGAGGTGAAAATGATATAATTTTGCATCAGCTCCGCCCACAGGCTCAATAATTGGAGCATGAAAATGGGTTTTTTCGGCAGTTTTTCACGGAATCACATTTACCATTGTGATCAGCGGCTATTGCTGTCATGCGAAAATCTCAAAAACGACTTTGAGGTGAGACGATGCATTTAAGCGCAAAATTTCTGGAAAGATCCGTCTATGCTACGGTGACCATTATCATTTGATTGTTGCAATGCTTCAAAATTTTTGCTGGGAAATATGGGACCGCTTTCAAATGAGCACCAAGGCTTTGACGCCCTCTTACGGTCCACACTTATAGCTCTCCTGCAGAAATTTGTACAGTTTTTCGCGTTTTTATCCGCAGTTGTTCATTTAGATAGATCTGTGTGTAAAAATATGTCTAATCAAAAGAAGCATGATAGGAGAACTGTCGTTTTCAGGTGACAGAAACGCAGATGCGCTGGGAGCTGGCACAGCGTTCACCCGAAGACATAGGTGGGTTCCAGTAATACAGCTAGCCGATTATACCACAACATACTGATTTTTTAGTTTCGAAGCTGGTCACTGTCCATAGTGATCCTTACACTGCCGCGGATGGAGCTCACGCCATTGTGATCCTCACCGAATGGGACGAGTTTAAGGTAGGACTTCCACTCATCACCACATGCCATTGCCAAAACGAGTTATTGCAGACCCTCGACTACGAGCGAATCTACAAGTCGATGCAACACCCGGCGTCGATCTTCGACGGTCGGCTCATCCTCGACCAACGTCAGCTCCGCTCGTACGGCTTCCGAACGTTCGCCATTGGTTCAGCTCCAGACCAGGCCTATAACCTGTTCGGCAGCTCCGGCTATTCGACTTAATGCCTACATCGTGGATATGACACTTCTCTCGCCTTCGTTCTGAAGGCCGTTCTGCTTGCCTGTTTCCATAGGAGCCTCTTGACCGCTCCCTTTCCTAGGAGACACTTTGTTATGTCACTTATGAAATGTGCACTGCTCATCTGTGGTTTTACTGTCGCTATTTATTATTTGCATGAAGATTCTAACCGTCTCCAAATGGCTTTGAAAACACGCTTGTGTCTCGAAAAAATTTTGGTTGGAGACCATATGATGACAGGGTTCAAGTGGATGGGGCATGGCCTTATCATTTCCTAAGTTGGGCTCTTTCCTGTGTTCAGCGTTAAGGACAGTTAGCGACAAAGACGTGTGAAAAACTGCAAATAAATGTACAGAAAGACAGACGCTGTTGCTTCTTTACTGCTGTGCACTCTCTAATATCAACTCTTTTTCACATTTTTAACATTCCCACCACAAACTACTTCGACTACCGCAGTCCTTCAATAAGTTTTGGCCCATTTATTATATTATGGCTTTAGAAAATCAGCCAATGTCGCGGCTATAGGGTTACTCGTCGCTGCCTAGGACCCGGTTGGATCATTGGGGAAGGGTGGGTAGCAGAGACGCAGATGCGCCTGAAGCTTGCACAGCGTTCACCTGAAGAGATAGGGCATATTTACCCGTGGGTAGCAGCCAGGTGTACACTACGTCATATATGAGTAATCATGTTGATGAGTGCTAAGAATAAGTAAAGGGTTCATTCGAGTACGAAGAACGCTTACCATGAGCAATCTGGGCATAGAAGATGATGAGGTGCAGCAACGTAGAGAACGCTCGTGTTACACTTTTTCTCACACATTCTCCTTTTATTTTGGTGCTTCGTTTAGAACATAAATCGAGACATATCGCTCCATACTCTCGTCTTGACGAAAGGTGTGATTTGAGCAACTTTTCAATGTTATTTCAAGATTGCTACCATGTTCTAGTTCTGTGGCGACCAAGCAAGAAATTTCAATCAATGGCTTTCTTAGAAATTTAGGGAATCGGAAAAAATTCACCCAATTTGATCTCACATCCACTACTATACATTCGTAGTAGACGTAAAGCAAAGCAGGAGTTATTTCAAAAGTTAGAATGGTCTTTGATCCAGATTATCACTTTGGTAATCCAGCAGCAGTTCGGCATGACCAAATACGTGCAGTTAGAGGGAAAGCATGGACTGGAGCTGATTTTCGCCCAAAGGCATCCGACCTATATGTGTATGATAGTACCGTAAACAGTATACTGTTTAATCGTAACTTCCGGTTATCTTCCTTTTTTTTTTTGATTGCTTTGGATTCACCTCCTGAAATGTTTTCGAAGAGGATGCAACACTGACTGCGCCCAGACAGCGTGAAAACGACGGTACTTGCGTCAGCAGATGTCATCGTCGCCCGTTGTCGCTTTTTTTTTCAAAATTTGTTATTTTAAGGAATTTTGGAGACATTAGATAACTTTCATACCATTTCGTCACTTCTCAGTAAACGAAGAAATGCTTCTCTTTGGATCTATTTCTGGAAGGCTTTTAAGATTGGCTCAAGTGAGGAGCACTTCTATAACGTTTTTCATCTTCCTGGGAACTTGACTCAGTGTGAATGAGGTGGCTCCAACTCTCTGTGGTGGAAGGGCTTGCATCCAGACAACAATGTGATTCTGTGGATCTGATGTTTCTAACTTAGGTAGATAACACACAAGGGAACCACCTTCCCAAACATGGGAATCCGTCTTCATACAACTTTATCTCTTTGTTGAAGTTCAGCTGTGAAAGGATACAAAAAATTTGCACTGTTTCGGAATCATAAAGCTCTCATTTCTACATGTGAACACGACGGAGATGACGACTAGAGAATACGCTGGAGGTGGCAGAAGAAAAGGAACAACGACAAGACGACGGGGAAAGTGAAGCGAAAAATCACAAACGAATCGGGTACCGTAACGGGAGTGCGAAGGAATTTTTTGTTGGGACGGATCCGCCCCGAAGTTGGGGATGCGGGGGCGACAACCCTCAGAAAACCGCTGGAATGTTCGCTTCCCTTCAGCAGGAGATCAAAAGAAGAATATAACAAAAACAAGCACGACAGACAGTAAGTAGCCTAAAAGTCAAGGGACTGGAGCGCACGTCATCAGAAGAAAATATTCAAAGAAGAATCATATGAAAGAATCTTAAGGCCACTAGAATTGGATAGTACAATTGCGTCATAATCGAAGAAGAAGAACCAACATGGGCAAGGAGAGCGACACGACCAGGCGCCACAGTGCAGACGTCGTGGTGCCTTTGCGGACCTCCTCAATGTGGGCCAAGGATCGGGCTGTGAGGGCCGAGTTGTGTCCTCCGCCGTACTGTGTCGTCTCGTCCACCGTGCCAAACATCACCAGGTCCCACTTCACAAGCTCGGCATCTAAAGAAACACTGAATTAGAAGGAAGAATTGAAAGCGAAACAGGCAGAATCTCACCATCCCATCCGTCGTTGTCAACCTCGAGTGTCCACAATCCAGCCGCCAACTCTCCCCAGCTGTGCGTGGTCATGAAAGCCCACTCGATGAAGCCCGCTCGGCTGGTGTCCCGAGCCCGCTTCGTCAGCAGCGTGGACCTTGTGCCTGAATTAGAAGATCAGTCTGGAAACATTAAATAACTGATTCATTCATTATTTTGTCTTATAACGACCCTGGTAGAGGGCCCATCCCAGAGTCGTTATGAGACAAAATATTCGAAGCCGAACAAGAATTCTAATAAAAAAAGGTAGGGATCAGTTCAAATGAATGTATAAGGGAGCGGTTGCGATGTGAATGCAGTGGGAATGAATGAGTTATTTAATGTTTCCGAACCCGATAGATCCTTGAAGTCATGAATAAAAGGCTCCAGACCCGCCCACACGCGCCGCACCGCCCGCGTCCTGGCTCTTTGATTGTCTCCGCATCCGCACATCTAACTTCTAATACTTTTCCTTGTCACTGATCGATATTTGGTGAGGTACATGTGTGTAGCCTCAAAAAATTTAATGAAGTCTGCCGTATATGTGACAGATGCTGCACCCAGAAGGCGAACTAATGAAGGCACTATTTCCAGTAGTGAAATTCTCCCCAGCTCCGTAAACAACAGAGCCTGTATGCATCCTTCATATTACCCAGGGTAGAATTGTTGTGCTAATAGCGGCTGAATGGGCGAACTGATGGTGAATAAACTAGTAGGCATTACCGCGTTTACCCGACGAGAACTGACTGATGGATGTCAGCCCGGGGAGTGTTAACACATTTACTCTAGGTAATCTCAATGATACATACCACCCAGTTCAGAAACCCTGGTGAAGATGGGGTTACCTGACGGACTGGTGAGGTAGATCTGGATGTCGCCCCTCTTCGGCGCCTTCAGTGTGATGATGGCCTGTACGTGCTCCAGATAAACCACCTGCTCATCCGGAGAACCTGCACAACCATCCGTGTACAGTTGCAGCTGCAGCCTGTTGCCATGGGGTATAGTCCTGTAACAGAAACCATGTAAATTAACCGGTCAGACAAAGCTGTAATAGAGCGACTCACTTGAATCGACTGGGATAGAACTGCCGGCACTTGTGTTGTTCAGGAGCAGTTGTCCAGTTCCTCGCCAGTTGCACCATCGCCCCCGCGTCCATCAGACCATAGCCAAACGAGTGTGAGACATTTCGTCCGACTCCGTTCGTTACCCAGTCCCCAGCGCGGAGATTTATGGGTTTCGCAGCTCGGATCACGATATGCTGCAGGTCCCTCCACGTGAGGTCAGGGTTCGCCTCCAGGGTCAGCGCGACGATTCCCGCTGCCAGCGGCGCACTGGCCGACGTGCCGGTGTGGGTGTTGGTGCAGGCGTGGTGCAGGTCAGTCGTTACGATCATCTTCTCGCCGGTGGCTCCGCTCGAATACGTGCTGGCTAGTGTGCTGCTGCATGCCTCCGAGTACCATGGGATGTTGCCGTTTTCGGTGGCGGCCGAGATGGATAAGGTGTAGATGCTGGAATGCAAACTGTTATGTCTCTTTTTATCTGGACTGTAGTGAAGAATTGAGTAGTTTTTGAGCGCGAAAGAACCATATGTGAGCCATATGGGTAAATGATGCAGACTTTTCACAGCCATTTTCGCCGTTACGCCTACCAGATGCGCATTAGTGGCCAGACCCTGTTCATGGGTACAAGTTTTTCTATAGAAAAGCATAGTTAACCCACACATTATATGTTACTGGAGTGTCATTGGCTTTATGACCCCGTATGCATCATTGGATCCTCACAGCCATGGATATGAATACCCATAGGTAGTAGCTGAGCATAGGGGCATCATTGAGATTACTCAGGGTAAAAGTGCTAGCACCACACATATTTACCCGTCGTTTATACGAGCGTCAACACATTTATCCTGGGTAATTTCAATGATTCACTCAGGAGCAGATAACGTCAAGTATGGGTCAACTTGTTAATGGGTGTTAGGTACGCAAAGGGTAAATTTGGCTACGTTAACACCTTCAGCATGGATAATCTCATTTACGCATCCGGGTCACGAACAGTAGGGTGAACTATCAATTATGAGTAAAATTCTAACATTCCCCATCTACCTATGTCGTCGAAGGCAGTGCGTACACAAATTTTTGCTAGGGATGTGTCACACGTACAAACTAGTAACGTTCCCGGAGTGGGAGAAGGGAGGGGTACGGAAGAAGAAAAAAGAGATCTCCTTCACAAACGGGTCCTCGACCGGCCAGAACTTCAAAAGTTGATGGAAAAAATTTTATGTTTAAATAATCAGCTATAAATACTTGAACAGCAATGAAGAGGAGGTATGAAAATTTTTAAATCAATTTTATACCAAGGGCATACAGCCGACGAGTTTCCACAGAGATAACCCCAGTGGCTCCGACCATGTATGCAACAAATGTCGTAGTAGTAGCACTCACTAGGATAGCCTCAAGGAATACATACTTCACTGTCGCTTGCTCTTGGCCATGCTTAGTCCTATGTTGTCTACCATTGGCGATCATTTCTTGTACTTCTTCAACTGGTATGACACTCTGACAACCGCTTTTCGTAACTCAGCTCACGTAAGGAATGGAAATTTTTGTGAGTGCTGCTTCTGATGTGACTTCATACCAATGGGAATCACGAAAATTCACCAAAAGCTTCTAATATGAAAGGAGGACTCCGTAATGGTATTCTTTTTGGATTCAGTAGTGCACACACTGCATACATTATACTTCCTTTATAGAAGAAAACTGGACGTTAGACTATGGTAAGATACCTAAGCGCTATTTTACCCAGTTATCCATCTCCCCACGTTTACAAGCACATGAAGTCGGAAAGAGACAACATTAGGCGTAGCAGCAATTTTTAAGTGACCAAGCGTTTCCGATGCACATCACATGCAAAAAGAGGACATTTCCGAAGGAAATGAGAGCGCCGCTGGCTGGTTGCTCTGCTTTAATGGCATTCGTGTTCCAATATGGCAAAAAAAAGAAATTGCTACATTAACATCGATGTTTTTCATATGCAATGTCCTCCATACCTGTTGGTGTATCCGTCGCAATTACACGAATCCGCATCTTTTCCTCCATTGCCGGATGCCCACACAAAAACGGATCCCTTGCCGCGACGACCTTCTCGGATTCCGCGCTCGAACGCCGCCCTTGTGAGCTTTGCCGGACCATCGACAGTGCGGCCGTCGTCGTCAGGGCCCCAGGAGGCACTGAAAGCGGGATCTGTTCATTTATTTGTCTATTTATTCACTTGAATGCATCAAATGGTGCAAGGAGAAATGAAACCAGATCGGAATTGCTAAAATCCTGAACGCCACTAAAAATTTCGTCTTTTAAGGGGCTCTTTTTTTAAATAAAAAAACTCAAATTAAAGGTCAAATAAAAGAAAAGGAAGAGGATTGAAGAAAAAACTAAACTGAAAGTTTTTTTAGGAATTCTTCAATCTCTTCTGGGAGAACCTATGACCCCATCCTCCTCCATGTCTCTTTCACAGCCCTATCGAGGTTGAAAATCGACCAAATCTTTGAGAAATTGTTCCCCAAAAATTCGCCTGCTCCCGATTTGAAGCCCGCAACGCCTACATTCCCCTATTATATACTGAGAATCTTTTTTCAAACCTGTCAAAGTTGAAGGCTGTTTTTAAAATTTCAAAATTCCCGCTTTTCCAAAATTCAAAACCGTGGCACTGAGTATGGACGGCGCATTTGGAGTTGACGTGCCAAATAATCCCTATCTTCGGGAGATTATGGGGTACCCCTTTATACTTAGTAAGGTTTCAAGTATTTGGACGATATTCAGGGGCCGTCTAGACAAAAAAGGCGATAAGCTTCCTCTCGTACCTGTATATGTCTACATAGTCCGAATTGTGGCCAAGCGATGCCGCTTCCACAGCATCCGTCACGTCTCCATCGAGCATTCGAATACCTGAACATTCAAATTTGAACAGTTGATCGAGTAGCAGTGACGTCACTCAACGTACCTCCAATCCTGGCGTTGTAGGCGATTCCGACGATGCACAGGCTGTTGTTGAAGATCGCCGCCACCTCTCCGGCACATCTAGTCCCGTGTCTGTTCTCATCTGAATACTCATAACGCGGCATGGGATCGTCGTCTCGGTCGTTGACGTCGTAAGAAGCGCGAGCATCCTAAAGATAATCCTAGGATGACAATGCCTCAGGCAGCAGATATGAACCGCTTACATAGTTGGGGGCAATGTCCGGATGAGTTCGCTCCAGGCCATCGTCGAGTATGGTAACCACCACTCCGCGACCTGTGTACCCAAGATCCCAGGCCTCCTTTACGTTGTGGTCCATCTTTGAGTTGCCAGTGATCTCGGCGCGATTCTTAACAGAGCGTCCATAGTTTTTTTTATTTACATGGCGTAGTGAGGAGTGGAGTATAGCACCATGCGTCGCCGTCTCCAGCGACATCGATTCCGATATTTATCGATTTTTAGCAGCGCGCTGCTGCCGCTGCTGCAGCACGAGCCGCCGCTAATCAATACTTACATCGCCTAATCGACTACGACGCAGATGCTACACCCCGCCTGGCGTATAGCGATAATGTAACTGAATTGATGTCCACACTCACCAAGTACCACATGTCGGTCCAGAGTGGATCGTTCGGGTCGGGTTGTTTTCTGTTCCTCGACTTGCTGACAAGAGCTTCGTCCTCACCAAAGGTTATGTCGTTCTCCTGAAATGTTCATGATTAATCCAGAAGTTTCCAGAGAAGGTGACAACTTAGAACTCTATTTTAGAGCAACCTTTCAATCCCTCCAGTTACTCCTACAGTTCTGGTCAATTATCTTCGCATCACAGAATGCCGCCCACCTGGTCTGCCGCGCCGCACCACAGGTGCGACACTTCAGACCAGATTGGCGGTATTTTGTGATGAACAGAGAATATTTGACCTACATTGACACAAATGAAAACAAAGACACAAAGAAAAACAGTGGAAAACATGAAGAAAACATCAGGACCGGAAAAGCTCGACAACAACAGCGCCCAGCTGATCTGCCGCGCTGCGTAGGTGATGCAGCGCGGCAGACCAGATGAGCGAAATCCGGTGGTGCAAAAATGATTGAGCGGCACGTAACACACATTGTTTCTCTGCTGCTAACCATAAGAAATTGGTGTTCAGACACAGATTTTGGTTTTAATTTAGGACCTCACGGTTTTACATACTTTTAAAATGAAGATTTCTAGCACGAATCTGCACGCTTTCTGGCAAAAATAAATGAAAATAATTGGTTAAATTAGTGAATGAAATACGTACACTCGTCGGCCGCCCTCGCCGCAATCGCTGCTGGTAGTCTCGCTTCACTCGCTTCTTCGCTACTTGTTGTTCTATCCATAGGATCTGAAAAGGTAAATATAATAATTAGGTAAAAGCTAATAACTAAGTCATTTAAGGAAACTATAACTGCGCGAGTGTTATAGATTTTTTCAACTACACTGCATTTTCGTTTACCTGTCATAATAAGAAAGCTTTGGGATACGAAGCGACGGTAGCATTTCCGCATTTTTACTATTTTTCCATCCAGTTTTGCAACTTACTTACATTTTTATTAATAACCTCTACCCTACTGGGAATCAATGCATAACTGAGATTAGCCAGAGTAAACATAATGATGCCCTTGTCGAGGATGGGTAAATTCGAGTTGCTAACACGTTGACCCTGGGTGATCTCAATGATGCATGCGGCTCTTGGGCTCATGCATCATTACAATGGTGACCTCAGAACCACATGTGTGATTACCCTGGGTGGCAGTAGGGCATAGACCTCATGCACGGGTAAGTCCGCTTATTAGTGTCACGTAAAGGGTAAATTTAGCTATGTTAATAGGTTTGCCATGGGTTATCTCTGGGACGCACCTGACCCTGATACCGGAACCGTGTGACCCCTCACAAAACCCCTTCTCCTACATTCTTCTTCGTTGAAAGTGTCTAAACTACTTGGCTATTGTTTATGGAGAGCTGCGCTGCCTGGAAGGTCACCAGCAACTCCGAACCAGGAACCCTCGAATTAGTGATGATTAGAATTCTGTCCTGGGAACAAGTGCCATCACCCCAATGGATAAACAGAACCCCTACATGGAAATTTTCACTGCTGAGGCTTCAGCCGTGCCTCTCTGGATGTCGTCAAACGCATAATCTGCTTTTCGCCGCCACTACGCTGTCCTTTGCGGGCAACGGTGAAAACACGATTAGCTGGGCGCGGCGGTGATTTGCCACCGGCCCGCGCTCTTGCGACTGGCTCACCTCGGGCTCGTGCGAGATGCGGCTCAGCTGCAGACTGCGAGTCTTCCGTGACGATCGACTTCGTTGGTTGACATTGCGAAACAAAAAATACTCTTCACCCGGAATGATCTGAAAAAAGTGAGAATTACGGTGGGACCGGATCGTGCTGGCGGTATTTTTTACGGGACAACGGAGCTTCCGGGAACGAGGGGCGCTAGTCTATTTACACATCACGTTTTTCACTTCCTTTTTACTTCACTGCAAGTTGTGGAGGCGAAGTTGCGCAGTGAGGACTATAGAAGTCAAGTATGAGTTTATTCTTCTCTTTTTTTTAATGGAAAGTTGACATAAACTGTTGAATTTCCATAAAAGTTTAACCATTTTCTAGTGTGGATCACAACTTTACGAGGGAAGAAATTTACTTATTTTGTCTGTAATTCTTCTAATTCTTCACGAATCTGTGTCAAAACCGTACGGTTGCTTATGGAGGATCAGTCATGGAAAAGAAGAGGTTGCTCAGCCTTGTGCTTGACACCTTCACAATCATGACTACTTCCACGTTTTCAGGCAGAAATAACAAAAACTTCTCTTTTTTTCTCTCTTGGATTAGTGCTAAAATATTGATCTGGGGATTGAGTTTCCTTGCATTTCCGAAGGCTACACTACGTTCACATTATTCTCAAAATTCCCCCAAACAGTCGAAGGGAGGGGGAGCGGTGTGGTGGATGACCCCACATGATGATCTTCACTTTGAAAGCTATTCCTGCAACGTTAAGGCTGCTGCTACACTCCTCGAGAAGTATAGCACTGTTCTGGTACCTACGGTGCAGCTACAATTATTTTGATACGTATCGACTGTGGGCGGAGCATCGTCGGTGGCGTCGCGGCCGTCCCCGGCGAAAGATCGATACGTATCAATATCAGTGTCGCTACTGCTGCCACGACAAACGGAAGCGCTATACTTCCCGAGGAGCAGCCTGAGCGTAGGGTTATGTTACCGACGCTGCAAATTCTGTAGAAAGGCGCTCACGCGTTATGCATAACGTAACCCTGCTAAAGAAGCATTGCGATAGGAAGTGATTTCCAAGTTAATTATGCATATAAGGCTCACCCACATGGAACATGCCAAAAGCCCTGCCGGTTGCACGAGATACGTTCCCCAACCACGACCGGAACCTGCCGCGTGCCGCGACTCCTCTCGCTCTCTTCGTCTCCGATTACTAACGGGTCCCCGTACTGCCTCCACCCACCACCCCCCCCCCCCCCCGTCTATGGTCTAGCCCCTCGCGGCCGCCGCTGCGCAGGTGGAAACGTATCTCATGTAATCAGCCCTGCCAATAATGTGTTGGAGCCAAATCATACAATAGGAAAAAGCGGAGTATTTCAATATCATGTGCAACCGGAATGTTTTTCTTGAGGAAAATCGTAATCGGAAACTAGTCTGCCGATTATTTGTTTGTTTGTTTACTCACCTAATTATTCATCTGTTTATTTATAGATGCATGTTTATGTAGAATTTTCCAGCGCTGAAGACTCCTCTAGTTCTCCTGCTGACCTACTACAGCCATAGCACTAAGACTGCCAATGCACTCCAGATGGAGCATGACACTCTATGTCGCCGTTACCAACCTCCATGGGGTAACGGTGATGCGGTGCGCTATACTTCACGCGAAGTGTAGATGGTGCGCAAAGAGAAGTGGCGTGTTCAATGGTGGTTCATAAAAGGATGAATTATTCGAAGTTCCATGCGCGATCCAGAACTCATTGCGGATATGCATGAGGCTCTAAAACATGAAAATCCTGGCTTTTCACCTTCTTGTAGTGGAAAATCTACTCGACCCCCATCAGGAGAGGTCGTGTTTTTTGAAAAATAAAACCCGCATTTCTATTTGATGCTAAGCGCTTCTACAATTCTATATTCTATGATTTTATAGTCTGCTATTGATGGATCACTGTCTGCTATTGATGGATCATTCAATATATCCCATACATCATCCAGTATCTTCAAACAAGCAAATTTCACCCTGCAATTACGTACGAGGAAAACAAACCGGTTCTCTTTGTTGTACCCAATTTTCAACAAAAATACCCCGCTATCACATTCACAGTAATTCTCTTTTTATTAACAAAACGAAATTTAATGGATGGCTTGCCAGCTCGAGGAGAAACAGAAACGAGCAGACAAACCACGAAATAGAGCCAGTTCTTGTGTCCAAGCCTGCGACAATTCCTGCGGCAATAAATTACATCAACGCGCAGGCACTGAGGCGTAGAGTACAGAACTCTAGGCACAGCATCAAAAAGCTGCCGCTTTGACTAATCCGGTTCTCATCGGAAATGAAGGATTAGACTGGAGAAGATGTATTCCCGGCAAAATTATGTTTCTCAATTCGCAACGCCGAGCAAAACAGTGGCAGCCGGGAACAATCGAAGCTCTAGCTTCGCGCTATGGACCCGGGTTTCTACTACAGTTTTTTTCAGCAAAAATACATTTGGTTCGCAGAGAAGCAAGGAGAGATCTAACAAGCGCTTGAACTCGCTATATAGATAGAAATTCTCGAGTTCCGTTAATCCATAAGAGGCCCTTCTTTTGATGCAAATTTCCACCGAGCATTAGTCGCTAGTTCTAGTACCTCATTGGCCGTTAATAGGGAAAATCTCGTTCAAACCCCTAGGCTTCTAAATTATACCCAAATCTTGGCCAAGAATTTGATGGATTCGCCAAGAACTTACGTAGTTTCCAAGCTAAAATTGGCCAGATATGCATAATGTCCATTGAAATCTGGCACTACTGCGCTGTAAGTTTCAAACAAAGTTTTCTTCAGAGTTTCGCAAATTACTATGCATAATTATTACAATTTTCATCAGCGGTCAATGCATCAGATAAAACTTCGTGAGTAACTAGTCATTTCATGATTAATGGCGCAGTAGTTGATGCGATAATCACGGAAATCATAGTCATTTTGTATGGCGTCTCTGTTTTTATGGCGCTACGGATGTTACGGTAGGTACAGCATTTCAAAAGAATCTCCTGAATCATAGTACAGGGATTGGTTGATAAATCGCTCACAATGACCTACATCATTTCGCATCCCAATGCCATTTTTTCTCGTCAAAGTGGAATTTTTCTCCGAAATCTTATTCTTGTGGTGATCCCATGGAAAACACCAAAAAGCTACAGCATCCGCGTCGCGGCACAAAATGGATACAGTAATCAAGTTCAACATGCAAAATAACAGTCGTGCAACGTTTCAGAAGATTATTTAAGATTCTACAAGATCTACCGTGTACAGTCCTTGTCAAAAAGATAGACGGATTGCGCGTGCGGTTTCATATCGTCGCGGCCGCAGAATCGCGGTGGGACCTACAGGACCCTCTCACTTGGAGCATGCTGTCTCTGCATCCATCGTTCAGGTCCCACCGCTTTCGTGCAGTGACGGAATCCGTCTATCTTTTCGACAAGGACTATACGCCGTGTACATACAGTAACCCTACAAAAATGGCACTGTAGCATGAAATGATTCACATAACCCTTCACACAAACTTCGGGATTTTTAAGGGACTTTGGGGCAGAGGTAGCTGAATAGTGGCTAAAATATGTACCTCTAGGATACCATGCATTGCCCGCAATCAGATTCTTTTTTCTGGTGGGGTCCCCGTGAGGAGCCTCCAGCAATCTGGCTAACCATCTGATGTATCGCCTCCCTACAAGTTTGTATCAGTTTCACATGGGTGTGCAAGGTTGCCATGGTAAGAAACGAGCAGAATGACGGTAAGCATACTTGCTGGCTTTTTTTTCTCATGAAAAGGAATTCATTTGCCTTATCACCGCGTTCCCACAGAAGCTCATTACCAAGGCAGTTCTAGCATAACATGAAACATAAAACATATGATATGAGTAACTGCTCGGCTGCAGCAGTTTGAAGGCAGCCTCGCCACTAGAAACGTCATCTAGCCCCCGTAAGAAATCCAACCTCGACCCAAGTCAGAATTTATATGCAGTGAGTGGGAGCGATTTGCATCTCTGAATGAAATCAGGCGATATGGCTGTGTCGGGAAGGGGCCAACGATTAGATTTGAGGTGTGAATCAAATTTGCACGGAACACACGTCGTCTGATTCATTTATTAGATGTAGGGAAGCTCCGCGCCGCCAGGACAACGTTAAAGGAGCAGACACTCACTCGACCCAAATTCTGGTACCCGTACTTGGCCGCGAGTCGCGCAGCTTCCTCGTCAGAGCCGCCAGCAATTCTGAGCGCCCATTCGTTGGTGAACGCCTTCCGCAGACCAGACGCTTGTGAACTCGTAGTGCTTATTTGATCCTGCAAAGAATTTTGCTATCAATCGGCTGCTCTATCACTGACTCGAAAGGAAGTTAATTTCTTCTGAAGGAAGAAGTTTTGACACGAACACAGATCAGAAGGGAAACATTTAAGGAATAAGTTAAGGATTTCCTCTCGCTATCAAAGGAATCGTGCTCATTGCTTTTCTTCAGGTAGACAAGACATGAACAGATGAACTGTAGGTGGACAAGAGCCTTAGCTTTGGGGAACTTTGGGGATTCTGGAAGCCAATGTCCTTTTGAAGTCAATGGCACTGCTGCCTCCCAGATGACCTCATTTGGCTAAGGTCTAAAGTGGAAGTCCGGAAGAGATTCTGATGTCCAATGGCAATTTCGACTTAAAAAGTTCTAGCCACTGTTGCACCAATAGGAACAGGAGAAGACCTTTTGTCATCGACTCAGTACAGTTTAGCTTCTAGTATCTTGGTTATTCTATTCCCTAATTCAATGACTACTGCTTTTATTTAAAGGTTTGGCGCCTCAGAGCCGGGAAAAGATTCTTGGGTCATCCTGCATTTTGAATTTCTCAAATGAAACCCTTTGAAAAACGATGACTACAATGTAAAGATTAATTCACTCTCAGAAAAATTCGCAGAAGTCGCAGCAGAAAGAGATTTTTAGGATTTGGTCCTCGCAGCTCGAAAGCATTCAGAAAAATTATTTCTGGTTATTTCTGGGACTTGCAAAATGAAAAGATGGTAAAACATGCCACTGTCCCTGGAAATTCCACGCGTTTTCACAGCTTTCCACAACAAAAACTATAGGATGAGATCCTCTTATGCTTGCTTGAGCTTGATTGACATGACATGAGTCAGCAGCGGATGATTTTTCATCGTTCTATGTACCCCAGGATTTGCATAAAGGAGCGATTATGATGATTATCGTTACAAAGCTAGCTGATCACTAGCTTTCTTCTGGAAACAAAGCTAGTAAATTATTACCAGTTGGTTTTTTGCACTTCTTTGTCTACTGAAAAGCCTGTCGGCAATTACTTTTCCAAGGTGATCATGTCAGAGTAGTTTATGAGCCTTTACTACTCAAATTCTTGTTTGCAAGTAGTTTTTGACGAAGCTGTAAAAGAGGTTCTGAACGCGTTCAGAATCACCTACGGACTCCACAGCGATCTGCTCTCTGGTTTTCTTTTATCGTCTTCTTGTATGTCCGAGTAGCTATTTTGAGAAGTACTTTGGAGGACAGATCTCCAACTCGAAAGAAAGCTCATCCCCCCCCCAAAAAAAAAAAAAGAAAACAATTTTTTTCTCAGATCTTTCTTTTCGTTTACCTTTCGGGAACTGGAAAGAAACAAAAGGAAGGAAAGCAATAAACATATGCAGTGAAAGACATCAGCTAATGAATGCTGTCATTGTCTCGTGGAAATCAAACTCTAAACTGACGAAGAACATCAATTTATGAGCGACAGACCACGTGTAAAACGGCGCCCCACTGCCCTTACTTGACCCAAGCTCAAAGACCTACCATTCAAAAGATCTAAAGAGCGATCCTGGCAATGCTACGTAGTATCAAGAGAAAAAATGCAGTATTTAACAGAAGAAGCACGTCAAAACTCTATCATTGCAAAGAATGTAAACATTAGGACATTTCTTATGCCCTCCATAGAAGGAAGCACGAAATAAACGAGGAAATGAGAAAATAAAACTAAAAAAGAGAAATATGAATTTACCTCATAATTAAACTCTGCCGCATCGAGAATAGCAAGAATAGAAGCAAAAATTAATATACACAGTAAAGAAGTGAAGTCAGGAAATGTCAGTCGTATCCTGAAAAGAACGAATTTTTGCCAGAAGATAAATCTAAAGGGCGCAAATATTGCTCCCCTGGCAAATTTCATGTTGTTCGATAGCATGTCTGCTGGCCATTCTTAATTGTGGAGTAGAAATGGAATAGCTGCATGCTTTACGAGCAGAAAAACCACAGCTGTATCATGTTAGCGCTGCCAGTGTCGAGGACGTAGACGATGTCTTGAGTTTCACGCCCCAACCAACAGAAACGTCTACCACGCCTATAGAAACAACGGCAAAGCAACATTTTCTCAAAGTGAGCTCTTGAGCAAGCTGTGGATTCCCTAGGAGGCTCCAGTAATCTCCTGCAGCATAAAAAACGTTCTGCCTCACCGGAAAGCACAAATATCCGTCGGAAGTTCTTGAGAACACATAGCGTAGCGAACGGAAATGGATGAGCTCGCACAATGCTCACCTACTTCCTGAGTAGATGCTCCTAATGGAACCCGGCCAAGGCGGAAGCATACCGTTCCCTTCCTCCAACGGGTTTTTTCTTCTCCGATTTCTCACTCATCAATTCTGTGAAGACTGGTAAACTCAGAAAGAAAATAAGATGCATGGAACAAGAAAAACTGGATATGACGGAAGTTATCCTTTAAATGATCGATATGCTTAACTAAGGAAGATAACTAAAGAAGGTGTAAAAAAAGGAAGATACGTAAGTCAATTTCTCCATTTAGCAGTGTATTTTTCAAAAGAAACCAAGACAAGTTTTTCTTTTCCATGAGGAAAAAGCAAAGATCCGATTTTGTTCGGAGATTGATGCCCGTGGATTTAAACTCGGTTTTTCCTTTACTGGTAAACAAATTATTGTATTTTAATAAATAAAAATTTGAAGGAAGACACAAAAGCATGACCGCTAATAAGGAAGAAAAAAATTTCAAAGAACGAGAAAGCTTCGTTACTCTCCAGAAAACGGGTGTGGAACGTTCTGGTATGACGGAGCTCTGCCATTGGCCGTTTGCACAAACCGACCAATCACACAGTGGCACACAGTGTTCTTCCCAGGTGCGATGCTCCGCAAGCCCAGGAATATCATGACCCCACACCGAATTGAACAACACAAATGTGTCTTGAAATAGGCAAACACCGGGACTTACATACCTCCCCTTTTGTACAATATGTGAATTTTTTCCGCTGATAAAAAGTCCAAAATTAAATTTGTGAAGAGAACACTTTTTTACATAATTGGTGTTACTATTCCGGCAAAAAAAAAGCACTCAGTTGTACAGAAATTTCTTACGGGGGAATTGATGGATGTGGTGTCAGAAGCAGTTTCGAGCCAGCATTACACCATCAGCTGTTCTTTGTTTACCACCGCATAGTTCTTTGAAGAAAAATAAAACGCAGATAAGCAAAGTATGTGGCAAAAACTCTCATAAAAGACGGAATGCACTTTGAAACAACAACAGCCGAGTCAGAATGTTAGCAAAAGAGTGTTATGTTTTGTGTTTTCATCTTGCGGAATTTGATGTGTCAGCAGTGCTGGCTTGAGGGGCAATATAAGAATGGAAAAAGGGAAATTCTCCAAGGAACTTCGATTGACATGGAAAGTATTCACTGGCTGTGCTAGGGACCCTAACATGCTTGGGTGTAGGTCGTGGTATTTTTGAGCAAATCAACATCTATGTCCCCTTACCAAGCTAAAACTTCCCCTGGACTTGCTACAGCACATAGATGTGTTGGTGTCGCACAATGTTCGGGCACAATAAAATAATTAGGGTGAGCAAGGTCGGCGCTAAGTAAAGTTCATTAGCCTAAAAGACTAGAAGTAGTGCACGTACTGCAAACCTCATTGAAAGGTCGGCAAAATGCACTTTTAGAGAACGAACCAGAGCGCCTACAAAGAGGTTACGGGATTTTTTCTGTGGTACCATGTGAGAAAAAAATCTCTAGAATGTCAGTCTGAAAAAATAATTCTTACACTACCTTTTCAAGTTTTCAGTTAAAAAACCGTCTTCGTTCAAGGAAAAATCCGGGGGAGTTCTGCTGAACACTCCCGTAAAATATGACGAGTCAGACCGTAAAAAAATTCCTCAGCTGGTTTGGGATATTTCTCAGAAAAAGTCCGCAAACTTCGAGGTGTGGAATGAGCAGGAGTTACATGGTACTTATTCACCGGTTCGTCATACAGTATACATGGATAATAATTATATGAAAATCATTAAGTAGGTAGTAGTGAGTTCTAAGAAGGCCAGAATTATGGAGGGACTCTCTGCAAGCCTGGTTAACGATTAGGTCTTCTAAAGTAGGTAGTTATTAAATTTCTGCTGCTTTGCTTCATATCTTTGCACCTGTGTCTCAAAGTATGTAGTGTTATGGAGACGAGGTTTCTTTGAATTTTTTTTTGGAAAGTCAAACACACCCACTGTATGAATGAAATCTACAAAAAAATTGACAGTGTTTATTTGGCTCGACAACTCCTGATTTCGATGACAACACTATGAAAATGGGAAATGAATCGGATGAAAATTATTCGCGATTTCTCTTGAAAAAAAAGTGAAAATAAAAGTAGAGTTATGTACAGTGATGAGGTTGAATAGCTTAGATATTTCAAATCTCCTCCAGCAAAAAAGCTCCTTCCGGTTGTCCTTTTTCACAATAAAAGCTGAGGCGGCTTTTTTTCTGAGCTTTCTAAAAAATTTATCCCGATATGTTTCTTAAGCCAGGACAAACGACTTATGGAAAAACTTCTGGTAGTTGTCGATAGTTTGTCGTTCCTGAATTCTCGTGATTTGTTACAATTCTTCTATATTTGCTTGCTCTTCACGGCTTTGAGTAGTGGTTTTTCCGCTTTGTCCTCACTTTTTTTAATTTTCTTACTGTGACTTAACATTCATCTCAGAAATCCACGTGCTAATAGTTATATAAATGTGCGAATAAATATAATGAATTCGAATCCAAGGCTCCATAAAAAAACCCCCACATTTCTCTGAGTATCCTAGATTTGATGAGCATTTTGAAGTAATCATGGCTGGCATTACTTTCTGCTCAAAACTTCGGGAATTTCGTTTACGATCACCATGTTTCCTGCAACAAATCCTTCAAAATACCTATAGGTACCTTTCTAAGCAGAAAGTTCAATCCTAAAAAGTTTTCAAAGCCATTTCCAAGCGGAAGATATCCTCGGCGAAGACTATAGTGACCGTTTGTCGCATGCATTAGTCATAAATATCCTGAAGCTGCAAGAGTACAACGCCCCTACAGCATGACTCTGCGAAAATTAGTTCAAAAAACTGAATGTGATGGGATGCGGGCTCTTGCCGGCAGCGCGTCGTACTCCACTGCTCTTGTCACAGCTGGCTGGCTACTACTGATTTATTTATTGGTTCAGCAGTCAAAGGAAAAAGTACTCCGCTGTACGGCAATGTTTCAACTGCCTTCGGGCACTTAGGCATGGTCAGAACCCTTCATCTGCACCAATATTTTTTTATTTGCTTTGTTATTTCAATACAATCAAGGTGGCCAGAAAAAAAGGACAAAAAAACAGGACATAAAACCCGTTTTCATCATTTGGAAGGAGTTTTTTTTACGAATACGTATCGTAGGACTGCTTTTATGAATAGATCTGGGATTGCTCCCCAACTAGGATGGCAGAAAAGATCCCCCAGCGGGATCATATTCCCAATAAGTGAACACAATTTACTAAGAGCACACCTAGACTGCTAAAGTTTGGAAGGAACCCTGATGTTTGACTTTTGGAAATCACCACTGTTTTCATATTCGGGAGATAATGTCACTGATATTCACTGGGAATACGCGAAATATAACGACCAAAAACCAAAAAAAAAAAAACAAAAGGTGAAATTTTCTGGGAGTCCAAGGTCCATAACTCATGAATGAACAAAAAGACCAGCACTTCACTGAAACAAGTACTCTGGCTATTGTTTTCCCTTCACCTGTGGATACGTGGGCTCATGCGATAACTAGAACGGAGGTTATACAAACAGTAATGAGCCCCCCACAAACCAAATAGTACGTACCTACGCAAAACTCCACTAGATCTCCAGCACACGTTGAACCCTGCATTAAAAATGTACTTTAAAGGATGATTTTATAATTCGATTACCACTAAAACAACTCTTTTGAACTCTGGTCTCTCAGCATGTATTCGATTAGACTTCTGTACTTAAGAATCACACCATTTACTAAAAATACCACTCTACGCTCTCATTGTGGAGTAATTTGACGCAGCAGAAGTCATTTTAGGCCAAGGGAAATGATGTGCAAATTATTTGCGAATTTTTTCTTTCAAAACGGGAAACCGTATTCCCTGTACATATGAGCATATGTACTCAGTACATAACTACAATGTCAACTTTTAAAGAAATAGTATACTGTAAAAATAGTCAATTCGATATGGAGACCCGTGTATAATAAATTTTGGACAGACGTCTCGAATCGCTCGAAGGGTTCAATGGAAATCTACCATACTGTACTTTTGAGAATTCGAAAAAAAATCTAATGTACATATCTTAATGGTAACAAGCAAAAATTGCAAAGTAAGTGTTTGAAAAACGTGCAAAAAATCTACTGCATGCCCTGGAGAAACAGCAGATAACAGATTCCTGAACGAATTTTTGATCGAAAGTTTTCAGAAATTTAAAAATTAAGTCCTTAAAAAGAAGCCATCGCTCGGAACTGAGGACAATAAAAGAGATGTGGACTTCATGCATGGTGGGGAAAATCTAAGGCCTTTGAGGCCTTTACGTAGCTGATAGCTAGTAATTCTGCTGATGACCAATGGACAGGAAAATGTTGATTGTCCCGAGCCAGAATTGGTGCGAACTTCAAGACTTTATCCAGGAGAGGAGAAAAATTCGTCCGGCATTCACCATTTTCCGCTCCGAACGATAAGCGTATACTTGGGAAAGTTATCCCGTTCTTAGGCTTGGGGTCTACAACATATACAGGGGGGGGCCATAAGTTATTGTACAACGTTTGCTCATTTATTTCTCCACCAGCAACACATGGATTATCCTGCTCTTTTCGCTGCCGAATAGAGCAGGGATCAAAGTATCTTACAGTTAAAACCCGGTTTCCCGGGAGAGTTTTGCTTTGGAGCAGTTGGACTTAGAACAGGTTTTTGAAAAAAGCGGGTTGATGTGGAAATTTTTTACGAAAAATCCACCAAATCTCTAAAGTGGGGTGTACTGCTTAGATGCATCTTAAAGAGCAAAGAATGCTCTTTCTAAAAATATCAAACTGTTTTTGTGGCTGTTTTGCTCGGAAATTGCGGGCAGAGTTAGTGCATTTTGCGGCACCGAAAGTCTGCAATGAATGTTTCCGATAAACTTTTTTCGTTATCTTGGAAGTATCCAGGAGGTTTTTGTGATCAAAAGATAGAGCAAATCCAGCTCTATTAAACAGTGCCTAGTGCGGCAAAAAATATTTTACTACTGCGGAGAAATGGGCCAGCAAACGTTGTACAATAACTTATGGCCCCCCTGTATATATATATATATATATATATATATATATATATATATATATATATATATATACTCTATCGCAGGCAAATTAGGTGTATACGTAAGGAATATTTGATTTCCACATGAGATTACGATTTGCCTTAATGGGTTAACTAGTTGCCTTTT
This sequence comes from Ancylostoma caninum, assembly GCA_037903475.1. Taxonomy (NCBI): domain Eukaryota; kingdom Metazoa; phylum Nematoda; class Chromadorea; order Rhabditida; family Ancylostomatidae; genus Ancylostoma; species Ancylostoma caninum. The sequence goes on along the minus strand of JBAJFG010000028.1, from coordinate 668,302 downwards.
CGCACCCCTTCAGGCGCTAAGCCATAAGAAGAAACCTTCGAGAAGGTATGGAAAGACAAAGAAAACGATTTTGTCTCCATCTATGGATATGAGCGCTCTTAGAAAGTTCTTTCCGATCGAATTATAAGGGATATAGGCATTAATTTTTCTAAATTACCAAAGCAGATAAGAAAAATACAGCAGAACGGCCAGCAGACACAGCTCGGGAGCGAAGAAAATGCAATGAACTCACCGCTCGCATCGTGAAACCCTCGCTTGCTCATTGGTTCGTCTTCGCCTTGTATCCATAAATGTCAAAAAACTCTCAGAAGCATAGTCCTCACACGCTACTGAAAGGGCTGAAATGGAAGGAGCGATGAAGGACGGCGAAAACGCGAAGAAAACGCGACGACAACGGCGACGAGGCTCACGTGAGCACATTGTTTCTTCGGCCGGATACATCATAAAGATAAGTGCAAACGAGTCGCGGAATGAGCGGCGAGCGCCTGGGGATGCCGGAACATCCCGAGAAAGTCCGCGAAAATGCTTAACAAGGTCCGAAATCGATAAGGAGCCGCGATGAAAAACGCCATAGCTGCTGATAAGCGATAAGCAGATTGCTGAACTAATACTGGCCAGTAAGCCTCGTGATCGCGGAAAAAGCCAGGAAAATAGGGAGGAGCACAATGGAGCAAAATTCCTGAGAATTACCAGAGCACCACCTCTCCGGGAAGGAAACTGGGAGCTGCCAGGATTGAAGAGGTGGTGCAAGGCGCAGGTAGCCTGGCCGTATGGGAGGAGGAAGGGGAGGAGCGAGGTGAAGAGGGACGGAGTAGGGGGTGAAAATAGGTGGAAGGGATGAAAGTATGTACGAGAACCACTGATGACAATGAAATCGAACGACGATCGTATAAAGAAGCGCGACGCAAGGTCAAACACAGTCCATCGCCACGCATAAAACGCCGCTCCTTGCCAGGAAAAACATAAAACAGATGAATTCGCGATAAAATACTCGACGAACGCGATAAGATGTGCGCGTGTTACTCGGAGTTTCTTTTGTCGAGGAGATGCCATCATAGTGGGAGGAGTTTAATGCATTATTTAGCGTGCCAAAAGAGACGCGCTGCACTATCAACAATGAGTAAAACGTAAGTAATTAAAGGAAAACAAAGTAATGCAATTTGGGAGAAATGTGGGTGAATTTCAAGAAAAATTCCAAAGAAAAGGTAAGAAAAACGCGATGATGATTAGGTTCATGAAAGGCACTGCATAGTTCATAATTTTTCCAACAAAAAAAAACTTCTTCACAGTGGTAGTGATTTGTAGATAACGTTTGTAAGCTTTTGAACGTTTTTTTTTGCATTATTAATAATATGTAATATGTATAATTTCTTGCTGAGCAAATGGCTCAAAAATGATAGCAAAGGAGCAGATCAAGAAAGAAGATATATGTATAGTACCGCATTTCCCTCGAAATGTTATTTATTTACAGTATTTTCTATCAGGCCATTCCACTCTATGAGATGAGCGCGAATCTCTTGAGAAAGCATGCGGGATGTAGCAGGGAAATGGGCGGAATTTATCCGGAATTTATACAGAACTCTCCAAATTAGGGTAAGAAATTCTTTCAATATTCAAGCAAGATCCATTGGTAATTTCGACTATAAGGTTTATACGAATCGAAATTCAGGCGAAAATTATCCAGAAACTGGCGGCATCTCGCCGGAAACCGGACATCTTTGCGGGCATTCGCGAAAAACTGGAGAATCACAGATTAAGGATTACTTTTTCTCGTATGTAGAAATACGCGAAATGCTCACAACCCTTCTCAAAATCTAAAGCAAAGCTTGTGAATTCAGCTATAATTTGTTCGTTGCGCTGAAATGAGAAGGGATTCGAATGGAATTTATCCAGAAACCGCCCATGTGGATCACCAAAGTTGGTAATCAATTTTTCAGTAACGTAGGAGGAAAGTATTAGTCTTGCATGGGTGAGGAAAACAATGGGACAAATAAAGGCGATAATAAGATAACGAAAAGGAGAACTAATTTCAAAAAACAGGAGATTTCTAACACGGGTCGGTTAAGGCCTTCAGAAAATCAGTGAGGCACAATGTCGTTGTATGATTATTCATCGATAATGAGAATTTAGCAGTGGTGAGGAATTTTCTAGAAAGAAACTACAGAAAATGGGAGGAGGGAGGTTGTTACTCAGAGGGATTTTCCAGTATCCTGTAAGCCCGCCCAAGCCGAGCTGAGCTTGTTTTTGAAGCGCGAGCCGGCCTGTTATGACTCTAAACCCCCTTATCCGCGAAAATACCCGGAAAGCGACGTCGCTGACGAGGCGAAGCGGAACTGATCGCCGAAGTGAACAGCACAACTCAGCTACACATTCACAAAACAGCAGCAGATCGACGGTAGATTGCCAGCTGGCGACGAAGCGGAGACGACGGCAAACTCCGCGACGACAACGAGGAGGAGGTGGGCAACAAAGGCGCAAGGTGCGATCGAGGTCGTCCTGCGCTGTTTGTTTCCTCGTTTCGGCCGTGTGTGTCGCGCGAGGGTCACGTCGCGCTGTCTGTTTCCACTACAAACATATCCAATAACACGAAGCTGAGTGGTATTAGACCAGGCGTAGTGGTGTGGGGGATCAATGGCCTCGTCGTCGTCGGCTTCGCCAACCCGGGTCGCCCGCAGCCACCCCCACTTCGCTCGACTTTTCCCGAGCTTTACGCGTCGTTGGCGCTGGCGTAAAGTTGTACTGTTACGAAGGAACGCCACATGTTCGGGGTCCGTTTTTGTAACCCGGACTTCGCGGCGATCCCATAATTATTTGGTAGATCGCGCTTGATCTCAGCCATCACGCTTGACCTATCCGGAAAAGGATATATCGAGGAAATCCATACCAATCCATGTCTTCGTGACATGGGAATCCACGCAACTCCAGATCCATGCTTTTGTATGGATCTTTCAAGATTAAATGGTTTTACGGAACTTCTTCGGGAAAGCTGACAGATGACTACTACAAATGGATCACTGAGGCTACTAATCTTCGAATGTCTTCAGCTGATTTTGCTTGACTGTATTAACAATAAGGACCGAATAAAAGCCGAATAATTTGGTTGATTCAATGAATAATTCAAAAATCGGTCTGAACACTCGAATTTTCGAGGACAACGAAGCCCTACAGCCCACCTTTTCTTTCCTCCAGGGTTACAGTTTCCCCTCCTTCTTAAACATTCGAAATCATTCATTTCCCCACTCAATCAAAATCGAATGTTTGAATTCGAAAGTGCAATATGAATCTATTCTATAGTTTCAATATGTCGTAAATAAACAAACAATTAAATAAATAAGCAAATATCAATATGTTATTCAGTCTTAGCTGAACCAGGTACACCTAAGGACAGTAATCCGAATGAAAACAAAAAGGAAAGTAATTTTGTAGCGACATGGACGGCACTCAGGAAAAGGAGAACACATGAAATTTCTAACGGAATTTACTGCCAAACTCCAAATGGTATAGAATTTAGATGGATTTAAACACTGCCATCAGGACTGGAGCATGGACATGAAAAGAGACGGAGGAAGAGGAAGAGGAAGAGGAAGAGAAGGAAAAATCACAAATAGAACCCATATAGACAAGGGTCTGGGTAAAAATGATTTGAACCACATTGTCAGATGTTCCACGTTGCAATTTAAAAGTCCAAAATCTGTTCAAACGAGAATATCAGAGATTTTGAGTCAAAACACTAGAATAACAAAGAAAATCAAGCCATCTATCATGCCATTAAATCCGACTCCTTGCCAAATGGGGAAAAATGTCGGCGACTTCTGACAAAGCGCTTTGTTTGGATGGCTGCGTGGCGTTTTGAGCGGCAGATGTGACAATCGAGCCAAATTTTTGCGCAGCCTGTGAGATTATGGCGACGAATTTCCCGAAATACGATCTAGACGTCCACGAGCAAAAAGCGGCGTGGGAGAAAGACCCCGTGGGGAGGCGGTGGTGGAGGAGGCGCGGCGCTGCCCACCACAAACTGCTCTACTTCACAATTTCGACAGCCTGGAATTGGCCGTAACAACAGTCATAAACCGTCACGGCCCAGTCCGTTGCGTAACAGTTGTCGACGAGGTCCGGCGGGGGGGGGGAAGGTGGAGGGAACGGGGTTTCTTCGGGGGGAGGGGGGGGGGGGGTGAGGCGAGCGTCGTAGGCAGAGTTGCCAACACATGGGTGGCGAAGGATTTGATCGCGGTGATCAACGGCCGTCTGCTGGCAGAGACACCTGTCGCCGGCCGCGACTTTCTTCTTCCAGCTGCACACCAACACAGCTCGGCAGCAGGAACTAAAGCCGCCGGAAAAACAACGACAACGTGTGAACAGAGACGCAAGAAAGATGCAGAGTATATGTATATATGTAGGGATCCAGGAAATCACTACTCTTGAGAGAGGTGGAGAGGGTGGGGTGGGGGCCAATTAGGATGAAATATTGCACAGGGTCCGGCCTATGTTCGCGGACAAAAGCTTTGCTTTATATCCTATGTGAGAACGATCCAAGCAAAGCGATTTTTGTTATGGTAACGTTAATTAGGAAACGTAAAAACATATTGCTACTGTCCAATCTGATTAGTTTTAGAATCATTACAAGCCTACAAGCACCTTGCCGAATTTCGTGAAAATGCCGCGATGTATTTGACAGCGATTTTAGCCGAGAAATGGATCAGCGGGAGTTTTGTAGGATAGAGGAATTCTTTAGGACTTAGATAGAATACGTTTGGGGGCTATAACTTCTTTCGCTAAGAACTGGGGAACAGCTTTCTGCCCTTGAGCAAAAGTGGTTTTGTCTCCGTAGCCTGGCACTCCTGTCTTGAAACTTGTAGAGATGTTGGATGCAGGATCCACAGGTACAGAAAATCCGTTCAGTTTAAAATAGCTTTGAAAAATACCTGAGCTAAGAAGAGAGAAAAGAGGTATGGATGCAAGTCTATAAGTCTGGATTAACGGGTATCAACCCAAGCCTGAAAGAGATTACTTGTGGCAGACGCTCGTTAAGCAAAAACTTCCTTAATGCTTAATTCCCCCACGCAAATAACAAGGAGCTCCGCTGTGGATAAAACCGTCATCACGGAAGAAGACAACGGAAAAATCTTCTTTCTGGTGATCAGTCGCTTCAACAAGCTTTGATGATATAAGGGGAATTATGCATTTTCGGTAAAATTCCTCTGCTTCTGTTTTTTTTTTGCAGTTTCTCAGTCAAAGGGGAACTTTTTAAGCTTATTCCACGCCCAACCATGATTCTACTGTGAAAGCGAACAGGGTTGATAAAAATAAGGATGGAAGAGTGTTCAGAAGGAAGACATGGGCTCAGTGGTGATGCGGACAGAACTCATTATCCACTCCGCTGCCCACTAACGGAATAGTCAGAAAATTCTACAACCCGGCATAATTATATGCATGTGTAAAAATAGAACGAAATCAGAAGGAAGTACAGTGCAAGCAGACACCTCATTAGTGAAATCCCCTCCTTTCCAGCCTGAAAAAGAGTGCACAGAAGAGGGCTCTCACAATTAGGGAGATACATATCTGTTTTTGGGGTAACCAATGTTGCGTTACTTAGGGATAAGAGGTGTGAGTTTAAGAGTTTGCAAGAAACTCTACGGCTAGTAGCTTTTGCAGTTCTGAGCTTGTAATTCGCGCCACAAGCATGGAGTCTGACAAGCTTAGGTGCACATAATGAAATGACAGTCTTGAAAGACCTGAATTAGGTCATCTGACAGTTCCATATTCATTACAATTTATAAATTTCCGTATTATTTCAAATGCATTCAAAAGTGTTCCATAGGGCGAAGAAGGCAACTAGGAGCAACATTGAGCAGAGACCAGAATTCTGCCTCATCCTCTCAATAAATATTCATCTTTTTGGTGACACTGGTTACTTAAGAAACGTAAACAGTAGATGCGAGCAATATTTGTTGAACAGCTACCTGCTCCAAATGCATTTCTGTATGTATGAGGATGAAACATAGTTTATTTCGCTCTCGGTTGAAGTCCTGTGGGTACTTTGAATATGTCTCTATTCGTCCTAAAGTAACCATGGGGATGCGAAGTCACGAGCAATTCAATAAAAAATAAAAGAGCCCCTTGTGGCCTAGGGTGGATCCGGACGGTACACTTGTTACGTAGTTACATGCTTTGGAGAATCCATCATAAATACAGATACAATACAGATCTTAGGAAATTCAATATTCAGGCTGGAACTTAGAATTTGTGGAATTTCGGCAAGGAGAATTTATGTATTTCTGCAAAGTCATTTTGCCCTTCAAAATGCAACCAGGATGATTGAAGCAAACATGAGGAACCTTTTAAGTTTTAAAATGACTGGGTAACCTCGAGAACTGAAAAAGAAAAAAATGAGAAAAAATTGAAAAGAATGTATATAGGAGACCAGCCAAGCCAGAACAAATTTGAAAAATCTTCCAAATTTTGCATTTGAAATGTGCAAGAGAGCTGTGCCCAGTTGGAATAATATTCCCAGACCTAAAATTTTGATGGTAACCGCGCTGCTTACAATTTGAGGCTCAAGATGAATTCTCCGAAAAAAAGCACATACACGGACAAGCTTGCAGAAGGACCACAGCAGAAGAGCAGGAGAAATAACAGAATGCCAGAAGGAACGCGGTTGCTATGCAAAACGTTCGCAGGTCAACGGCAAGTCTTTCTTGGTTTTTTGTTGCGGTAATTCTGCAAGCTTATCTGAATATGACACCAACAGACAAGTCAAATCAGACAACACTGGATTTTTTCTAATGAAGATGATTGACGGAATCGCTGGATAAGGACAAATGGGCCTTTGGAGCTTGGCTGGGAACTATCTAGTCAGCTTGAACTCGCAATCTAAGTACGTGCAACCAATTTTAACCCTTTTAATGCGTTCGTTCTACCATGGCCTTGTGAGCTACGTGCTAGTATCAGGTCGTTCTGATTCATATTTGGGCTATGTAGGTGCAGTGGACGAAATAAACAATTAAACAACAATTTTACAATTCAAAAAGTCATTTCCTTCATTTCCTATCTATAAGAGGGGCGAACGCAGCCTATTATTTCTGTATTCGTGTGGCAACCGAATGTCAATGGTGAAGCTGGGATGTATTCCTTGTTTTAGCCTACCATCGTTGGCATGCTAGTAAGGATATCATAATTTTCATGGCCAATTGAAAATTGAATTAATAAATAGATACGTAAAAGATAAAAGAAAAACAAATAAATAAAATCGAACGAACGTCAGAAGATAAGAGTTGTTTTTATTTTTGCCTGGAGCAAGCATACCTTATTAGTTAGCAATGTTTTTGTATGATGAGGTATTTTTTATTAATAACATTGGTATTTGTTATGTTAAATGAGAAGTTTAGCAGTTATAGAACTTTATTTAATAATTTTGTTATGCAAGAAAGTTTAGATCTTTTATTTTTAATGTTTTCTTTTAAGTATTTTCAGTTAGTTATTTTAATATTTAAATGAGTAATACGAGACATTATAAACAGTCTCAGCTGGCTACATAATTCTTCTACCTCAAACTAATCTTCGTAAACATTTCGATTTGTCTATGCCGTTAGGGAAACAACCCAAGAATCACTCTATACCATCTCAGAATGACTGAAAGCATCCCGTGACTCTGGCTGCGATATCTTTTCCAATAATCAAGATCCACAAGTGCTCTTATGATGCCCTTCCCAGCCAGGGAATCCACTTACGTCAGAGATTTCCCTAATGTTACGCATTCGATCACCGGACCACTCTTATCGAGTCGAGTGGACGTGGAGGGTTCTGGAACGCGACCGCCAGATGGCATCTGCCAAAGCAATGAAGACGTAAGCGCGGGCTGCATGACGTCGGTGGGATGTCAGCCAACAAAGGGCATCGCCAACGAGCGCGCATCAGCTGGCTGGCAGATCTGATGCCGGAGATTTGCCCTTTTTGAGATATACTTGTTCCTGGTACTTGCGCTGTTCCAGTTCAAAGAGTGTCCCATGGGCTCTAGGGCAAGCACATTAAGGGAATCTCTTCCAAGGATAGTTACGCGGGATCCGTCAAAAAACCGTCGAGGGGCATGGGGGGGGGGGAGATAGGAAAGGAATTCGAGAGATGGGCGAGGAGAGAGGAAGACGAATTTTGAGAAATGCGGATGAAAAGATATGCTTTTCTGCGCTCTGTTCGGAGAATTTGACCAACTCGGCTGGGAAATATCCAGCAATAAAGGAGCAACGAGCACAGTTGCAAAAACATTCCCACGGAAACAATTAGAACGCCTCGTTTTCCGGCAATTTCCTCAGATGTTAGGACCACACTTCCAGAAAGAGATCCCCTCAACCAGTGGATTCTCGAGACCGTTCCTGAGAGCAGTAAGGGAGCGTAATTGTGCCATCTCACGCGATGATGCTCACTTAAGAGCGAAACGAAAGATTAATTTCTAGCAAGGCAGCACGATCCGGTCATTTTCATTATTAACACGCAGGCTAATGAATACTCTTATTTAAAACCGCAACGCAACAGCAGCTTCCTAGAAACATTGAAAAAAGGTGAAATTGAAATTTGTGTTGTTCTTCAGTGAAGAACCGAAAATTCAAGGGTATTGATGGCAGTTTATGATTCGAAAGGCAGGATTGGATCTTAATTTTTGAGTTGCAGATGGAGTACTGAAAATTTCATAATTTCAGGCTGAAAGTGCAGAAACCTCGAGAATAGTGACCTTAGTATTACGGCGATCATCAATTTTCTTGAAACCATAATTCTGGAAGTTTCCCGGATAATCAGCGGACATGGACTATCTGTTTGATGAAAATTTGTACCCTAGCATTCAATGTGTTTTTTCTTTAATACTTGCAAGCCAAAAAATAAGGATTTTCAAAACGAAGGATCAGGGTACATACACATTCATGATGAAGAGACTGTCTGCCATTTGCTCTGGAAGTCTCTAAATTCCAAGGGAGTTCAGTGAGATCCAGGAAGATTTGAGGGCAATATGGAGACATCATTAGTGTCAGTGGTGGACGCAGACGTTGACAGTGGTAAGAAGGGGTACGACTTGAATTATTAATAATGAATTCACCCACCCACCACCGCCTACGGCTCCGGGTCGAGGACGAAAAAACGATGGTTCCAACGGGGAAAATCGAAGCATCCAAAGAGCGATTTTATAGAAATTTTTGTGAAAGTTCCAGAGAAATGTGAAAAAAAAACAGTAGAACAAAGCAGAGATTCTAGCAAATATACAGTGGCTGCTCCAGGAAAATTGCACGCTCTATGAATTATCGCGGATTCATGAAAAGCCATGAGTTACTGGGAACGAACGCCTTCCCACGCCTCCTCAATGCTCCGGGCATTGATCGCGGCTCATCCAGCAGATGTGCCTATGCCAAGCAGGGAACTCTCTCATTCCACTCATGAAAGCAGAGCTAATGAACTTCTGGGCTAATCCGTCGAAAAGAACCAACCTAATATGTTGTGAACGGCATAACTGCCTGTGGCTGCGCAGTTATCACCTCATTTCGGGGAACTACCGCAAGGCTTCGGGTAGACATAGCACCTCAGATAATTGCTCTAATGTGTGGTTGCTGGTGATAATTGTCAAAAGATCGAAAATGAAGAAAAGAATGGCATCAACAGAGCAAAATGATCATCATTGGGCGTGGAGCTTCCACCTTTAAAGTTCCGAAGGATCTTGTGGAAGTCGTGGATGTGGAACAAATATGGTCCAGCTTTGACATTTTGGAAAATATGTGATATTAGGGGCGACAGCCCGTGAAATGTACGACGCAGACCCTAATGAGAGTACATGGGACCCCTGGTGAGGTTTTCATGCTATTATGTTATTGTTTTCTTTTTTTTTTATGTCATTATTTTCATGCCATTATAATTTATGCTATTTTCATGTCATTTCAAGATAACAATGCTGCGAGGGAGAGAAAACTGAAATGGGCAGGTCACGTTGCAAGACGAGGCGACAACAGATGGGCCTAAAAAGTAACATTTTGGTGTCTGTGGAACTATTTCCGACTTCACCGCAGACCACCGGATCGTGGGAGAAAACAAATTGAGGAAATATTGGAAGATCATGGCAATATGTGACCAACAACCGGCGAAAATTTAGAAGGGGACTGGAGGACCTACACCCCCAAAGCTAAGAAGGGAGAATACGGTCTTCAAGTAACAAGCAAGTAAGTAAGTCAAGATTACAATAAAATGCCTAGGTTCAAAAAAAGGAGGGCGGGAGAATTTTTAAAGGATGTAACTGGAATTTTCTTCCTCTCGGAGCGGGTTTTTTCTATTAAAAAGTTAAAATGGGGGAAGAAGCCACTAAGTAACTAGCTATTGCCTCTGAAGAAAATAGAAAAAGGAGCAAAAGAAAAAGGAACGCATTCTGGAACAAGGAAGGGGAGAAACCCCTGGCTTGACGACTAGGAAGCGCCAACGCCGCCACTCTCGTTTTCCACAACGAATCTCAGCCGCCGGCAATTCAATTTTCTCCAGCGATTCCCCAGAAAACATAGCAGCACAATCGATATCCATAAATAAAATGGGATCTACAGACTGACGTCGACGTTAAGAAAAGTAACAACAGAGAATGCTGCCCAGAGCGATGGGAGAGACGGAACGCAGCAGCAGTGAGCCGTAATTGGCGTGAGGACACTTCACACACATACACTGTGGTGGGTGGACGCGCAGTGCACACGAACGCCTCTTATTCGGGCTCCCCGGGGACCGTTCAGACCGCCCCTCGCGAACAATGGCTCGCGAATTATGGCTATGCAACGTCTGCGGGCCAGGCTGCGCAGGGAGGAGCTGAGTGTCAGCTGATGAGGAGGTGCAGAAGAACTTGTGGACAGATCCAGATCCTGTTTGAGGTGAAATGCGTGCTCGTGGCAAGAAGAGAGCTTCACCCTCTGCCAGTCAAAATGCCAATCAAGTCTACAGCAAGCTGTCACGTGCAATTGGGAAAGAAGTTGTCCTGGCGCAGAGAGCGGTTTCGCCTCTGCTTCAAAGTTTTCTCCATCGTTTCCGACTTATCCAGATGATTCGAATTTTTCCACACTCGGGAATCCGCCTCACCGTCTTTGGGGGGGGGGTCACCTTCTCCGTAAAGGAACCATAAAAGCTAGTGGGCTTAGTGAAGGGGTTCATGGGCGTTCTCGAGATGGTTTAATCTTCCAGCTACTCTACTGTGGACGAGTTTTCATTAAAATGCGTGATATATCTTTTTAGCACTCCTAGTAATTATCGATGATTGAGACGAGCAGGACTTAGGACCGAACAATGCATCAGATAGTTATCGACTAGCGCCCCTTCGGGACGCTAGAAAGTGGGGTGGGGCAGCCACTTGAGGTATGTGCAAAAGCTTCACTCGTGCGAAATGCTTAGAAAATTAGCAAATAAGCAGAACTAATTATTAACTGGAAACATTATTATTATTAACTTTGAATTATTAAAAATAAACACCTAAAAATAGCAGCAATATCAAATAAAATTAAATATAAACTATTGTGAAATTTTGATCCGATTTATAAAACAACTCTGCGAATTTCTGTTTCTAGTTATTATAGTGAAGAGGGGAGGGAGGGGGTGGGGGATGAGGGGAAGGATGGAAGGTACCCTTACTCGCCAGAGCTCCAAGTGTGGGAGAAATGGCCATATTTTTTCTTGCTGGTAGCCGGAAAGTGGGCGTGGCCGAGCTACGTGATTGGCCAGCAGGATGAACTGACCAATAATGGGGATCGGTTACACCGTCATTCGCAGGTACAACACTCCCCACCGATAACACAACTTCTAATCGTTTTACTTTTTCCCCAATTCTTCGCATTTACTGAAAATATAGTTATGGACAAGGTTATACCTAAAAAATCTTTGTTTGGCCACCCTTTTTAAAGTTGACCACACCACACCCATTCTTCTTTCGTCCCCCTTCGGGAATAATTCTTAGACAAAAATTGCTTTTCGGGACAATTTCTGTCTAGTAGGTGTCTCACTTATAGGTAAAAATGCGCTGCAATTGTCTTTACAATCTTTCAAAAAATTAGCAAGTCAGACCGCTGATTCCGTGGCTTCTCGCTAGCGTTGTTTTCCCACCCTGTTGTTGTTTCATTATTTGTCGTTGTTTCTGTTTTATGTTTCTTTTTTATTTCTTCTTGTTACCATTTGCCTGTTTTATGGCATATACGTGCAGGTTGCACGTCTACAAATAAATAAATAAATAAATAAATAGTGGCTGAGCAGAAATGCAGCTTCGAACGATGCAGCTCAATATCCAGCGCTTGTCTCCGCCTATGTTTAGCTACTTCATAAATGAACATGAAATCTGAAGTATGTCAATCTCCATCACTTTTTTGGTCAAGTGCAAATCCAAAGCTGCGAGGCTCCGCCCATGGCATGACTCTGGACCTCTCACACACATGTTATATGAAGGATCTCGCTAGAGCTTGTTCGTTCTCACTAGAATGGCTGGAATATCTGATATCGTGTTGCCTTGGAAGTGTCACGTATGTTCATGTAATTAGCTTTTGAGATGACCTAATTACGCAAGCCCTCATCTGGATAACGTTGTGGCGACATGAGCAGCTGATTAAAGGCAGCATTCTCGGAAATTTTCATTTCGGAGATCTCGTCATTATTTAAGGGACCTAGAACTGATATTCCATGATGAAATCACAAACACACAAGAAATAAATGAAAACGGAGCGCTGTTCTCCATGTGCTTCACTTCCAGTTTAAGTCCTCACGCGCAATCGGCGGAAAATTTTCGAGCGCCCCCAGCATGCGGCGCGGCCCTCTTGTGGCAGCAGTCCCCAGTCTTCAGATTCTCCGCTCAAAAATTTTCAACCGATTGCGCGTAAGGACTTTACCTGGTGAACGACCCACTTCAATAGTGAAAATTTCCGTGAGTGCTGGCTTCAAATTTGTCCCGTTCGATGCCTACGCTAGTTGATTAACTACCCGTCAAGTCAGTCAGTTTTTCTTTCACTCAACGAGGAAAAAAACGCTGTGAGTTTGAATAGCGGAAAGTTGCTTTTTTGACTGAATGCCAAAAAAAAGGGAGGGGGGCAAAATATGTTAGTGCGGGTAACTAAAGTCAGCAAAACCATGAATAATAAAATGTTCACGTTCGCGTTAGAGCTCGAAAACGATTTTGGAGCGCGGAAAATGCTCGTCACCTCCTACATATTCAGTTATCACTTCGGTATCGTTATTTCTATCGGGACTGTTGACACCGGTAGTGCACAAAGTTGATGGAGAAAATTTCCAGATTTTCCGAACATTCTGAATATTTTTCTTGTAAAGGAGCCTATTTATTTACTCATCTACATATTCAATGAAGTATTATAGTTAATAAGGTTAACACATTGCGGACAACGTGATGCACATGGTGCATCACGCCCTTTCATCCCTGTGTGGCCACGTGATGAACATCGTGCATCAAGCGAAATGTGCTCTTCATAACCATAAAACGTTCCCCCGTGGTCAGGTGGTGCAAATGGTGAATTACCAGGAAAATATCCTCTGGTCACCGGCGCTCGCCATGAAAAAATGTACTTGGTGCCAATGTCTTGACAAAATGTTCATGTTTGCATTAGAGCTAAGAAAACCTCTTCGGAGCGCGGAAAATGCCCATCCCCAGCTGATTTAGGTGCCAATTTATTTTGTTTTAACCTGATTTTATTCTAAACCATTCTGGAACTGCAATGGCAAATTATCATATTACAAGTACTCGAGGTCATCCAGTAAAAAATGCTATGGAGTGGGGAAATGGAACTCATCCAGGAAGAATTTTCCAGAAGCAGACAGGAGCGCAAGCGAAGCAATCAGGTAATAATACCCTCGCGAAATCCCGGAAATGTCTTGGCGAAAAAACTAATCTATGACTAGGTAATCCTGTTGACGTCAACGTGGACCGAGAAGAAAGGGCTCTTTACAATAACAAAGGCCGGCACAATGGCGGCAGAATGGCGGTGGCGAGCCGGAGTGGCAGCAGCGCAGCCGCGGCCTTGTAGAGCGGACCTGCCGCCCTCGGGCGAAATCGACTTCTACCTGTCAAACGGCCGCACTATGCAATTCTGATGAGCATCGCTGATGAAGGACAGCCGTAGGTGTGCGTGCTGGCAAGGACTTATGTACGAAATATGTCAGTCAGTGTGTATGTCTGCGCGAAATATACCGCGGATAATTGCATTGGCCTCGGAAGGCGCCGGCCACGGCCAGCGAGCAGCCAAAGACCGCTCTCAACACAAACAAGTAAATATTCTACGAGTAATGGACGACGGGGGCGGGTGGCACTGGGTGCACGAGGTGCGAAAAAATCGTAGGCAGTCGTGGTTTTGCTGTTCGACGGGCCGACGAAGTGTATCAACGGCGCTTTGTGGGAAAGGCGCCGCAATGAAAAGTGGGGGATTATAGTTGCGCTGGCGTCTCCGCCGGATTCGCGGTTTAACCCCGGCCGAGCAGGCGATTGCAGAACGGCTCACTTCCGTCAGTGAGATTGGCGCCTTTGAGTAAAATGGGACCGAAACTTTGCTTTTAACCAGGGTCTGGCCTTGTTTCTGTAAATTAAACCTCATCGATGAGAAGCGGGAATTAAAATCCAAAGAGGACAGCATCAAAGATGGCCTCGAAGACAAAAACCACCACTTCAACGGCATCTAATTTTCCTAATCAATTTTGGAGCCTAATATCTGAAATGAGCTATGAACTATACATAGATGCGACTTCGACACTTGAGAGCAAACGATAGTGTTATTAGGTAGTTCGCGAAGTTCCTGGACGGAGATTTTTATTATTGCAAGCAAAAAGAAGTATTAAAGACATTTTTTAACAATGCATTGCTAGTATTCGGAATTTAAAAAAGTATTTAACTAGGACATTAAAGTATAGTTCTGGCAGCCACTAGTTCACGCGTCATAAACTAATTCGAACTGGCGAGCAGAACTAATTCGCAAAAATAGGACACGATGGGAGTTTGTGGGGGGAGGGGAATTTTCGAACCCATTCTGGAAACTTTCCAATTAACCTACATACTAGGACAACCAGGATTTGGAGCGCGGATTAGCCCTGTACCTACAACCGCACAGCGATTCTGGACTAACTGCTTGGTATACAAAAAAAGCACACAAATTTAGTGTTGCTCTTTGAGCGCAAAACTTCATTTCTCCGAAGTTACCATAGCGTGGATTAGCTGTGGAATCTGAGAATTATTCGCAGAATTGCAAGATTTTTTGTGGACATTTTCATCAGGAAGAAGATGGAATTCTGGTTCATTTTTTTGTTTCTGTGTTTCCGTGTTAAATTCTTTATTAGAGCATCATTGAGTACATTTAAGTAAGTAAGTAAATAAACGATGAGATACATAGCTTTGTTGTTGCTACAATCACCCAGTAGGCGTCATGAAGGGATAGAGTAGATCCATCTAATTCATTCCATTTAATTACAATACCCACACTAACTAGATGGACTATAAAAGACAGCAGCGAGTTCTTACAACATTTTTTCTGGAAAGTTTTCTAATTCAGTCAATTTTGAAGATGTCGCGAGGGCTGTCGAGCACACTGTCGCGTGCGATGCGTGGCAAAATTGAGGCGGAATGAAAAAATTTTGAATTATGGGGGTCGAATTAGAGATCCGGGGATGATTTCGTTAGGCGATAGCCCAACCTAATGCCAACCTAATGCCATTTCTGACACCTGGTTTGGCCCGTAGACCATTTCTTCGCAGTGAGTCACAGCCCTGGAACAAAAAGAACGCAAATTCGCATTCTGAACCTTCACCTCTAGCGGGTATTGTACGTCCATCTAACCCTATGAATTGTTGCGCAAAACTCACAAGTCCTGAAATTCCCCCAGTACAGAGAGCTGCTGAACAGAAAACCAGCCTTCCTCTAAGGGAAATTTTACGATTTTCTTTGGAGCTGTACATTCGAAGTTCCAGAAGTAAAGATGAGACGAAGAGCCGGCATGAAAAAACAGAACGGGTCAGAAAGGAATTCAGGACGAAAAAGTGGTACGAAGTGGTATTAAACCATCTGCACTGGTAACATAATAATATGTACTTCTGAGTCAATGCTATAATAAAAAAACTATGTTTGGCGTTTTTAACAAAAAATTGCTGCAAAGAAATTAATCAGAATTAGAAAAAATGTGGAGAAGCACGAAGGAAAGGGGGGAGGTCGACAGAGCTTCAGGGGGGAAACCAGAGCAAGTTTCGTCGAATGTGAGGACTTTTTGAGGTTCACACGACCGTACTGGTAGGTATACCCGCGTAAACTGCCTAACATAGTTAGCAACGCTCTGTTTCAGTGAGAACAACACAGTGAAAGCGACTCGACGGCGTGCCAGAAACTCAAAAACGCCACATTTGAGTGCGGCGCAGAGAAATGCGCCTCAGACGCGTAAGGCAGCCGAGAAAAATGTCGGCCTTAGTTCATTGGATTATTGAAGGCCGCGAGAAATGCGGCGCCGCAATGCCTTCAGTGGTTTTCCTTCGTTTTCCTGAAGAATTTTTTAGTTTCGCTGGGAAATTTGTGAGGAGAAACGTTCAGGGACAAGTGGAACAATGAATAACTCAGAAGAAGCCTATTACTTTATAGGGCGACGAGAAACCTTATAGAACCTCAATCCAAAGGGAAATTCTTGAAAACCCATCTTCGTGATCTACTATACACAGTTCCAAGACCAACAAGACGAGGAGGCTGCGCTGGTGAAGTGATGTGGAAGCACGCGACGACACCACAATGAGTGCTCCGAGAGATTTCTTCCATTTGTGGGAGTGACACTTCACCGCGCCGGCGGAAATCATCCCCACAAAAGAGCGCCTCATCCGTGGAAATAGAGGAAATGACCGTACGAGAGTGGGAATTTCCCCGGTGCGTTTGAATGTCTCACGCGCCACGCCGAAAAAAAAAACTAACGCGTCATTTCCGATACGGAAAAAACACATGGAAACATAAAGTCATCATGCATTCGAGCGAATCAGCGGTTATTCGGACGGCAACAAGTGGTTCGGACGCGGAAAAAGCTTGCCGAGCCCCGGAAGCAGATGTCCGTGTCCCAGGGAAAGCTCCATCGATAATGCGGATATTCGGCATGTAGTAGGAAAGGACAACGCCTTGGACAAAATACTTTGGGAAAACAGCTCGAGTATGGGGAGAAAAACCAAAAACCTGAGCTCTTACGAGCCTAGCTGTGAGTGACAGTGACATTCACGGGGGACAGATGGGAACGGAGGACGGAGGGAGGATCAGAGTTCCCAGCGAGAGCGCAGGCCGGCAGAGTGTGCCGTGCGTACGTCGGGGGAGGTTAATTACGGACCTCAGAGTGACAGGTGTAGTGTGCTGTCATCTTGTGGGGCAGAAGGAAGACGCCCGTTTTTTGTGAAACAGGTGTGGTCAGAGGAGTAAGTTCACTGGCTTGGCCAAAAAATGGGTGGAGAAACAGGTACCAGGGGCAAGAGATAGGGCGGGGAGGATGTTAATTAGCCCAAGAATGGTGGGAAATGAGCAGAGTTAACGGGAAATGAGAGAGAAATGGTGGGAGGAAGTTTCGCGACGGCTGAGTCAGCTGAGCGCCGCACGGGCTCGCCGGGAGTTGTAAATTGCATCATTATTAACTCAACCAACACACACAGTTGCTCCGCGTGCTCGGCGCGGACCACGCGGGCCGCGGCAACAGCATGCGGAACGCGGGCCTCTTAGTTTGCACACTCACGCTGTGCAACAAAATCGATGACGGAACGTCCATGGAGGAAAATAGATGAGTTCCAAGCGTAAAAAACGAACGCGACGGACCGGGAGTGTCGTTGGATGCCACGGTACAACCCGCCGCCGCCGGCTGAGAGCCGTTCCAGCTGATGGCGTCCCGGCGACTGGTTGTTCCACGCCGCGCGACGGGGCGAGGCCGAAGACTGATCCAAAGGCGGCGGACTATTAACTACTACCCTTGCGGGCCAACGGAGGCTTTCGCCTGCACTTGAGATGAGGCGAAAGTGGATTCGAGGCCAGTCGCGCGACTGGATTCGCTAGCAGTGAAGTACGCGCCTAGAGGCCCACTACGTCAGTCCGCAGAAGAAACCATTAGTGATTGCCGGGGCAAATGCACTTCGAGCGACAGAAGGGAAGGCATTAGCGAACGCTAAGGACCACTTAGGCGTCACCAGATTTGCATTTAGTCGTCGGAGGTCAGCAAGCCAGAGAGCTCCAGAATCGAGCCCTGCGGATTACCCAAAATGGATGGGTCTGCAGGCGCCTTTGGGGAATTCCATGCGGCCCTGGCGAGAGTGCGAGGAAAACAATCATTAGAGCTTTGGGGAATGGCGTGCTCCAAAATTGGAATGAACCCTCCAGTGACGGGATTCACGATCGTTCCCGTGAAGCATTATATTTAATTATCAAAACGTTGAGACTTAAAAATTACCTTACTGTGAAAATAACAGGATACCTCATTGTCGAAACACCAGGACATTGAAAGAAACTACTTCACCTACCAATCTGGCAGACGGAGGGAATATAATTGAATAATATAATTGAATGCAAAATGCCCGAACAGAGCAAAGAACATGGAAATTACTACAAGGTTGTGATCCACCCCCTCCCAAAATAGACGAGTTTTCCGCTTAAAAATGGATCTGCTCTGTCCGAGCGATTTGTCTCAGTCAACGATGGTCCTTTTTTAGTTTATCTTGCTTGCAAAGGCCTGCATTGTGGCTCGTCACGGTGTATATAATAAATAAATGAATAAATAAATAGCGATAAGTTATGCCAAAGACAGTAACCACTCAGAACCTCAAACAACTTCTTGACAACCATTAGGCGAACAGTTTCTGATCGTATGTGAAACTTTCTCTCCGCAAGCCTTGTCGACAACTTGCTCTCCCTTTTTCTGTCGACAACTTGTTAGGCCAAATGCTCGCTGACAAGTAGTTTCTGTGGGAAATTTACGGACAATTTGTTTTGGCTTTTCCTTGTCGATAAATTATCGGGAGTAAGGTTGCGAACAACCTATTTATGCACGGCATGACGACGTCGAACATGCCGTCAATGATTTGCTAGCTAAAAGGTTGTTTGCAAGTTGTTTTTGGTCGAAGCTGGGCCGACAACTTGTTTCGCTCCCCCTTCCTGCTGACTTGTTGGCCCAAAAGCTGACAAGTTGCTTTTCGCAGGATGACGTCAAACTTGTCGACAACGATTTGCTAGTTAAAAGGTTGATGGCAAGTTGTTTTACGACAAAGGTGGGCCGACAACTTGTTTTCGCGGTTCTAAGTAGGATAAAATTTCTCTAAAAACCCATCCAAAAAGAATAAGGAGGAGCCGGAAGCCAACAACTTCGCCACGAACGTTCGTGAGTCCCAGCAACGAGCTCTGGTATTCCCAAATATGGCTCCATCTAGTAATTGTGGCATTTTATGCTGTGTTGTTAATGTTGCCCACAGCAACGGAAACGTTTTATATTTTTGTTGCCAGCAATTCACCTCTATAAATGTCTCTAAAAAGCAAGTGCAATTCACACAGTGGCTAGTGTCCGCTCTCGAGCGTTTTTCCCAGTAGCCGAACAAATTATTTGCAGCTGCGAAAAGTCCAACAGATTGCTGTGTTTGCAATGCTATACAACGTTGCGGAAGCATTGTACGCGGGGAAATTTTCTGTTTGTTGAGAAATTTAAGACGACTGATTAGATGACTGCTAGCAAGTAGGTCAAGCGTGTTTGAGTAAATTGCAGCAAAGATGGTAGGGGCAGCTGTCTGCAAGTATCCAGGGTTCGGATCGTTGGAAGAGTGGGTAATATCATAGACATGGTTACGATTGGTCATTTTTTCCATTTTTCCTTTTTTTCTTCTTTTTTGTCTTCTCCGCAAAGTGGCACGGAATCATTGCCAAGGAAAAAACCAATGTGAGCGCGAAATGCAGAATTAAGACATAGGCCGGCTTTTGACTGTGAAATCTCTATATAGTGGACAGAGATGAGGAAGTTGGAATGAATGTCTAGCGAAGAATTTAGCAGCATATATCTAATGATCAGATCACAGACGTCCGGCTCTTAATGGCTTAACAGAGGCGGAAACGCTTTTAGCAGACTCGCTTCCACCAACATCACCGCCTCGTCATTAATTCCCTCCCAGGCCCTCTTCGAAGACGTCCCCAAAGCGTCAACCAATGTAGAGATATAGTCTCTTTCCACGAAGGATAGAAAGAGACTGAAGAAAAATGCATAAAACATGCAATACATGACAGAAAACAGAATATAATCAGAGAGCATGCCTTCAAACGACGAATGCTCTGGTCGTATGGGGGACCAACAAGTTCTGCTCTTTAGAGTTCTTTGGAGGGAGCCCAGGTAGAAGAAAGACTTTGGGCCAAATCGAACAAGATGTGAAAGATTATTCAAGTAGTCGAGAGTTCGAAAGTCCGAGAGTCCCAAAAAATTCGGAAATTTTAAACATTCGAGGACTCTGCGGGTTTGATATAGACTCAAAAATTAGAGCATTCGTGGGTGTGAAGAGTGTTTTCAAACGTACAACTCCAAAGGGTGAACATTCCGGAGAGTGCAGCATACCTTTTGCGTCGATGAGACTTGCAAATGCTCATTGGAATTCACAGGATTCGTGCATTCGCCTGCAATTTTGGGTGCATGTGCTCCACAAATCCTTTCAAATCTCATTTTTAGTGCTGACCCTGGCGCTTCCGTGCCTAAATATGAAAAGTTTGCGTTCAGTTATGAAAAAAGTAACACATTGTGACGCAACATGCAATAAAACACCGTGAAAACTTTATTTGCTGAGAAATTCGAGAAGCGTCAGAATAGCTGAGAATAGCAGTACATTCTGGCAACTGCTAACAGATTCCAGATGAGTAAACATCGGCAAACGTGATGAATAACGTTTTTCATGTGTCTAAATATAGTGGCATTCAGAGCTCATTACTCATTCTACGGAGAATTTGTACGAAAATTCTACTCGATCAGTTTCGAAGCGTGATGAGTAATGGTTCTGATTCACAGCGCTTGTAGTTTGCGACTACTTTTTTTTTGCTCCAGAAGGAATAGTAAAATTGCGTTGTTTTGTTGTTTTTGATGTTGGTGTCAGTGTAAACAGGCTGTTTCATGAGTGTTTTCTATCAGTTATTGGCTTCCATCCAGCAGTTGTCGTTCTCAATAGCTGTTATCCGTCAGAAAAACATGTCTGGCATGGATTTCTCACCACCAGAATTCCCCAGTAGTCCACATTCCCGCCATCTATCAACGTGCGTAATTTCGCTATTCATGAAGTGCGTCGAGAGTGTGTCACCTATAGTGGATGTTTTTCTCAGAACCATGTTGTTTGCTCCCGCAGATGTGTTCAAAGCACATGTTGTGCTCTGAAAAAAGGATTGGGCTCGATTGAGTTGGTGAAAAGAAGGCATGAACGTAAACGAGCAGCACATGTTGTCTGGGATCATTGAGCAGCAATTTCTGTCACGTACTACCCCACTGCTCCAACATATCCCCCAAATTCTATTTATGAACGCTCCCGGGAAGGGGATATCCAACCCGCTGATCCAAAATGGGAGAAAATGCCAGACAAAAGTACATGGTTTGTATCTTGTTGTAGAACTTGTCACAGCAAAGATGCTGATTACACTGAAATATGTAAGATATCCTGTTTTGAAAATTCATACGGGGAATTGTGGACTAACGGGAACGTCGTAATCTTCCTGGGCCCTCCCATGAATCCCAAAACAGGTGGCCCAACCGTCTCCCAATCCTTTCCTAGGGTGACATGCGAACCCTGGGTCGGCATTCATCATTGGGAATGAGAGTAAACGTTCACTATTCGGTATTTGACCCCGTGATGAAGTTGAGGACAAACGTGAAAATGCTATTCATCACGCGTGTACCCCGGGGGTTACGCATACCCCACATTCACGACTAGTTTTCAAATGGTATATTTTGCGCAGGGTGACCTTCCACAGCGAAGTTTACCTGCCTTCTATGGACAGATATATGATACCTAAAAGTTTATCCCGCAGCTTTGGGGTGAACTTTTTGGTGAATGCCCGAAGAGGGTTAAGGGAGTGGGGGGGGGGGGGGGTGGACCGCGATTGCCATGAGTAAACTTGGTGATGGATATCCTCCCTGAATCTCCTCCAGCAACATACATAACTCGTAAGAACCATAAAGTCAAGTGTTCCACTCTCTCCTCATTTGGAAAACAGAACAGACAGCAAAAACGTGATCGTGATTGGGTCAATGGAATTTCGATTGCTCAACGACTGGATTTCAAGTGTCAAGCGAGACTTTTTCACAGAACAAATCCCACTGAAATGATGTCCTGACATTCATCGAAGTTTTTAGAAGCGATCTAGTGGATAAACTGCGGTATTTTCTCGATTGACACAGTGTCCCAAAGGGGAACAGGCATGAATTTGCCCAATTCAGAGGTGGAAATCCAGACAGAATTATGCCTTGTCGTAAAGAAACACCTCAGAACTCGTTGGCCCATTTGAACTAATTCGAACTTATACAAGATTTTCATATAGATATCAGAGATCACGGGCTCGGGATCTTGAGTGGTCGCCTCAAAATTTTATTCATTTAGTCCATTCTCAATGATTCTGACAGCTTCCGAGGGATTTTGGCAAAATATTTAAGAGCGGTACTGCATCGATCACCCAGAACTTTCCAGGATCCGAAGAAAAACGCAAAAATGCGCCTTCGACCTATAATTTTATGGTGCAGGCACAACAATGTTAGCATGCAAGTTGTATGAAAACGAAGGTATCCGTTTACAGCTTGGGCTGGGATGAATTGTTACATTATATTATGATGTAGATGGTGATGAAAAAATGTTGACGTATCATTGCCTATTCAATGTCCAGTCGTGAGAGCTGGTTCTGATTAATTCATGTTTTACCAATGTTAACCTGGCCGATAGCAGATGAGCGATAATACAACGTTTCACCCACTCCTTTCCCATTAGCCATTCTTCCTCCTAATCTGGATCCGGATTCACCAACACAAAGATGGGTAACCTTGTGACCGTCCATGGTAGCAGCAGGATATGAACGACGTCCCACATAGGTTAAAATGTTGAGGGATGCCAGGTATTGAGTGAATTTGGCCACATAAGCACTCTTGTCATGAGACTAGGCTGTGCTCTGTGCACGGGTATCTTTCGGTTGGCAGGACGGAGCTGTTGATGAAGTGGCGGGACATGGTCAGCAAATCACCTTTAGGTGGATCCAGTGGTCCAAACCTGCTCGCCGAGCGGCACCATTCACTTTTTTGGGGACTATAATGTTCTGTATGAATACAGGCAAACTCCACTGATATAATTGTTCTTATCTTTGACAGATCCGGAGTTGTGGAGCGACGAGCGAATCCGGACCACTCGGGGACTGCTACATACATATGTCATATTTTGATGACACAAGACAAAACATAAAACATTCATGGCTACTAGATGAAGGCGAGGAACTGATGAAGTGAAAGACGCGTCTGGAAATTGGCATGAACGAGAACACTCTGAAAAGGAGAACGGATAGGGTATTGAAGATAAGGAGGCCGAGGATGATCTGATCAGGCCTAGCCAAGCCAACCTAAGTGCAATCGCCAGCCTTCAGAATGAATGCCTGAGTCGCTTTCAGCGCCTCGTCGCTCTGACTCGCAAGTTCCACACTGATCAACTCCAGTGAACGTGTACACAAGAACGTTTAGCTCCGTCGTATGAGTACAAAGTGTTCACGCTAGCGCATGTGAATACAGTACGGTCGTATCGGCGATTACTACCACAATCCTTCTCGCACTTCTTCAAACAATAAGACTTCGGCGGCGAAAACGGACCTCTGTTGACGGTTATGATGACCAGTGGTGTGGAATGTTGCAAGGTTGTGCGAGCCACGAGACATCCTGTACAAATTCAAAAAAAAAACATTGGTGTTTCCAAGACCAGGGCAATGAAAACTTCTCAACCAAGTCTCGAACAAAAAGCCTGTACAAATAGGATGAAACTATAACATTTGTATCTTCTCACCATTTTCGACAATTCTCGTTGTTGCGAACCAAGATATGACTCTTAATTTTGATAGCTGAGTCTCTAAAGGAAGCATCTACGAATATTTTCTCTTCTAAGTCGTGAGCTGTTGAGCATGTGACTGCTCCGATGCAATCAGAAGCAATCGCTCTCCTACAAACTAGAGTTTTACATTCGAAAATATTTTTCGAATATTCGAATATTCGAATTTTCGAATTTTTGGGGACCCCCGAATTTTCGAATATTCGAATTTCCGAATTTTTGCGAACCACCGAATTTTCGAATATTCGAACTTTCGAATTTTCTGAACCCACCGAATTTTCGAATATTCGAACTTTCGAATTTCTAGGGATTTTCGAATATTCGAATTTTCGAATATTCGAACTTTCGAATATTCGAATGTTCGAATATTTATTCGAATAACATTCCATTTGGTAAAAACATTTTGTACCCATGCATGTAGGCGAACAAGGCGATATGTTTGCCAATCACAACGGGCATGAAACTTTTCGGGTAGTAAGTTTCATCTGCCGTTTTGGAATTTCTCACAACCTTCTCATGAGTGGAAGCTTGTGCTGCTGTGGAGTTGGTCCCTCATCCGTTTTAGAAATGCAACTGGTTGAAATTCCTAAGCTTAAGAACGCTTATCTCACTTGAGGTCTGTAACCATCATTAAAGGATCGTAAAGTGGATGAAACCCTTCGAACGTGAGAAGGCTTTCGCTTTAACATCTCTGTGTTGTAGTTTAACAAAACGAGCCATGGTAGTGAATGTAGAGGTAGAGGTTTTGACGCGGAAAAATAATGTTGGGTACAGTGGTTCAGTTACCTTGCTCATGAATGAGTTTCCAGCTATCAACAAAAAAGCGTCAGCGACATAAAAAAACACTGCGTGTTATCCCGTTCCTCATTATTACTTCTGTTTATCGGGTCCAATTGCATTCTTGTACGTTGAATATCAAAACCAACAGAACTTCTATAACAAGAAGTCGGAGTATGTTTGGGCAGAAAGGTTAATAAGAGGATCTCAAGATTTTGTGTGAGCTTCGAATTCCATTACTGACGGTTATGCACTTAGAAAGAGTTTCAACGAAGCAGTAGTCGGGAATCAGCTAAATATAAGGAGGAATGCTGTGTAAAAGTTATTATTGTTGTTTGCAGTTCACTTACATAGTTCTGGAGGAAAGGCTTGAATAATTGGAAGTTTAGTTGAAACTGCTGGTTTCTCAAGTGTCTAGAAAAGTACATACGTAGGTTTTACCGGAGAGATCATCGTCGCCAATGTCGTATACCTCGTAGGATTGCAGTTTCAAAGCTTTCAAATGCAGTTGGTGACTTTCGAATGCGTGCAAAGATATGAGCAGGTTTTTGCGAAAATTGAGATTGAAATGAGAAATTGGATTGGAGTTTCAATCGGAATGGTTCTTCATCGAGAAAATGGAACAGAAATAACAGTTGCGAAGCAAAACAACTCCAAATATTCGAATTTTCGACCTAAAATTTTCGAATATTCGAATTTTCGAATAATCCCGGACCCTCGAATTTTCGAATATTCGAACTTTCGAATATTGCGGAGCCATTGAATTTTCGAATATTCGAATTTTCGAATTTTTTGGGACCCCCGAATTTTCGAATATTCGAACATTCGAATAAATATTCGAATTTTATTCGATTCGGTCAAAACTCTACTACAAACCAGACCTGGCATCCCAACCAGTAACTTATAGTTTCCTAAAGTTTGTTGTTTGAAAGTGTCACTTGCCTTCTACTCCTCCTAAAATACGTTCTCCGAGGTTTTTTTTTGCCTTATGTGATAGGCTAGCGCAAAGGTTTGGTTTGAAATTTCTGCTGGCTCTACTTTTCCCCAAATATACCCTCGGCAAACAATGCACTACCTAGTGTTAGCCATGGACATCGTAAGCCTGAATTGAAGCAACTACCAAGTAGAAGTCAGAGATTGCTACTTGTTTTTCCTCTTGTTTGTGAAGTGTTTTCCCGCGAAGCATACACTTCAGTAGCAAGAATTGTAGAGAGTTTGCTGTGTACGCTGCGTTGAAGAGACATCCAGAAAATTACTGAGTCTTTGTTACGCTTCTTGTGAAAATAAGCTTCACAAAAACAGTATGGGCAGGAAGGAAGAAGCATTCAAATGCTAAATATCCATTTCCTGCCACTCGAAAGTAGTAAAACGCTGTCAGCTGTCTCCACTCGCACCGCAGGCCCTCTGGGACCTAGTGCTCACCCATCACGGTCCCGAACAAGTCGCGACGGACTAATGAGACGTCGCGCGCGTGAACCTGGAAGTAGCCATTTACGCTACCAATCGGAGCAAATCAAATTGCGATCTCACAAAAGATATATTAACGACGACCGCGGGTAATTAGCGCTAGGAAGACCTAGGAGACGGGACGCACACCCAAACATCCAGAGAACCACAGCCTGGAAGATGGACGATTAGAGGGTCTGCAAATGGAGTGAGCATATCCAGATCACAGCTGCATGAGCACCGTTTTTGCGTGGAGAACGGAAACGGCAGTGTTTGAGCTGTGGTCCCATTTGTGGAACAGGAAACCACGCGGTATCGGCGATTAGGCTGGGTGGATGTGTGTGTGTCTAGAAAAGGCTTCCTTGTGGGAGTAGGATGATTTGCAGTAGGGGATGTGCCGCAACGTTATATCTGCACAAGACCAAAATTTTATGATTCTTGCGATTAGATGAGGATTACGAACTGAAGAAGTGAAAGACGCATCATCTCGTGAATGAGAATATTCAGAAATGGGGAGCGGGATGGGTTAATGAAGACGTGAGTTTCTGAGTAATGTCAGATTTTCTGTTGGTTTCTTCACCTGGGGATGAAACTCTCTTTTTTTTCGAGGTACATTACTTTTGGCGCCATTAGAGGTAATTCAAGGAAGTTCAAATGGACCTACGAACGATATAGCATGTAAGTAGGACAGAAAAAAAGATGTCTCTCTTAGAATGCAAATATGGAGGTTAATCCGAGATAAGTGGAGTGCAAAGGACTTATAGAGAAGACAGATTACAGCAGAAAGATTTGTAGAGAGGTCTGACCATAGAGAAGACAGATTACAGCAGAAAGATTTGTAGAGAGGTCTGACCCTTAAGTGTACGTATTCTGCTTGTAATCCTCACACATATTTACACTAGCGTTAACTAACCACTTCCTATATTTTTCATTTGGTTGCAATAAAAGTGGTACAATCAATTTTTTTTCATTTCAAAACTCTATATTTCAGTCATTAACAATTGATCTACAGTGTAATCGCTATATGTATCAACGACCTCCTCTCCATCTTCCTGGTAGCCAGGATGTCCTTCTCGCAAAAATCCGTAAACGCAGACACATCACAGGAATCATGGGTAGTTTTATATCCATGGTACCTATGACATAGACAACGTCACATATGGGCAAACATGTTGATGGGTGGGTAATAAATCGTGGGTTTGGGTACATTCATACTTTTACAATGGCTAACCTCAATGATGCATCTGTTCGTGGACTGCGCCTTAAAAAAAATCGGCAACCCCCCCCCCCCGCGCTTCGATTTGATGTCGTTTATGTCCCTGAAATTCCTTCGTTGCAGTTAATTTTTGAGGGAAAGGAAAACGTTGAAGCCAAAACGGGCCAAGTTGGGAGTCTTTCAAGTACTATGGGGAGGGACATCATAGCCCATCACATCTCCTGCAGCTTCTGGCGAACAACAAGAGGGCAGCGGATGGTAACAAGGAGGGAGTAGTAACGGTTCCGGATTGCGGACCACGTGATGAACATGTTGCATAACCACCTTCTTCCCCATAAGGCCACCTGGTGGACATGATACATGAAGTTATGCTTTTATATTAAAAATTGCCCTTTTTTCAAAAATCCATTCCCAGGACTACGTTATTGAATACGGAAAACAGCGGATATGATTGGCCGGATCGGAGCTCAAACAATATTTGTGCAATGTGATAGAGAATAAATTGTTACAGTGAGAATAACTATGGAAGAGAAGAAATGAGATTTTGAGAAGAGACTTGACTGGGTGCGGAGATGACAGGTGCCATGGAAACGGTAAAATATGCAAAAGTTCAATGCAACCTTTAAATACAGAGGTCTGACGCAGGTACAAGCCCAGCTGACAGACATAGACAGGGGTGAGTTACTACCTGCGATGACAATGGGCAGAGAACCTGATATAAGACGAAAATTGAAGAGAAAAAGGTCAGTACTGAATGCACCCGAGAGTGAAGTGAAGTTGAAACCACTGAGAAAAAGTGAAAGTAAGAGAGTTTTGTGTGGAGCATCACCAATTTTGTCGCGAGAGTTTCTGTTCCAGTACAAATCTGTGAGCCTGCGATTTTCAGGATTCCAGATTACACTGCCATTCCAGATAATTGCGTGTTCTGCAACACATGCCATACCGCAAAAAACGTTTACAATTGCATAGATAACGGAGAGCGAACACGCAAGAATTCTTTCCATGAGCTCTGGTCCTTTGCCAGCGATTCCGACCACTGGTCCCACTGACTGAGCTGATAGTAAACAAGTGCGTCCTCAAGAGGACTCGAAGTTTCGTAACCATGTAAAGAGGTTCAACTTGCCCAGTGTGTGGTCACCTAAGTTTTGTCAGGTACCGGTTTTTCTTGTTTTCTGAGGCGGTCCACTACAACCTCTTGAAATGAATTGCTTGACCAGGGAATGATTGTAGAAAAAATTCGGCTTTGTCTGATTAACTGGCTTTGTTTATTATTTATTTTGCTTTATCATTTATATATTTATTTATTTATTCATTTACTATGCCAGAAGACATATCAGTGATGATTCGTAGAGAGAAACGATAAATAAGACAGATCGCAGCCCTAGTAGCAGCCATGTATTTGCCGCTTGTTCTATTTTTTCTTCTATTTTATTTGTTCTTTTTATGCCACCTGCTCCTTCTCGGTGAGCGAGGGAGCCTATTTTAAAAAAATATTATGCCAAAGTGTTATAGCGCAGATAAAATTATGAATAGACCGGCTGAAGAAGAAGAGAAGAAGAACAAAAACCACTTTGAGAGAAAAAAAAACTAAAAAATTGAAAGGAATTCGAAGCCTCGAAGTCTGGACGACGGCAGCGGAAAAGAAAAACGAAAAAGTCAGAACCTTAGTCTACTCATTTGATGATACGAATTTTAATTATTACTATTTGATGAACGGATTGTCGAAGCTACTCTCCTACAATATTAAATCAAATACTATCTACTATGAGATTACCGTACTTCTTGCTCATTATTTTCTCTAATCATTGGACTTCGTCTTTCTTTATGGTTTAGGGGCTATCTCCTTAGTAACTAAGGATTTCTGCATGTTCGTGCTTGGATTGACATACGTACGTATTTTTAGAAAATGCCTTGGTCTCTAAATCCAAATAGAGTCGACAGCCATCTCGCACGGGACTCAAGAAGCGTATTACCCAAGTTGTGAAACTTACAATGTCATATATGACTGAAACCCAAATGAATCACTTATAGATAACATCTAAAAATGGAAGAAAAAGAATGAAAAAGGGAAACAACTGGTGATGAATGCTGGAAGATTGTTGTCGAGAGTGTCGAAAGAAGAATATCAGCAGTCTCATGTTACTGGGGGCCAGTAATTCTCACTTGCTTTTGCATAGTGATAGTGTAGACTATCAATGCTTTCACATGATAGTCTACCTTTCCAAGAAAAAGAAGACTATGAAAGCGTGACGACTCAATTGTATCATTTCTTTAAGCGTCGGCATCGTGATCCTGTTTTATAGTGATGTCTTTGCTTTCGCTACTTTTGACTTCATCGAAAAGCTGTGACATGGTGATAGGGGTCACTGGACCTTGACTCGTCACCAGAATAATGGGTAACTTCGTACTCATGGCTATGAGTACCATGGGGCCGCACGCATCATTGAGATTACGCAGGTGAACGTGTTGACGTCCGTGTTGACGATGGGTATGTCTTTGGGGACCAAAGTGTGCCAAGGTGTAAAGCTCGAGTAAAGAATTCCACCCTGAGGCTTTATGTACTGGAGAATATGAGGGTTAGTTCGCTGTTTCTATCCAATTGCCACTTCCACAGAACGAGGTGTTCGCAATGTGAGCAAAGATCCAGTGCATTAGATCTCAAAAATGTCTAGCTCCTACGAAATACTGTCATTTCGATTTGGGTCAGAAATGCAGAAGATGACATTGGTACATATGTTACGTTCAAACTTATGGCGGACATTTGGCAAAAAGGAGATCTGCGTCAAATGGCTCCAATACATAAAGGAGAAATACATTGCTCCTCTTATACCGAAATTGGTGGACATATGTAGAGTATCCTAGGACAACGTGAAAGAGTGGCTGGATACTAATGGGATATGGAACAGAGCAGTGGAGTAGAAGAGGGAATTGTCCTGAGGAACAACTTTTGGGGAAAATCGCCTACCGCTGGCTTAGGAAAAAAAATCATGGAGTAATCTTAACCAATTGATGACCACGACCTTTTCACGCTTTTCCACATTTTCTCAAGCTCCGGCTTCTTCCTCTGCTCCGGAACTTCTATGGGAAAT
Source organism: Ancylostoma caninum (assembly GCA_037903475.1). Classification (NCBI taxonomy): domain Eukaryota; kingdom Metazoa; phylum Nematoda; class Chromadorea; order Rhabditida; family Ancylostomatidae; genus Ancylostoma; species Ancylostoma caninum. Next base: position 637,720 of record JBAJFG010000028.1, on the reverse strand, counting down.
GCAATATATCAGGTTGTTGCGAAATTAATTGCTGAAATAGACAGCCCAGTTCAAAATGCTGTAACTCTGTTCAAACTCAACTTTATTTATCAAAATAAATTCCTTCAAATTCTACACATCTTTGCCAACGATCCGGTAATTCATTTATATACCTTTACAATAGAAACTGAGACCACAAGACTTTAAGAATTCTCGGAAGGCAATTTCAACATGCTCCAAATCAGGAAACTGCTGCTGACGCAGGTTTGCTTCGAGAGCCCGGGAAAAGTGATAGTCGGTAGGGGAGAGGTCTGGAGAGTAAGGTGGGTGAGGGAGAACCTCGATACCCAACTGCGTCAGTTTCTGCCGGGTGAGTTTTGAAGTGTGAGGCCTAGCGTTATCCTGGAGCAGGAGAGGCCCACCTCTGTTTACCACTGCCGGCCACATTTCTCGCAACTTTTCATACATCAGGTCTAAGTCACAACAGTTAGACTCTGTTGTAACAGCCTGACCAGGTTGCAGAAGACTATAATGAATAACACCCTTACAACACCACCAAACTGTCAACATAACCTTTCTAGGGTGAAGATCTGGTTTAGGGAAGCTTGGAGGGGTACAGAACTTGTCTACCCATACATAACCACGTTTCTTATTATCAAATAGGAGCCATTTTTTATCTACAGTTATTAAACGGTCAAGAAATGGCTCGTTTTTCTGGCAAACGAGGAGGTTAGAACAGATCTCGTAGCGGGTGGATTGCTGGTCATCGGTCAGATCATGGGGTGTCCACTTTTGCATTTTTCTCACCATGCCAATGGAGGCCAAATGTTTTGAAACTGTAGCATAGTGAACCCCCAGGCCTGCCGCCAACGTACGAGTAGTAGTATCGGGTTTCGTTTCCACCGCTGCTCTCAGTGCTTGATCGCCCAGCCTTCGTCATCGTCTTGATTGTCCTTCGACTAAGACCGAGTTTATCTTCGAGATCAAAATCGCCAGAAGAGAATTTTGAGAACCAGCACCCCACTGTCCTTTCGGAAGGAGAGTCCGTGGCAAAAGCAACCGCTATATTACTGGCTGCTTCCGCTGCAGAATGGCTGACTTTGAACTCGTACAACATGATCACTCGAAAATCGCGTCGGCTCACCATTTTTTATAAAAAAATCCAGGGAAGAGCTAGCCAGATTATTGAAGAAGCATCTGAAAGAGCAGAACAAACCCTACCAGGAGCTAGCACAAGTTGGCTTGAATTTGTTGAGTCGGGCAAGAAAAATTTTTTTCAAGCATACCGTGAAACGGCAATTATTTTAGCAACAACCTAATAGATTTTTATAATCACGCTGACTTGTAGGTCTACTATTACCATCGAAGAAAATCCCTAAGATCATTCCTAGTTAATATTCTCTCAAACTGAACTATGTGAAAAAACAGTGGCTCACCGCTCAGCCGCGCGGTCGTTATTGGATTGAAAAAAGTGCGCTGGACCTCCTCCTACGATGGGAAACAGAGTGATACAGCTTTCAAAGGCAGCACGCACGAAAATTTTCGTCATCAAAATTTTAGTGTAACTATGAGTTTTCGGCCACGATGGGTACAGGTCAGTGGCGGACGCAGAAAGTGGGCGGGAGGGGGGGCGTGGGAAGAAAAGTGGGGTCTCCGCCGTTTTGGGGACCCAGACGGAAAATAAAATTAATAATAATATTAATTATAATAATAAACAATAAATAAAAAATATATTAAAAATAATAATAAAAATAAACAATTAAAAATAAACTAACACAAGATTTTTATTTGTATTGTAAAGTAATTTCGAAAATTTGGCGACCCATTCTGCCGCCCCCCCCCGCCCCCTGCGTCCGCCACTGGTACAGGTGTATTAGCCAATTTTGTCAGAACTCACGGAAAAACGGCCCTTGAATGTTCTACATAGTTCACTGCCTTAGATCAGGCTAGTCGAGTTGTGCGGATAGGATGCGGCAAGAAAGTCCATAATACTGCCTTTTGCGTCGCGTATTTTCTTACGCATTTGGGAATTTGCATGGTTTTGAGCGTTCTAGAGCGGAAGAGAGAACAGAAATTGGAAAATCGGAGAATGCATGCCACAAAGACGCATCTAGGGAGAAAAAACAAACCCATAGAGTGAACGGCGAAAAAAAAAAAAACAATGCAAACACACAATATACGCAGCAAGAGGGACCAAATTGGATGATGCAAGTTGATGAAAAGGTAAGTAACTCCTGGAATAAACGAATTGAAGGTAAAAGGAGCTATAGGATTTGAGAATGTTACAGTACCGTGCGGAAAATACACTTTATCATCGCAAAACTGAGTGGTTACGAGCGAAAACAGGTGAGCCATGCCACACGCCAACCCTTCTGGAGATAGAGGGATACTTCTGTAACCCATTATATCGTGAGAATACAGATGTCCTTAGCTCTTCAACCTGCGGATTACTGGGACTATTGTCGAGGCTTCAAAACGTCTAAGATTTAGGACTCGAAAATTGTTGTGAGTGCTGCCTTCAAAGGTGTATTTAGGAGATCCTTTAGATTCAGAAGAGAAGGAAAAAATAGTCATGAAGAAAGGAACATCAGGAACAGATATCCATGGTCCGGATGCATCATCATACGAAGGATCTATAATCTCATACCTTTACATATGATTACCTAGTTGTGTGTAAACAATGTTACCTGTGCCAGACATAGGCCAAATTTGGGTTTGCTATAACGTCTGCGATAGGTAATCTCAATGATCCATCCAGGCTCAGGGTAGTTTCACAACGACGAACGCGGAGGAATGAGCTTACCATATCTCCCATTAGCGAAAACACAAACAATTCCAAGCATCTCGTAGCTAGTCGCGCCAGTCATTCTGACTTTTTTCGGAGATTTAGTTCATGTGACGCTAGTGTGAGGCGAACAAGGAGGGTAGTCGAAGAACAGCGGGAGAAACGGGCTGGAGGAGTGCCTAAAACCAGTTAGCGAACCGTCGCAGTCGTCACAAGAAGCACATAACTGCACAGGCTTCTTGCAGCTGCTGTGCCATCGTCTCCGCAACGCTAACGACGTCATCTTTGCCGTAGCTTCAGCGATTGAAGCTTCATATAAATCAAGAAGACAGACAAATGAGCCTTTACCGTGGCGTAGCAGCTGGACGCGCGCTATGGAAACCTTACCAAATGTATACATGGAATGCTCATCACGGGCGCTGGCGATTATCGCGCAAACGATTATGGTGCGCCAATTTTTCGTGTAGTTATGGTATAACATTACTGGCTAAAACCGCTGCCATCAGCCGAAAACCTGTCGCGATAGAGGTCGGTTCGTCCCGCGTGGTTGACCACCTTCATTTAAGGGGTCGACCGAATATTGGCTGCGAAAACAACTGTGAACTCCATTTACACTGCGCTGCAGTTTGGTGACATCAAATTTAAATTAATTTATATTGACATCCATTAATATTTTCATATTGGCACAAATAATGTCCGTGCATGACTTACACGATGTAAACACAAACATATTGGCATATCATATACCTGGAAAATGTGGTTATACCTGAGGATCTTTCCTCAATTAGGGCATCAAACACCCGTATGGGATCCATGAAATTTCAGCTCACAGGAGTCAGGCGTAACCGTAGGAGGTATATCTTTGTGCATAGAACGGTTTCAAAGTCTGAGAAATTTCACGGTAACCATTTATTCACCTCAATTTTCAATAATTTTAAAAATCTCCACAGTCATTGTCTCGACCCGTGATGCCACAATTACTTCTATGTACGTTGCAGAAGTTTGGGTTTCTTCGATTGTTTTTGCCCTGTTTCATTGACTGTTATGCTTCAGGAATGAAGATTCAGTGGAAGTATGGACCACATGTGGATAATTTTCAAAGTTGGACTCCTCAGATTTGGCTACGATCGGTGCGAGTTGAGGATTTAGCCAGCTGCACCCAATACGGAGGAAGTGCATCACAAGGTCCTTTCGAAGTAGAGACCATACCTCACTGAAAAACAGCTCCTCCCAGAAATTTTGAGAACTACACATAGAAGCTTCAGAAATGTAGATGAGTGGGGTAGCGAAATAATCGGCCTAATCTCTAGATTTCGACTACATAAATATTGCCATATGTATCTCCCAGAATATGTACCCCACAAACGCAGAAAATATGGGAAGTGAGCGATTTCCTAGGAAAAATTCGGAAACGATATTGGGCTTCTCTTGTTGATCATGTCTCCAGGAATCCATTGATGGCTGGAAACAATGATCAAGAGCGAAACAAACTGAGTTATAAAGAAAAAAATAAAAACGCGAATGCGTCATTTTTTTGTGTTTTTTTTTGTCCAACAATTACAGTGGCTGCTGCAGTTATCAGATATTTAAGTAGAGCAGTTGAACAGCGCGTATTTTCAAAAAGGAGTTAACGGCATCACTAATGCCTAATGTAAGAGAGTCCGGAACTTACCAATCTAGGAGAAAGTAGAGACTTCAAAACTACAGCAGTAAAAGTGCGTGTAGTGCCCAATCCATTAGCGAGAGCGGTCGTCACCTTCCATATATTGTAATTATTTGTATTCCATATATTGGGTCGTTCGGAAAGTAATTGGGATTTTTGAGCGTTGCCGAAAAAAAATTGATTTTCCCATAATGAAGGGACATGGATCAATGCAATATTTTCTATTTTGTTCGTCACATTTTGCCATCCTTCTGTTAAACTCATAACTCCTCACTCATAGAATTTCTGGTCTTTTCCAGCAAAAAACTCGGCTAGATACATAGGATTTGATGCTCTCATCTGGTGAAAGTTTTCCCAGGAAGTTCTGCAACGATGGAAACAAGTGAAAGTCAGATGGGGCAAGTTGAGGGCTATATGACGGATGCAACATCAACTCCCAAACAAGCTCCAATAAGTTTGCCGAGTCGCAAAAGATGTATACGGTGCCTTGGTGGAACACTACTGCTCTGCGACTCGCTAACTCTGACCAGTTTTTTTTAATTGCTTCATCTAATTTCATCAGTTGTCCACAGCAGAGGCGCGAATTGACACTCTGGTTCATTGGAAGCACCTCGAAATATATCACACCTTCGCAGTCCCGAAGGAGTATTTATCCACCACGACTATGACGCAAAACTTTAGTGACTCGGCGAAAATTACTAGAGCTTGGTTGGGAATTGATGTTGCATCCACCATACAGTCGTGATCTTGCGACGTCTGACTATCACTTATTTTGACCGTTGCAAAACTACTTAAATGCGACAACTTTTACCGAAGATGAGGATATCAGAGCTGGTATGCATATCTCCTCCCGAGCACTCCCACGCGGGAGTGGGAGTGCTCGGGAGCGACTCCTCGTATGCATACCTCCTCTCTGCTCCCAAATCGCTCCCGACTTCTCCCTAGAGAAGGAAAAGAGCAGAATTCAACAAAAATTCAACAATTTTGAGGTCATTAGCGGTGTATTGTGAGAATAGTACATCAGTTTCAATTTGAAGCCACTTATTTTTAGTTATTTTTTCGATTGCAGACATTAAATCGTTCGAGATATTCTGTAATTTATCATAAATTTTACTGTTCACGGGAGGCTCTAATCATCGTAAAACTCTTGTTGTGCAATTCTGCGCTTAGCCGCTCCCGAATCACTCCCATGAGAGATGCCTCCCGAGCTCTCCCGCCGGGAGTCGCTCCCTCAGGGAGTGCTCGGGAGCAATTCTCCCAGCGGGAGGAGATATACATAACAGCCCAGATCTCATGTAACCCTTTCTTTGCTGAAAAAAAACCAGAAGTTCAAAAAGAGAAGATTTATGAAATCACCAGAAAGATGGCAAAAGGTAATCGAACAAAATAAAAAACATATCATTAATTAATGTCCTTTCATTATGGGGAAATAAAAAATTTTTGGCAACGCTCAAAAATCCCAATTACTTTCCGAGCGACCCAATGTATTTTTTAATTATTTATTCATACACGCAAGGTGCACGAAACAGAAGGAAAAGCACTTATTTACATAGGATGGAATTTCTTCATCCCCATTGGCCCCGATAAAGAAAAAAGAAAGATTGTTCCCAATTGGCGGGTCACCAACATTGAAGAAAAATGAACTTTATCCGAGGTTTAACGAATGGTTGTACGAGGCGCCAATTTCTCCACAATGGACGAGAAGTTTTACAGTGGCAACACATCACCAAAAAAAGTGACCAAAACAGGTCATTAGGAGCAGAACCACCCCACCCAGCAATGATCTTTTCCGTTTATTTTCACTAAATTTTCGAGCAGAAGCTGCGAACCCCTAGCACTATCAATGCGTGAGCTGGTAACAATGATGAAGCAAAAGGGTTAAACATCCGGATGTGATTCAAAACTTCTAACATTTTGAAGGAGCGGGGGTGAAATATGAGGAGTTGATTGCATGGATAGAGATTCTTTGAATAGAGGATCGCTCTAACATCAAGTCAGAAGGTAGGAAGAGAACAAGAGAAAAAGAGTCCAACTTGCCTGCCGGTGTCGTCTCATTGTAGAGGAGAGCCCAAGTAATGTCTTATAAAAGGTGGAAATTCAAAGTAATCACCAATGCAATCCCTTTGCGTTCATCTTAGCAACGAATTCGTTCCTGGTTGTTCAATTTACGTTTGGAAAACTAGGAATTCGTAAATTCTGGAAGGAAAAAGAACCGCCGAAATGCAATACGTACGAAGAATGATATGCGGAACATGCAAAGCCAGAATTTAAATTGTTCTCCCCACAGGCCGCCCTCGCGGAATACTAAATATCAGCGGAGATTTAATTTTGGAGCTAATTTGTTCCATTTGAATTCCACGCGAAAGAATTTCCCCCCACGCAAGGTAATTTTGAAACGAAAACACGAGCAAACGAGAAGGTGAGGGACGCTTTCGGAATGATTGGAAGGTGTTTACGGCGCTAATCGGAGGTGCTCCTCCCTATCAGTGGGAGGAAAGTGGAGATAATACGGCGAAGACTAGCTGGATTAGCTGCGAAAGAGAGGATTAGCGGTGGAGTGTGGCAGACGACGCGGCACGGTACTGTAGGGGGCCAGCGACACCGGCCGGCGATGATATCGTCTATGGAGGGCGACCTCTGCCCGTCCGGGGAACCGGATCGCTGTTGGCTGGTCATCCACTTCAGGGAGCAGTCCAGAATATAATGCCGCTCGGCTAATCCAGGCCAGAAGCCACTTGGCGGTGCGCCAGCATAGTTAGACAGCGTGGACAATGACAAGTGGTGTTTGAGCCTTACGTAGGGCCGCGCTAGGGATGAGATCACCGGGAACAGGACTGAGAGTGCAGCAGTGCGCCGGATCTTCCCACGCCAACAGCGCTTTTCCCTAGCCGCTTTGCAGCTTTCAGCATCATCGTTGCTGCGAAGTACTACGGCTGACTCAATGTAATAAGTTTGCAAAAATAGAGTGAACAAAGGTTTTGGAGCTGTCGTGGCACAAAGTATAGGAGAATAACAAATAAGATATAGCAATTTCCTTTCTGAAGTGAAGTTTCCCACCATATTTTTTCGCATGAACGTATGTTATTCCAAACTTTTAGCGTTCTCTTTTTAGCAGTATAAGAGCCGCTACCGTTTTTAGACTTGTTTCTTTCAACAATTGTTTGGCACGTCTATATGATGCAAATAAACGAATAACTAAATAAACAATATGATGGAAACAATTCCATGTACTGTATTGCAGAGCAGAATTGCCCTGATGGTTGTTAGTAAGGTTTGCTAACCTCCTGCTGCGTAAACAAAACGCACAGTAAACAACAATAACACATAAGTAACAGATGATTTAGTGGTTCGGAGCCGAAACTTTAGGAATCTCATAAATGATTCCAAGGAAGGGTTTAACCGCGGAATGAACCAAGTTGCTATGGTCACAGTCCTGTTTGGTCCTGTTTACGTAATTATGATTTATTCTAACTTCCCACTTGCTGTTGAAGAATCTCATGCACTTTTGCCGTCATTCACAAGAACGACCTAATGAAGAAATGGAGTGCCAGGAAAATACCGCCTCCTTTGTTACGAGATCTCTTGAAAGCAGAAAGGGGTGTACATCTTCGCCTCAGAAACATAATGGAGCAGACACGGCAACTCACAGTCAGTGAGATTCCAGAGAGCCTTTCAACACTAATAGATTCCGTTTAATAATATCAAACGACTTCTTTGCACGCAGTAGACAATGTGTAATCCAGCACACCATGTCTGAGCTTACATCTTTCTCACCCATTCCTTGCCGTTTAGCTAGGACTACGTGTCGGACCTCAGCGAAGGACTCATGAAATGAAAAAGCTGGTTTCGGTAGGTCTTTCTCTTGGGTTTTCTTGATCAGAGCGTTGAAAATCTGTATTACGTAGGTTGGCGCGCAGCTGATGCGCCTTTTCCTGCGACTTCTTTTCTCTTTAAAAATCGAGGCTTCTTGGACGGTTTTCCATGGAATTATTCTTCCTTTTTCAATTAATAAAGATGTTATCGGAAATTAGTCTATGTTCGATAGCGCATGCTCTACCATTTCACCAAAGATTGGACTTAGCGCAGTCGTTTCGCAATCTCAACGAGACTTTGACTGAAGAAGAATCAACAAAGTCTAGACGAAAAAAGTTAAGTGGATGAAATAGAGGGCACAATCCTCATAGATGGAAAAAGAAGAGCTTCATAATTGAATTTCGACGACCAAGGAGTTATGGTAGTCAGTGAGAGGAGGAGATTCGCTTGACAAGATACTTCAGAAACGGAGTCTTCCAGGTTCGCTGCAGGAAATCGGTGAAAATCCGGACACCATGAGCTTCGTTTTACTCTAAGGATTCGCTATGATGCATCCAGCCAATCTTCATGCTCCTCGGAACTTGCGAGAGGGAGAACGATGGTGAGTGGTCCACATTGAAGTCTTCGACTAGCATCCTCGTCGCCAAGCTTCCGTCCTCTTCCACAGCTGCCCAAGGTATCTGGTAATCCAAATTTGGAGGGCGACCTCTTTTTGCTCGTTTGTTATGAGTAAGAACCATCTTTTATTAGGTTGGTGCAAAAATATTGCGCGTTTTTCACTGCTTCATCTTCGGTGGAGAAAACTTCAGGTGTTTCTCATCATCGGTATGAGAAGTTGCACATGGTTTTGTAGCAAATTTCATTCTCTTTTCAAGCACATCATGCACTTTGAGCGAAGTTCATGTTTTTGGTGAATTTTTAGTCGTGGAACGAAAGGCGCCAAAGCAAGTTTTTTGCCAAACTCACTTCAGCGAGCTGATACTCGACTTCATCGCAGCAGGAATCGCTCGGAATACCATCATAGTTTTGGCGAAGGGAGTGTGAGCGAATGCATTCCGCCGAGCTGCTTGCGGATTTTTCGGCTTGGTGGGCCTTGCTTCGAAAGTAAGGAATGTCGCACAGGTCTTCCCGGGGTTTGCGACCCCCAACTGATGACAATTATCAAAGAGCACCCATCCAAAACAACATATTTGGTTTCGCAGAACATTGCCGGTGATTGTTGTCAGAGCATCCCTCCCTTCAGTAAAAATGGGAGGATGAAAAAGCTCGACGAGTTGATGTCGCGCATACTGAATGAGTACTACATTGATCTTCGTTGAGAGGTCTGCTTCGCACCTTTGTAGTGAAAAAATTGCGACCAAACAGTCAGTCGCTTAGTGATTAAATATATGAAGTATAGACCCTCCTCAACAAAATGAGGTGCTTTGCTCAACAGTTGGACGAGGAACATGCACCGAAATACTCCCAGAAACCGAAGCAACACCAAAATAAGGTCACGGCGACTTTATGGTGAACTGCTGCAAGAATTGCTCACTGCAGCTCATTCATTCTTCCTAATCTGGCAAGACGTAAATGAAATAAATTAGAAACTTCATGGTGTGACCCAGCGTTGCTCAATAAAATGGTTTCTTCACTCCTACACGGTACCGTCCAGACACACCCTGCACAACAGATTCTTCACAGGTTCGAGCAATTGAGCTAGGAAGCTCGGACTCCTATATCATAATCAGCAAGCTTCTCGCTCACTGACTACTGCTTCCCCGAGAACCTGGACTACTTCTTCTGGGAGAATTTTCCCGAAGACCAAAGTGATGCCAAAACTGCCCTCCGGAAGTTTCTCGATTCTAGAAGGTCCTGTCAGAAACGCACGGTAGTCGTAGAACATGTATCTTATTGCTAATGATTTGCGGATAACAATAGTTCTAAGCCTATTGAAAAAGATCGATTTTGAAAGGAGTTATGAAGTTCGGAATCAAAGACGTGAAAACGCGCATTATTTTTGACCAACCTAATAGCTCGCCTTTGCTGATTGTTCCCTCGCCAAAAATGTTTCAACAAAATGACTGTGCTTCATCCGAACCTTTCAGCAAAGTGGCAAAGCATATGATGGGTAATATGGATGCGATTCTCGATAGGATCTTTACTAAGTGAAAAGAGAGAATCACTTTCATGAAAAACAAAACATTTGGGAAGTGTTGATTCTCAGCGAGAAAAGTCGCATTAATGTTGTAGGAACCTAACAAGTGTGATGCCATTAGTTCGGCCAGAAAACAGAATTCTGTCACTGCTTGCGTGTTGCTTATCAGGGAACGATACTAGGGGTGGTCCAACAACTCGTAATGAAATCTATACCGTTGAATTCGGTTTTCAGTGCTGATCTCAAATCTGTTTTCCTTATCTGCTGCGGAGTTCTCTGTGAAAAGTTACCCTGCATAATCTGAGCTTGTCTAGACTGGCCAAATCTGACTTTCGAGTTATATTCTGCTATGAATATGCGCGAACACTATTCCATACATGTCAACGAATTAAAATTAAACCATGCTTATGAAATTCTCTTGGATCCAGATAAGTTCCAGCGATCTCTTGGCAAAATACATCCTAGAAGTCAAACGACATTTTGGGTGCCTTGAGCAAGCGTAAATCATGCCACGTAACTCTTCAGAGAGAACACCGCAGCAGATAAGGAAGACGGACTTGAGATCAGCATTGAAAACTGAATTCAACAGTATACATTTCATTAAGAGTTGTCGGACCCGCCTAGTATCCTTCCCTGGTTAGAGGCATACCCTCAGTGTCATTTTTAAGATTTTCATGTGGAAAGAGTCTTCAGGATCTTTTGATCACAGAGGTATACATAATTCTATGGTGCAGAAAAACTCCTTTTCTTAGAATTGGACGACGCCGCAGCGGTAGTACAACAGTTTCCCAATGTTCACTCCCTTGCAGCACTGCAGAGCTCGTGTCTCGAAATTTCCTTACTATGTGCTCCCTAACATAGAATGATTTGTCTAACAGGTCAAGAGAGCTGTGGAATGCTACCAGCAGGGTAGTCCGTAAAGGCTTGTAAGTACTCTCGCCTTTGCTTCGCCCAATTCCACCCCAAAAGGAGGGCTCCGAAACTGGGTTTTCGGCACTTTCGCACCGAAGCATGCATATCTCTGGTCCGAAGCTTCTGAAGATTATTTTTATGCAAAATCTTGGAAGGGACATTTGAGCGCGAGAATCCTTTTCCTATGATCTGGTCTTGCCTGATGCTGATTATGTCTGCATACTGCGAGAATGCGGTGGTATCACATTCAATTATAGAATATTTGCTGCCGAAGGTTCGAGAATTAATTCATGGAGTTTTGCCAACACTTTTTTATGCTCGGCAGCAACAATTGGCCACCTACTGCTTTGCAGTTCGACAGCAGCGGTAGTACGGAGAACAAGTCTGAGATGCGTCCTATATATTTCGGTGTTCTCATCAGCTCCAGTGCAAGAAGATGACGTCAATATCCACTAGGCTTCCTTGTAGCGATGGACTAGGACTGAGATAAAGAAAACCTTTAAAAAAAAAGAACTCCTGATACAGAAAATCATTAGACGGGCACCTTCAACGATAAGGCCATTTCATGCGTGACCGGCGCTTGAGTCATAAACGCGTTGTTGTGTGATGAAGAATAGATCGAGACGGATGTTTCCTCTATGGTTCACCACAGGTTTACGAGCTTCTGACACGTGTCTTCAGGCACGTGTGAAAAAACCCATGCACAATTAATTGATATGATAAATGTCAACGTAAAGAGCAATCACTACAATTTCTGTTATTGTCTGCTTCACTAATTTTGCATATTAGACGAGTTCCAAGATGAGGTAAGTCCCGCCACGTCGTCATATTTCTCATCACGTTGGAAGTGTGCCAAACATTGCCACATGGCCGGACTTACTTCATCTTGGACCTGGTCCAATATGCAACATTAGTGAAACAGACTGTACTCAAAGAGGCATTTTTCTCAAACTTAAAGATTTCGGCTGTTCAAGGACAGCTGAAGTTAAAGAGGCGTAGATAAGCAACGCTCCAACGAGATGAAATTTCTTCGGCAAATTCATCGCAAAGCACCACTGACTCATTAGGAAATCTTTAAAGGTGTGAAGAAGAACTGAAAGTGAAGGACCGTCACGTGCAGTTCCTGTTTGGCAGCCGTTACTTACCCTGACCTTTACCTCTAAGGGTATCGATCGCCGAACGCAACCGCCACCCGCTCCTCCAGGAATCCAGGTCAACTCGTTCACTCCGCGCAGTCGATAGTCCCACCTATTGTATGCGTAAATTCACGACTACATGTCCAGCACCTCCTGTTTTACCCGTGGCTTGATTTCAGGCAACTGAGATTATTCGGCTATCATAGCTATTAGCTGGAAGCTCCCAAGACCATGACAAAGGCGTTGGTGGAGGTGAGAATTACTTGCAGGATAGCTCGCAGAACCTGGCTGTACTTAGGGCTGGATAGAAACTTTGATATACGATTTATAAAGCAGTTTGAAAATTCAAATAAGAAAAACTCCATTTTTTCCCAGTCTTTTTTTCAGAGCTGGTTTTTTTCTAAATTTTGAACATCCGAATTTTCAATTGGTTCTCGCGTATATCTGGTGTGCTATTTGGCTCCAAGCTTCGAATGAATGGAGTAAAGGGAATCTTCCAGAAAATACAGAAGACCAGCAGCTGTCCTGCGCACTACCCGGCTGCCTGCTTCGAGCTGTTCCATGCATCCACCGCTTCCTACCTTGTTGCTACCATGCAGGTCCTTTTATGTCCTTATTAACAGACCACTGTATTTTGGTTTTCTAAAGAACGGAAAAGAGACCAATAAAATATATAACTTCGGGCGATTCTCCAAGAAAACCACGAATGAAAATCGCTAAGTCCATTTTTATTTCTAATTTTCCTAATATTGTGTATTGACGTAAGAGATTGTGGCTTTTTTTCAATTTTTCTTTCGAGTGTTTGACAGGTTTTGGCGAAGTGTTTCAAACCATCGAAAAGCGATTTCCTACCGCTACAACCACGCTACCAAGCATTTCTCTGAAAATATTGATTGATCTAGTTTTTAAGTTTAATGGTATGTGCCCGAATCCTTTCTGGACTCTTGTCTATCGCTACCTTTTCTCTGAAGGCTCACATTGTGAATAATTATATTGAATAAATAAATAAATAAATAAATAAAAAGAGGAATGCCAATTCGAAGAGAAAAGCATCATCCTCCTCTCGTATATGCTGTTTGGAGGGGAAAGGCCAGTGGAAAACAAATGCAAGGGACAATCTCAATCCAAGCTGTAGGCGTCGCTTTGACCATGGTCTGGGATGAATTGATCCAGGGTCGGTGATGTCTTCATTGAATTGTCCCATCTAAAAGTTACTTCTGAGACGCAAGTACATGGCTATGTTCATAACCGTTACTCCCGCTGTGACCGAAGTATTAAAATTGAACGGAATACGATTGTGCGATGCTATGATTTCCGTATATTACGGGTTCTCAATGTTTGTTTACGACGAGATACGACGATGGTACCTGAGAAAGTACCCAACTGGCTTTATATATAGAGAAACATACTTCTAAATGCACTCCCTTGCGATAACAGACGCAGGAGTGCCAGTTAATAATAATAAACTTAATAAACATACATGAGATGTTCGAGAAGATTATGTGATTCCTCGTGTGCAATTCTCATACTTTTATGGATGCAATTTTCCATTAGTTCTCCTCCTTGAGAAAATATTTCAAACCTCAAATAACATCAAGGAGTCTTAGTACGACTTTTGAGAGGAAGTGAAAGTGTGACTAGCTTGAACGGACAAAGGAAAAGTGTTCTTCAGTATGGGCGTTTTGTCCCCATTCAAGCGGAATTCGACCAGCATTATGCTACAACTGAATCACTGGTTCCGAAAATAAAACAGCCTGCTGCTATCGCTTTACAAATTCCCTCCAATTAATGCAAAGTCCGGTGTGCAGACCTGGGAGTGGCCGAATCAGACGGAAGTTCAGTGGAGGAATTGGTAATACTTTCAGCTGTTCATGCTCGTTCTGATGGGTCTCACGTACCTCGTGCTGGAAAAACATGGTTACTTCCTGAACGTGGATGCTTTCCGACCTGTGGTCGCCTGCATTGCAACCCTTTATGCTGGAGGAGCAATTTTTGCGGTAATGCCTACATATTTCTTTATTCCATCCAGTTCTTCAGCATTATGCTACATCCTCATCCTGTTTTTATTTTCTGCCGTTGTTTATTTCCTTATTATCTTGTTTACGGTTTTCAATGTTTCGTTGTAGTTTTTATTCCATTTTTTTGTGTTTTGTGCAATTTCTTAGGTTTTCTCTGACAAGAAAAAGGTCGATTCATCTGACAGCTTTATACACAATTCGACAGCCTCTAGAATATTATATTTATGTACTGCAACATCAACAGTAGTATCCTATCTGACTTAAATAGCCTGCAAAAGGCAACGTTGGCGCAATCCAATTCTGAACGTGGGTACGGCAAGTACTGTAGGGTATTTGGTTCACCTGCAACATGCGAGAGAAAACGACTATGGGAGCCCATCTGTCCCGCACCTACGCTCGGAACCTTACTAATTCAAAAAAGTACGAAACTACCATTTGACGTTTTCTTTTCCCGACCACCTCAGAGCAGATTTCCCTCCTCAAAATTTTCAAAAAAAATTAAGAACTTTTCAATCGGAATCTTGCTCAAGCTTGCAGATTTTCATACGGCAATCTTTCCCAAGAAACATCAAAATTTTTATGCCAATACTTGCAATACTATCTGAAAAATTCTGCTAAAGAGGAGCGGCATCACCCACTGCTTCTCACGAACCGAACAAGTGAAAGTGAGGTGGAAATTCTGGTCTAACAGATATCGGTGTGTTGCTCAAGTCAATTTTTCTCTCTGGCTGATGGAAAGTCCTTGATTGAGCCTGCAGTCTAGGCATTCATTCAGCCACCTAACGATCTCTTAATCCTTCTCACAATTAGTTAGGTTGAGTTAGCTTCGATGTAGCCGTTGAATTTGTGGTCTTGAGTGCACAGCATTGCGACCGCGCCACCCTGGAGTCGTTATTTTGCTCTGTCATAATAGCTGATTGCAGCGATATTTAGTACTGTCTAGTGTATTCACTACAAAAAAAAAACACTGAATAGGGCTACCGCAGTGCAAGACACCAGCGGTCTGCAGTTCGTGAGTTCCTTCGACGCACACTTTATGTACGTTTTAGAGATTTCAAAAAATGCAGTGACCAGTATTCCTGTTTATTGTCATCCATCTTTTGTTTGAAATAAGGTAGCCGCTATACTCCTCGAGGAGTATAGCACCTTGCGTCGCCGTCGCCGGCGACGGCGGCCGCCAATGTTGGCGACCCCTCACAATCGATACGCACCGCAGTCGCCAACATTGGCGGCCGCCGATCGCCAATATTGGCGACCAATCGGTGCGCACCGACGTCACAGTCGCCAACATTGGCGGCCGCCGATGTTGGCGATCGCCAGTCCCCGGCGACGGCGGCCGCCGCCGCCGCTCCGCCCACAATCGATGCGTATCGACCTCACAGTCGCCGGCGACGGCGACGCAAGGTGCTACAGTGCTCGAGGACTATAGCGGCAGTGTAAGAGTGCTTAACAGCCACAAAAATAAAAATCTATCTACATCCACATTTTTTTTTGTCCCCAAACATACAGTGCAAATGAAATGATATTCCACATTACTTAAATAACCGTCAAAATTTAAGCCAACAGCGGTGCCCAACTTGTCAAATTTATAAATGAATTTTTTTACAACACTTACTTCTTTGCATTTACTATCCCTTAAAATGAACGGACTACGGAAATTAATTGAAATAAAAAAAAACACATAGGCTGTTCCAGATCATCGGGGTAAGCACGGAGAAGAAAGCCCTCGTGAACGCTCACATCACAATTGTGACAGCATTGATGGTGTTCACGGACATCATAGCCATCTCTATTGTGCTCACAATGGCCATCGGTGAGTCATCCCCTTGTATCTCATCCTTTGAAAATTGCTGGTATTGTTCAAGGTAATCGGAATAAACTCACGTACTCCCTTCCTGGCCACTTCGTAGACGAGCGCAAGTTCTACGCTGTTCTCGGGCCATTCTGGATGTACCTTGGGGCGATCACTCTGCACATTACTGTAGCTGTCAACATGTGCTTCTTGCAGGTGTTGAACTCGTTCATCTCATTTCTCGACGTGAGTTGATTGATGCGTATTTGTGTCCGTTTCGATGAGCCAAGTCTGGTACCAATTTCTTGTGACGAGTCTCTTTGAATTTTAGGAGAAAATGACCCCAACAGGCTCATCGCTTGATCTGAAGCAGTCCGAAACGAAAATGAAATTGGACGAAATACCAAGAAATTAAGAACGTACTTCAATCAGAATTCGTTGCCCCGATCCTTCATTGAGTGTACCTATTAGATTGTAAATAAAATATTGAATTTTCTTATACCCCAAGTTTACTATCACAGGCGACTGGGTATACCGTGTGCTTGGAAGGCACCTATAGTAACACGAATTCTCAAATCAGCAGGCTTAGCGAACATTTCAAAATTCCGTCCAGTGAGCATCCTCGCGTTCTCACTGAATGTTTTAGAGAAGACAATAAAGAAGCGTCTTTTGGGCCGGTTGTTTAAATTGGATTGTATCCCGTTAAGATAACATGGCTTCCTGTCTGGTTCTTCAAATTGCACTCAATTCTGGAGCACTGAATCTGGGCAAAGATTTTGACGTATTATATTTTAACCTGAGCAAAGCTTTTGACACTGTGCGTCATACTAGGCTTCTGATGAAACTTGAGAGCGTCGGAGTCAGAAGAAACATTTGGAATAGAATCAAATCCTATCTCCAAGACAGAAAGATGGTGGTGCGCTATCAATGTTTCTTTTCTCTACCTAGGGAATGTTGTTCAGGAGTGCCACAAAAAGGTATACTCTCACCACTTCTCCTTCCTTATAAATCCGATCTTCCCTATTTCTTAAAAATGAATACCCACATCTTGGGTGCCTATGCAGATGACATTAAAGTTTCTGCATCGTCCAATGAGCAGGAGAAAGATGATGTTCAAAGAGACGTGGAAAAGTCTCTGGATCCACCCTATCTGTCTGTAATCATAAGGGAGACTTTTTTCTCCGGCTGATGAAGTTCGAGACCTAGGTGTTACTATGATGAAGGCTTTGAAATGGAGTAAGCACACAGATCTGGCAGAGCAGATAGGCCTGACATTGGTTTATTGCCTGTTTAGAAACATTCATACCAGCGATGTGCTTTGGATAAAGTTGTATAAAATATTTGTGCTTCCCATTTTGGAGTACTGCAGCCCCGTGTGGAGCCTTTACCGGGCGTGGGAGAATGAAAAGATTGAAAAGGTTCAAAAAATTTTCACCACGATCTTATACTATCGCGTTTTTCCAAACCCTTGCCATACCTAGGCTCTTCAATCGTACAGAGTTCGTCTGCAGGAGTTGAAAAGTTTATATTACAAACGAATACAGCGGGCTCTCTCTTGAAGGCTCGATTCTAGCCTTCAAGATTCTCAAAGGCGACTAAGAGCCTCCCACTTTTGGAGTTTCAGAGCTTCATTTGGTCGTTGCGTGGGTTTTTGCATTTCTTCAACGAAACAGGATTTTTAACCAGTGTCCACAGGTGAATAACTTTGCTTTTAGAACGTGCAAGTGGTTGCAGCAATTGCCGCCGCCTTCCTCGGACTCGAAAACTCGATCAGCTTCAAAAGTTTTGCAGAAAGTTAATATTCGGCAGTTACTTGAGCTGGCAAATATGAAGCAACACTTCATAATGGCTTTGTATGACGCCTTACAAGCTGCCATTTTGCTCCTGGCTTGCTCTCGCTTTTATGGTAATCCCTTTTCTCACAAGTGAGCTTTGATGTAAAAGTTCCAAATGCTATCAGGAGTTTGCGGTTTTTCCTCTTTTCTTTGTTTATTCTGACATGCGTATGTGTTATTACCAGGTAGTGGAGTTAGATGCGGGTATTTTTTCCTGCGATTGGAGCCTTTTTTTACACATCGGACTGGAGGTGAGCTTGCCCTTTATAGTAGGTGTATTTAATAATCAGCTGTTTAATTCATCACATTCCAGAGTATGTTCTCGCAGAAAATTTCTTTTCTAGGTGTTGTTAGACCCAAGAGCTAGTAGTTGCTTTTACCCAACCGGCCGTTTGAGCATGATTAGCCAGTATACCCGCTTGTCGAGCTGCCGGTATGTCGTCATGACTCTATGTCTCTACCCGAGGGTGAAGGCATCTTGCTGGCTGGTGTGGGTGTTCGCGACCAAAGCTCCTGGATCAATCCTCACCGACTCCAATACTCAGGCACTTTCAGCGGACGATCCGCGTGCCAAACCCTTGGTTGCCGACGGGCCGCGGACCCAAAATGTGGGCAGAGCTTCGCAGCGGACCAGCCACGGACCCATTCTGAACACGAACCATCCGCGCGCCTTAATTTTGGCGTGAACTGTGAATTATTCATTTGAATTCAAATTGCCGCGAATCCAGTGCTGACTGAACGTCGTATCTATTCTACCTATTTTTCTACCTATTTTTCGTTTGTTTTGAGTGTCTTGGTGTGGGGTGAAGTCACACACGCTTTGGTTTTCAATCGTCTCCCGTTTTCGTATACATAGAGGAATGCTCTTGCTTTACATTTTTCAAAATTTAGGGTCACTTGAAGTGCGTTACTGCCCCTCAGACCTCAGACCATTCTCGGAGAAGGCGAAGTGACAGAAGAAGTTGCGTCTGGCGCCGCTTCACAAGCTGAGCAGCCGAATCAAGCAATGGTGCAGTGAGGCCGAGAAGTTCAGAAAGAGCACATCGTCAGTTGGTTACTTCTTTATAATTCTTAGCTTACCTGTCATTTTTAGTAATATATCTAGTGAACAGCTATAGATACCACATATTATACTTTTGAAGGGAACACGCGATACGGCTGCATCTGTGGGTGACAGAGAAGAAGGCTTTGAAGTTTATAACCTTTTACAGTGAGTTCGTTTCTGTAGTTCCCAACGTCACTGTTATTGAGGAGTGTTTGGATTTTCAGAGATACGAATGATCTATACGACACCTAATAAAGCAGGCAGTGCAGGCGGCAAGAAGGGTGTACATATGAATATCGATATATAGAGGATATGTGCAATACTCGTGACGCCACGGTCACTGATGTATTGTACACCTCCTTCTACTTATTCGTTCATTTTTGTCTGATATTATTTCAAGCTGTATAGACGTTGTCACGTAGACTCCTGTCATTTGAAGCTGTATTTGTTTTGTTTGTACTAAGATAATGGTGAAATAAATTAACCACTTATTATATGTGACTAGCGCCCCTGCGGGTCGCTAGAAAGTGGGGTGGGGCAGGCACTTGAGGTAGGTGCAAAAGTTTCGCGCCTATGAAATCCTTAGGAAATTGAAATAAAAGCGAAAGTACTAATTAATTGAGTTTGAGTACAAAATTCTCCTTATGAGTTACGTGTATTCTACCAGTCTGGCCGCCTAGCCAACTCCGGACTTCTTGTATGCGCCTTGCTCGAGCACTCTTTGTCACACATCACCATGCAAATTCACTTTCCGATGCAATGATACATCCCTCGTTTGTTGTCACCGCACTTCTTAAATGGCACCTACCATGGCTAGTCATCCTCAACTCTGCGCGTGCTTATCATTTATATGAATCCAGTAACTGTCGACTATTTGCTGTAACCGACACAGTGTAATTAAGAACTCGAAGTAATTCAAGTTGAGATTGTTGTTGGACGAACATCTTCCTTTAAGGCGCGTTTCCTGCCATTTGAGCTATTCATACAGTTATTCACACCTGGGCCAAAGCGGACCTCTCCTCCATCGGCATAACCGCATCCTGGCATTCCCACACATTAAGCAGACATCAGACCCACATTCTGGCATTCCTAGCACCTGGACCACAGCGGACCTCTCTTATACCCGCGAACCCCTACATTGACGTTCCCTACATTTTTAGACCACAGCGCAGCCCCTCCTCCATCCACGAACCCGTATCCTGGAGTTCCCTCAATTTTCAGGCCCCAGCAGACCCATCCCTCCTTCCGTGGACCAGAATGCTGGTGTTCCTCACACCTGGGCCACAGCGGACCCCTATTCCATCGGCATGACCCTGGGATTCCCACACTTTAGGGCAAAGCAGACCCATCTTCCATCGATGAACTGGAATTCTTTTATTCCTCACACGTGGGCCAACGGACCCCTCCTCCAACAGTATCTTCTCGTTCCTCACAATTGGGTGAAAGCAGACCTCCCCTCCATCGACATAACCGCATACTGGGATTCCCACACTTTTAGGGCACAACAGACCCATCCCGCTTCATTGTACCCCATATCCTGGCGTTCCTCACACCCGGGCCACAGCGGACCCCCACTCCATCGTCATAACCGCATCCTGGCATTCCCAAAGTTTTGGCCACAATAGACCCATATTAAGGCGTTCCTCGCCTGGGGCACGGCGGACCTCTCCTACACCAGCGAACCCGTATTTTGGCGTTGTCCACATTTTTGGACAACAGCACCTCCCCTCCATCACTCAGGAATCCGTATCCTGGAGTTCGCTCAGCTTTCAGGCCACAGCAGGCTTATCCCCACTTCGCTGGACCCGAATGCTGGTGTTTTTAACAACTGAGCCACCTTTCCATCTGCATAACCGCATCCTGGCATTCCCACAGTTTTGGCCACAACAGACCCATATTCTGGCGTTCCTCGCACCAGGGGCACAGCGGACCTCTCCCATGCCAGCGAACCCGTATCTTGGCGTTCCCCACATTTTCAGACCACAACGCACCCCCTTCTCCATCTGCGTACCCGTATCTTGGAGTTCCCTTAACTTTTAGGCCCCAGAAGACCCCTTTCGTTAGACCCGAATGCTCGCGTTCCCTCAACTTTGAGGCCACAGCAGACCCATCCTCCTTTCAGGTTACCAGAATGCTGGTGCTCCTCACACCTGGGCCATGTCAGACCCCTCCTCCATCTGCGAACCCGTATCCTGGCTTTTCCACAACATTCAGTCACAGTACAACCTTCTACATTTTTAGACCACAGCGCAGCCCCTACTCCATCGACATAACGGTATCTGTCACTATTCGCCCCTGGCACACCTATCGTCCGTGCGTCCTTACCCTTTGTAAATCTCGAGAGCAATGGGAGGAAGTTAGGAGTTATCCAGAAAATTTGAATAATTACATAATTGATCACAGGAAGTGTCACAGTGGTCTGTAATGACGCACTTTTTCTATGCATGTGAGTTTACAACTGGAATCTCTTCCGTGGCTGCAGAATCGCTCAGAGTTTTCGGACGGATGCTGAGACGAGAACGTGCGGCATGTGGGAAGTGCGGCGGATACCACCGCTACACTGGGCCTAGAGAGCTCCCAGGCCGCACACGAATCTCGCGCATGCCGATGGTTTTTAGTGAATAGCAGTTGCTATCCTGCTCCGTATAATGTGCGGCCTTAAAGCCTTGCTAGCTCTGTCTCATCGGTTGGCTGTCAGACAGCTAGCGTAGGACAGTCATGTGCAAGGATTTCGAAATTGCGGGTCCCGCGAAGATCTAGTCTCATCTCGCTCCATAAATCGGTTTTTCGTATGACGTCTGCGCATCTCTCCCTCCACCATTATCTATGCACTGCACTGCACAAAAGATTTCACAAGACTATCATGGTCTGACGCCAGAAAAATCTGGACCCTTACCAGTCTTTATATAGGAGGATGTTAACGTTTTGTCCATTTGTGATATGAAGCGTTTAGACTGTTAAAGAAAAGGTAGGGGACGGAGCTATTCACCGGTTCTCAGAAAGGCGCGCGGCTGGTCAGTTGAAGGCGTTCGGCCGGTCCGCTAGCAAGCAGCAGCGGACGGCCCGCTCACCCAAGTCCTGGCGAATTCTCAACCCTTACGCGGGCCGTCCTGTATTGGGTGCGCGCGCCGTCCACTGAAAGTGCCTGAGTACGGAATACCGGGATAGCCCGTCCACTGACATGGTGGATCTACCACAGCTTCTCTGATATTTTCCAATTTGAGCTAACAGGGCAGAAATTATTAGGTTGGTCCGAAAGTTTTACACCAAGATATTTTTACGATCTAGAATTCCATAGACTTTGAATCAAAATGCCACTACATGTGAACTGTAGGATACATCTGGCTGCAGCTGTACAATAATCGCCAGACATCTCGAAGCGCTGGTTTACAGAAAACTGATGACGAGTTGCGTCCCTGCGAGTGCGTTGCAGGATTGAGTATGTGCCAGTCTTTGCTGCTGCGTCCGCACAGGACGAATATTCTCCGGCAGCTCATTACTGGAGATGAGAGCTGGTGCTGTACGTTAACCATACACGAGAGAAAAGTTGACTTGCGCGTGGCTAACCATCTTCAAAACAGCCGAAAGGAGAAATGCGCGGAAGAAGGTTTTTCTGTGTTGTTGATGGAATTCCTAGGAAATGCTGTATCGAGAGCTGCTGATACCTGGGTCACTGTGACTGCTCAGGTCTGGCGTTCTCAACCACAGAAACTGGCGGACGCAACTCGCCTGGAGTGGGAGAAAATCTACCATGTTGCTCCACTTCATGACATCGTCCGACCTCACGTGGCAAAGCTTACCCACCAAAAAATTGCCGAATTATGTTGGGAGGATCTACCACGATCTCCTTATTCTCCTGACTTAACCCCGTCTGAATACCACTTGCTCGGAGCCTTGAGGCTTAATCTATGAGAAAAGAAATTCGGTGATTGGACCAAACCGAAAAGTGAGATTCCAAGCTTCTTAGACTCGCAGCTACCATAGTTCTTGACTTCTGGAGCTGATGCTTTAGGGAGGAGTTGGCCCTACCTCGTGGATCATGAAGGTGATTATTTTGTTGATTGATATCTATTCACAATGAACTTAATATTTTTTGGAAAGAGTATGAAATTAGATGCAAGACTTTCGGACCAACCTAATGCTTGTTTCTTAACCTAATTTCCCATCCTTGGATTTCGGGTTTATGTCTCCTCAGCTAAAGTTCTTTCTTCTTACTTGTTTTCCTGTTTTTTTTTTTCAGCCTCCATGGTTCTGTTCCACAGATCAAGTTTCTTGATGTTGTGGTGCGCCTGCGGGCATATTAAGCAAGTAAACACATTTGGTAGCTGACAATTTTGGGACCCAAAAAGGTAAGAAATTTTTTCCTTTAAGAACGGAAGTGAAAACGGTTTGCTGAGCATCCGATAAGTCCTTCGAACAAGAAATTTCCCGCTAATTTTGGATGACTTGAGAGCAGACCTTGTCGGAATTGTCCACCCTACGGTCCGGGATGCACCTTTAAACAACGACTTTGAGAAAGACGAAAGCTCTCCTCCCCCCCCCCCCCTCACATGATTTTTAGGAGAACCACTCGTGCTCCAAAATCTCCAAACCGTTTGTCTTTTTTTGACGAAAAAATCCGTTTGCTGAACCTGAATACACCAGTATGAAGAATTCTTGAGCCAACTCAAGCATATATCAGCAGCCCTAACAGCGATAAGTGCTGACAAACGTCCAGACACGAATAGAACGAAACAGAATGCGTCAAAAGTCTCTGGTCGACAGTGAGTATCACACCATTGAAGTGTACGTCATTCTGCTTCTATGGCATAACACTTCAGGGGCAGGTTTGCTCCTTCAGCATGCAGCACCAAGGAATAGCGGAGTGTGCCAGATAAGTCGGTCACAAATGGTTCTGAGAATGAGATCTTCCATCAAATCAATGTGAAAGATGAACTCTTTCATTACAAACCTTGATCCTCTCCTACACCGTTTCGGGATTTTTGGAATAAAAATCTGGTTCTAGACAGTCGATGTAGATTTGGATTCTCAGCATGCATCTCTGGAGAAGGCCCGATAGGAGGACGACAACAATCGCCTATTTCTTAATTTCGATCGACTCCTCTTCTTATGTATAACATTTGTAGCCTTTTTCAGCAATCTGCATCCTTTCTGTGATAGGATTTGCACAATACTCTAAGGAAGCAAGTGTACAGTTCATTGCAAAGCCATAGAAATGCATTTATCGAACTTTCTGAAAATTCATTAGCCTTTCCTGCATTATTTGCTGCTGGCTCCTTCTTCCCAGACCTTTTGACCCATTTCGGTCCATCGCGTGCCTGGTCTGGGTGGAGCCCACGTGCTTCAGACGTATCGGTCTATAGGTCGCACAATCCGCAGGGTTGCCGTTCCTCTTCCAGATCGAGTTTGTGGTACTTCTCAGGCAATCCACAGACTATCTGCGATGAGCTGGTTTAAAACGGCATCAACTACTCACCTGAATTCCAATGTTTTGACTACAATCGTTCTGCCATTATGTCTTTAGGACCCTCGCTTTCGCTGGTTTCATCCGCTTCTGCGCAGCCATGGTTTCGGCTACGGTGATCGATTCGATAGGACCGAAAGTTGGTGGCAGTTTTGGAATGGGTGTATGAATGAATGACCTCTCTGTTGCCTTCTTGCGGTTTATGAGGATATGACCGTGTTTATCATTAACTTCGTAAAACTTTTCGATCTCCTCGGTATGTCGCAGGCGAGACCTCGCCAACCGGTAGATAAGGGTTTTTTTTTCGCCATCTTTTGCATCTAGCTTCTTGCTAACATTGTCGTAGTGCTCATCAGTCATGGATGCCACAGTCGTCTTTGCTGCTCACTTCGCCTCCAGATACTTCTGCCAATTGTCATCCATCTTGCCTTCAAGGGATACGTGGTTTTTCTCGCGCACCTTCAACTTTAATTTATCGTTCTATTGCCACGCTGGCCTGTCAATATTCCATTGGCTGTTGCATCCTAAAGTATTAGGTTGTGTACAAATAAATTGCGTGCCTCGTACAACAATTCTTACCTTACTGTTTTTTTTGTGTGTTATTCATTCGTGTTTACACTGCTGTTTGTTATTTTGAAGCTTATCTAATGGTTGTTCGTCCTCTCGTTTTTTTTTTGTTTCGAAGCTCATTATCGATTAACTCTAGGCGGAATCTCCGAGATGCTGTCAAGGAACAGATTGGTATCGTTTCGCTTCATGTGTTAAAACTTGGATGAAAAGCTGTGGAGGCCAATGAAGAGATTGTGAAAGCGTGAGGACCAGATGTCATTTCAATCCCCACAACTCAACACTAGCTCTGGAAATTCCGGAGACATGAGCCTTGAAGATGAACCAGGATGAGGTTCGATCTCTGAACTTGACGACGAGTACATGAAGTTATTGGTGCAGTGGAATCAGAAAAGCTGTTCATGAGGTAGCGGTAAATAGAAGCAGCTAAGAAGCAGCTCCGATGAGACTTGACTGCGCTTGAACTTCTGTTCAGTGTTCAACTT
Source organism: Ancylostoma caninum (assembly GCA_037903475.1). Classification (NCBI taxonomy): domain Eukaryota; kingdom Metazoa; phylum Nematoda; class Chromadorea; order Rhabditida; family Ancylostomatidae; genus Ancylostoma; species Ancylostoma caninum. Next base: position 612,089 of record JBAJFG010000028.1, on the reverse strand, counting down.
ATGGAACACCCACTGATCCATCTCCTATCCATCTCCTTCACCTTTCCTAGCGCCTGGCGACGGTAGATAATGTCATTATCTACCGTCGCCAAGCGCTTGGAAAAACTAGGAAAGGTGAAGAAGATGGATCAGTGGGTGTTCCATAAATTGAACACTGAACAGAAGTTCAAGCGCAGTCAAATCTCATCAGAGCTGCTTTTGGAGAACAAGAACGATTCTTCCTTTAATCGAGTCGTGACTGCGATGAGAAATGGGTTTTCACAGTGAATCCAGACGTGGTACGACTGTAACCTGTCTATATAATATGAAGCTAAAGAGGATGATTGAAGTGAGTTTCACAAGAAAACCCTTGATACGAATGGGATTATCTGTATATGTATATAAAGTAGAATGTATGTGTGTATGTACAGGGTGGTCCAAAATTACGGAGACAAGGGCGCGATGCACGTTTTTCGATTCATCTTGAGTTTTGGCGTTCTGCATCCAATCTTTTGCTGTTCATTTATTCAATTGTACAGGTTCTTCCAAAACATTATCTAACACTATGATTTTTAGGAACAGCTAGGCCGTCAGTCAAGCTTAGTTTTGCAACCCAATTACATTTTTTTGTGTAGGCTTGGCGCGCATGTTGTGCTAATGTGTAAAATTTCACAAGAGGAACACTAAGCAGTACATCGAAAAGTACAAGGTGTGGGAAACAGAAAAACGTTAAAGTCATTGTGAGTGGCCACCTACCTTGGTTATGAGATCCAGAAATTCGTACGGATACGCCGAAATTCAACGCGGGCTGAGGGTGCTTTTCAATTCTAATCACCGTCATTGAATGTATTACGAGGTAAATATTGGGTAGTCAAGTATGAAATGCCCGATTTTATGAGCGGTCAGTTTGACAGTCTCTATCTTCGAAGATTTACTAGATCTCTTCTTATCCTTATTTTCATTATGAAAGCACATCCTCTTCCTTTCAAAATCACTTCCTGGGTTTTTGATCAGTTTTCGAATTTTTGTTTGGAAGCATTTTTTGTAGAACTACTCAAAGACGAAAAATCGTGTCGTTTTGGAACATAGGTTCCATTTTCCAGCCATTAGAGCTGAGAAAGCTGGGAACATCAGAGTAGTGTTAGGGGACATTTGGCTAGTAAGTGCACTGGACAGCGTTTGCTTGGGGAGTTCCGCTCAGGTGACATGAAGCTTCAAAGTGAGCCTTATGATGAACCTGGATATCGATGAGCTGGAAGCCGCAGCCGAAACGGATAGGAGTCAAACTAGGTCAGCATAAGCAGCGAGGTGTGACCTTTATAATGTACTCAAGGCAATATGATCATTAAAAGTGGTTCGGTAAACGAATTTTTCCTAGTTTGACCCTCAAAAATAGGTGTCTTACTAGGACTAAGTCTATGTGATCGCAGCCTTCATCAGTAGAGCTGGTTACGATCATTGAGCGCTGAGCAAACTAAAGGCAATTTCTGGTAACATCCGATCATTTACTAGGATTTTTCACAACTACCTCGACTGATGATTGCTTCCTAGATGTATATGTAATTGTATTAGGTCGTCAAGTATGAAATGTCCGATTTTATGAGCGGTCAATTTGACAGTCTCTATCTTCGAAGATTTACTAGATCTCTTCTCATCTTTGTTTTCATTATGAAGATGCATTCTCTTCCTTTCGAAATCACTTCCTGGGTCTTTGATCAGTTCTCGAATTTTTGTTTGAAAGTATTTTCTGTAGAACTACTCAAAGAGGAGAAACCGTGTCGTTTTGGAACATAGTTTCCATTTTCTAGCCTTTAGAGGTGAGAAAGCTGGGGACATCAGAGTAGTGTTGAGGGACATTTGGCTAGTAAATGCACTGAACAGCGTTTGCTTGGGAAGTTCCGCTGAGGTGACATGAAGCACCAAAGTGAGCCTTATGATGAACCTGGATTTCGATGAGCTGGAAGCCGTAGTCGAAGCGGATAGGAGTCAAACAAGGTCAGCGTAAGCAGCGAGGTGTGACCTTTATAATGTACTCAAGGCAATATGACCATTAAAAGTGGTTCGGTAAACGAATTTTTCCCAGTTTAACCCTCAAAAATAGGTGCCAATTTTTGACCATTTTTCACAAATCCACGCTGCTTGAACCAGAGAAGCGGGGGTGAGGACCCACCTTCCACTCATTGTACTGGGCAAACCTTGCTCTGTTTCACCACAACTCCTTTCAGGGATTAGCTCACTTCTTGCTAAAGAAAATGTTCAATTTTCAACATGATGTTGGAAACGCTCCTCGCCACTTGATTGCTACCAGCTTTCCATGTTTTCAAGCTGTTGGCGCAGTCAAGCTGCAGTTAAGATGGCAAGGCTGTGGAGATAGTATAGGAGCATATTCTGATATCTTATACTGCATCTTGCTTTAGAAACAAAACTCGAGAACTTCTCATCCAAAATCGGACATTTCATGCTTGACGACCTAATACTTCTCAGAACTTTGAGATTGGAAGTTGATGAGCCTAACACGTCCCAGTCCCCTCCCTAAACAGTGAATATAAAAACAAGAAACAGCCCTAAAGTACGTTTTTGTTCTGTTTCTGCATAAAAAGTCATGTCCGCTTCCTTATAAATCTTATTTCCAGTACTCATTCGAGCAGATTTCCCGTTATGATATTCATTTGAGGTGAAAAACTGACTTCACTCTCATGAAAATTGTTTTATCCTTGGAGCAAACGCTTTTAGAAAGGGTAGATTATCTGGGAATACTGCACTTCCGCGCCACAGCAAGCGACTAGTTCGAATTCTTCATGTGTTTTCTCGTCGGTGGTAGGAGAAATTGTGAAATGTGATGGTAGATTTTGTTCATTGTAGAGTGAAAAATGTCGTTTGGAAACAAAATTGCCAACTCGTTTCCCAATGTTAGATATGAACCATTTAGCGTGTCTCCGTAATTTTGGACCACCCCGTATAAATGTTCCTTATAGATATCGCGAGGGGTGAACCGATCGGGACCAAATTTTGTATGCTTATTCCCCATGGGCCGGCGGAGGTTTTCGGCTAATTCGTGCCAGGCATTATCGATTGATTTATCGGTCTTATTTGTTTTTCGCTACTTTTGCTTAGGGGGCGGCGAGGACATGTCTAATGGGGTTTCTCAATGCGTTGAGCACGAATATGATAACCGTTGTGCACGAAATATCGACTTGTCGAATTTACTGATTTTTCGATATTTTTGCCCTAGAATCGGTAGGAAACTGATTTTTTGATATTTTTGCCCTAGAATCGGTAGGAACAGGTCTACTGGGGTTTGTCAGTGCGTGAACACGAATATAATAACCATTTTGCACGAACTATCGATTTATGGATTTTATTGATTTTTCGACATTTTTGCCCGAGAGTCGGTAGGGACACGTCTACTGGGGTTTGTCAATGCGCTGAACACGAATATGATAACCGTTTTGCCCAGAATGTCGATTTATCGATTTTCTAATTTTTTGCTATTTTCGCCTAGGGGGCGGTGAGGTCATGGGTTATTGGGGTTCCCCAATATGGTAAACACGAATATGATAACCATTTTGCGCAGAATATCAAATTATTGGTATGATTTTTCGCCATTTTCGTCCACGAGCCGGTGAAGACGTGTCTACTGGGATTTTCCATTGCGCTGTACTCCAATATGACAACTATTCTCCACGGATATATCGACTCAGTAACTTTTCTTGCTCTTTCCCTGCTTTTGGGAGAATGTGTTCACTGAACCAATCGAAAACGCTAAACCATAAGAACGAATATGGCAACTGCTTTCCATGAATCTGACACTGAAATAACATTACTGACTTTTCGCTTACGGGTCGGTGGAAGAGGGTTAAATGAGCCTGCTAATATGTTTACCACCAAAACTATAGGCATCCGCAATGAATTTGTCGGCACTAGCAATTGTCCTCATTGGTGTGAAATTGCCGGGGTAGTCAAACACCCGAGCGAAGCCGGGTATGCCATCTAGTACATTTGTAATGCTATACCTTGCGGCAATAGTAGAGGCAGGTAACTCGGTCTGAATACACCAGCAGCTAGGAGGAAGCGAATTGGCTTGCTAATGATTTGGAGAACTCTGAATAAAATGTGGGCTCAAAAGCAGACACGTTCTTCACCCTAACTCAATCCAGAACAAGGGGGATCAAATTGGGAGTGATCAGGACGAAGTATCCTTCAAGGCTCAGTTATTTCGCTAACAGAGTGGATCCGCAGTAATAGAAGCTATCGAAATACCACATAACTTCCGATAATAATTGACCGTCCAAAGCCATTATTGCTAGTCATGTTAGAGAACATCCCGGGGTTTCCTAGGTCAAATTTTCAAGAACTGTTCCTTGTTCACTCATCTTTCCATTAATTTTCAGTTTATATCTAGCCTCATCCTGTTTGTTCTTTTTTTTTCTTTTATGCGAGCCTTCACTGATGTTTTATGCGTGTCTTATGCTTGCTTGATAATCCGCATGGTGTGCCCATGTTATAAATCGATTTGAACTCATTTCGAATAAAAGTGCTGAATTGCACATCAAAGCATGCTTCTGTTTCTGGAGTGTGCTTCAAAGACTTCACCAAGCAGTAAAGCAGTACAGAAAGAGTAGGAGAGGAGTTGAAGTTAATTTTTTATCGACCAGTACGTGCTCAGCAATATCCAGAAGAAGCAATGAAGACGAAACAAAAGAGGGGACTTTCAGACTTTGCAATTATTCGAGAATTATCGGCTATAACAACTTGAAGATTTTTCGTTGCAAGGGAGAGAGACATGTAGAACGGAATGTAGCACAGCACGTCTCCACCAAATGTTCCACTTCGGACAAATACTTGCATGCCTGAAAACTTTAGGCCACTGTGCAAGCAAGCAGTTGTTAGCTCTTCGTAATAACTAAAATTACACCTAATTAAAGATCATCTTCTTCTAGCAAAGGAGCTGGCACATTTAAGATAACATTTTTCACAATGAAGAGCAGTTTCCTGTCGAACTTTTTATGCAACGCGCTGAGGAGCTTTCCGAAAAATTCGTTCTGTCGTGTTTGCCAAGTAAATATAAGGAACAGGTAGATGAGTATCTGAGCGAATCTACTCATTAATTTACTACTTACAAGGAGCTACAAATCATTGTACAATTTTTGCTTAATTATTTCTCCGTCAGAAACAATGCTTCGTCCTGCTTTTTCCTGTGCTGTGCAGAGAATCCTTTAGAGTACGGGATTTGAGACTAGATTTTGCGCTTCGGAGCAGTTGGCCTTCCGAACACATTTACAAGAAATCGATTAATTTTAGGAACGCACCTACAAATTCGACAATTTCCTCACCTGAAGCATTAATTGATAGATGGTCCAAAAGTACAAAAAAGCTCCCTGTGATAGCGAATTTTTCGCCAATATACTTTTGAGAATTTTTTCCTTTGCAGGACAAGGCAGCAAACGCCTGTACATGAAAGCGATTAGAGAACCATATAGGTAGAAGATGCTGCATAATAGTTCCAAAAGTACACAATTAGGCAAGACTTTCGAGATCTGAGACCAGGTTTTCTTATCCAAGAAATGCTCAAAACAGCCTTGTTTTCTGCTTTCACAAACGATCTTGCGTGGATTTTGATCGTATTGTACTCTTAATTTGCAAGACATGACAATTCTATATCACAATTTATGATCTGCTGCTGCCTTTCGTGCCGTGCATTATGCATATACTCAAACTAAGCTATATTGCAAGCTCCCTACTGCTCTCATCAGTAAGGTGAAGGAGACTTATAACGTGTGCGATTTGGATCTTCACACATATGCGCACAGTAACATCTACATATATATACGTATCAGTGGCGCCCCCTCCCCCCCCCGCCGAATGAAGAATGGGTCGACAAATTTTTTAAATTTAAAAAACCTATTATTAATTTATTTTTATTTGTTCATTTTTGATACTATTTTTAATACAATTTTTATTAATTATTTATTATTACAATTAATGTTTTCATTAATTCCATGTTCTCTGGTCATCGATTAATCAGGGGTAATTTACCAAATAGAATGTTTAACTTGCCATGCCATCTATTTCTGTAAAACCGGTCGTTCACTGAGCGTCCGCATAAATGAACTTCTTGCCAGTAAAGGACGGCAGAGCTTGAGAACCCCGCTGGGAATACATAAGAGAAAAGATCATGATGGTAATGACTTCAGCATCAGCTGTACTATCCTGGCGCTCAAAACTGAAATATCCTCTCGAAAAGCGCTTGGAGCGTTGTGGATACTGGCACGTGCTCCCAGGCTGAACAGCAGAAATGAGCAGATGTCTATAACTAGTGATCTTATGCCATTCTTATCACTGTGTGAGCTCTAAGATCGTTAAGATACTAGCGCAAGCCTTATAAGACGAAGTCTGCAGCATAAAGTATTCATTTTGCATCCATTGACGATCAGCTCTAGTTGCGGTGGCATCTGCTCCGCTGAAACGGTGGGACACGTGGTGAGTTCGTCCGTTGACTGAATGCTTAATGTCGTCTGGCGTGGATGAGTTGAATAAACAGGTGTGAAAGGACTTTGGTGGTGTAGAGCGTAAATGATAACCACGAACCACTTTCAGGCCTTTGAAGACGACGTTAAGTCGAAACGTTAGGCCGAAAATTAACATGTCCTTATAAAAAACCTGTGTGGCACAAAAGAAAACTTCAGTATTTTTATTAATTTTAGTTTCCGTCCGGGTCTCCAAAATGGCGGAGACCCCATCTTTTTTCCCACGCCCCGCTCCCGCCCACTTTCTGCGTCTGCCATTGATAGGTATAGACATGCACGTATCTGGTTTCTGTATACAGGGTGCGGCTCAAATACTGTGTCAAATTTTGTCGCAAATTCCATCCCCATTGCGAAAAAGCTCTTTGCCCTAAATTTCATATCTGAAATTGTTATCCCTTTTTCTGCATTATCTTCTCGTTTCGTAACCTCACATCAACATTCCACTTTATAACAAGTTCAAATTTGAAACGAACCAAGATGGAGCTATGAAGCATCACCGTACAATCTTTTTTCTTGACCGCCTATTTTTTACAGCAATATAACTGCACCGTCCAATTTGCAGTAACGATGCTCTGCTGTTGAAGGGCTGTTCCCATATACATGCCACACGGATTTCGCAGTTCTAATTTTCGAGAAAATTCACGAGAAACGAACTCGTTGCAAAAGTGCGAGGTAGAAGAGTTAGGTGCTCACAGAGCCGTGATCTTTGCAGAGGGCGATTAATTCACCTGCTAATGAGGAAGTCCAGATGGGACACTACAAGCACTAGGAGCAGCATGTTCACAACCGAGCGCATCAGCACGAGAGAAGGCAGAATTTCGTTATGTTATCTTGGAGGGCCGCAAAAGTTAGACGCTTAGGACGATGATCTTTTTTCCAATGTGGGACAGAGCTTCATCAGCGAAAATCGGCTAGTGTAAGGGCAGTTCTTCAGGACTTCAGATGGGGTTGGAAATCCCTCACTTGCAGATCACATCTGGCCTATATCATCACTGAAGCTGATGTTCCTGAAAGTGACCACAAGCCTCAGGTCGACGTTGAATTAAAGTTGGAAAAACAGCTCTTTGCTGGGAAGAAGAGTAGTTTTGTAAAGTAGGTATAGCAGCTGGTTCAACTACTAAAAATGGGTCCGCTAGGACAGCAGTGCTTCAATAAACGAGGCGCAAAAGACAAAGTGATCGTTGGTGCACCAACTCCACGAACTCATACCGGCAGAGGAATCGTGTGCAAACTTCCTTGACATCGATCGTTAAATGTGTTAACTTGTAATCGTAGAGGTGTGGACATGTGCTCACTAACCCACTGCAGGTACGAATCTAGGATCGCTCACAGGAAAGAAGGAGGAAGAAAACCTCCGGAATTTTTTTCGGGCCTCAGTGGTCGTACATGCTTTAGGTGCAACCTCCGTCGTGAAGGCAGAAGGAGACCACGTTACACGTATCCCTGTGTGTTTAATTTCTAAGAGTTTAGGTAAATAATACTGAAGAGGAATTAGAGTTTCAGCTTCTGTGACAAAAGTTATTAACAAATATTTTTGACACAGTATTTATGCCGCACCCTGTATATTGGGTTGCTGAAAAAGTTCCGCAACACTCACAACGAAATTTTTGGAAATGGATTTCTTTATTGAAACAAAATCTTAGTTAATGGTTCATTTATCATTACTGTGTGGTACCTTTGCCCATTTTTTGGCAGCTTCTCTGTTCTTTCCTGCGAGAAAGCAGGAAGCTGTGGATCGAAAAACTTTGACACCTCATTTTCGAGTCCCTGTTCAATGGCAAGCCTAATTTTTCATACATGGTTGCTCATTGTCAGGAAAAGGTAACAGTCCGGCAGGGCCAGGTTTGGCGAATACGATAGTGAGACAGAAGTTCCCAATCGAGACTCTGTTCTTCTCACGACTTGCGATCGAAAAATGCGCGTGAGCATTATCTTGCAGAAGATGAAAATTTGCTCGTTTTGGGCGTTTTTCTTAGATGGCCAACTTCTGGAGTTGAGTAGCGCGAAGATCCCTCGTCATTGTGGTGCCACAATTCAGAAACTCTTAGTATGGCATTCCTTGTGGCTCCACCGACAACATGGAAAAACCCTTTTTTCTAGCAGGTCTGCTTTTATCTGTTTTGGAAGTGATTCCGAACACCGAATCCACTGACGCTGCTGTGCATTGTTCGCGTACAGGACCAAGATTCGCCCCCACTGTTCAGAAAGTCTTTCTCATGCCGACGAAGAAGCAGCGACTTCTCAGTGCTCACCCGGCATGACTTATAAGATTCGCACAACACACAGGGTACTTATATCAGGAAAACTTTGCTAAACCGAGAAAGCGAGGATGGTGACAGTCGCATAGTTCCAGTGGACTGTCTCCGCCAACTTGCAGTTATCGGCATCTGATTGCTTCTTCAGGGAGTCCCGCAAATCGTCGTCATTAACGGAACACGCACATCCAGACCGTGGGTGACTTTTAAGCATCATTTTGTCAGACTCGGAGCCCTGGTATCAAGGAGAGACCGTCGAGTGGTAAATGACGTTCCCTTCAAACACAATACACATATTGGCGTCGGCGCTTTTTATAGATATCCTTGTAGGAAACCATAATAGACAAAGGAGCGAAGTAAGACTCGACTGGCATTATTACTCAGATACTAAAGAGCTTCTCTCGTATGCCCTTCACTTGAAGCTTCGAGAACCACTAGCCTCAAGTGAAGGGCATACGAGAGAAGCTCTTTAGTATCTGAGTAATAATGCCAGGCGAGTCTTACTTCGCTCCTTTGTCTATTATGGTTTCCTACAAGGATATCCTACAAGGACACTACCTTATATTGACACAGGATCTCGCCTGTCAAGCTGCTTTTGCGTTTTAGAAATGGAGATATAAAGTGTTGCAAAACTTTTTCACCAACTCAATATAAGAGTGAAAGTTTGCGTGTTTGCATGAATGTTTCGAATAGAAACTGAACCGAACCGGACCGAAATTTGCAAGCAGATCTGCAAGGGGACGGCGGAGGTTATAGGCTACTTTATTCCCGGAACTATTGGTTGGCTTATCGGTTACATCGATTTTATTGATTTTTTCGTTACTTTTGCCCATGATGTCGCGAGAACATGTCCACTGTGGTTCTCGGGTACGTTGAACACGAATATGGTAATCATTTTGAGCGACAGTGCCGATTTATTGATTATATCGACTTTCGGCTGGTTTTGCGCAGGGTCCAGGAGGATATGTCCTGAGGTTTTGCAGTACGCTCAACACGAATACGACAATCACTTTATGCATGGAGGAGTGCTTATCAGTTTATCGATAGGCACTCCCCTATGTGCAAAGTGTTTTCATTCGTTTTGCACTGTGGCCGGTGACGACATGTCTAGCAGAATCCTTCTATGCGTTAATCACAAATATGACAACCACTATGTATGCTGGAAAACATCGACTTATTGATTTTATCTATTTTTCCATTTTCGCTACTGAGCCACTGATGACATACATGCTGGGGTTCTAGAGTACTTTGGACATGAATGTGACAATCGTTTTGCACATACAGTAGCGAGCAAAAAGATTGCAACTTTTGGTTTTTCGTCAATAACTCCTTTCAAAGAAGACCCTGGAGGTTCCAATTTTTATGGGGAGTTGTAGGTATGCATTTGAGGCAGGAGTGCGTTGAAACTCCCTTACTCCATCGACTTCTTGTTTTTCAAGAAACATTTTTCTCACAGAAGTCGAAATCTGTATCTTGAGACCATTCGCAAAATTTTACAAAATGACGTCTGTCATCAAGACCTTACCACGTGTTGGTTTTTTGTAGCAGGATTAATCCATGTACGCTAGAAACTGTGCATGTGCTGACTACTGGTTGACATCTACGGAGACTATGTGGAATTAGTTTAGCAGTGCTTCTCTGTGGATGTTTCTGTCACCCTGGCTCCCTCTATCATCTCTGTTTAGAAGAGAGAGATGCTGCTGACGGTTCTATAAGTTTAGTGACAGGTGTTGGGTTTGAATACAATTCATTGCTCTCTCGGAATTCCGAAATATTCCGGCTTGTTACGATACAGCCAATTGTGCACCTCACGCAAAAAAAAAAGTTCTGGAATTTTTTCTGGCTCGGGGAGGAAGGTTGGTTGAGGATCCCATTTGTGATAAAGATACTCCAGGGTTCCTGGGAAATTGCTACGTACACGTAGATTCATGCCGCCTCGGATTTGATGAGGCACGTCTTACATGGATGTACAATGGACTCTCTCAGAAAGCACGGAAGTGGGATGCTGTAACGTAACACTATAAAGAGGGGCTAGTTCATCTTGAATTAGATGGAGCAAACCAAACGAGATATTTTCAGGTCAAAATGCACTATTCTAAGTGTGAAAACTCACCAGTTGAGCAAAGGGGCGCACACAACTGTGCCAATGACCAGCACTGCTCAGTAGTCTTATTTCGACAAATCCAAGGCGGCATGAATCCACGTGTACACAGCAATTTTCTAGGAACCCAGTAGTATCTTTAGCACACATGGGATCCTCAGCCAGCCTTCCTCCCCAAGCCAGAAAAAATTTCAATTTTTTTTTTGCGTGAGGTGCACAATTGGCTGTATTGTAACAAGCCGGAATATTTCGAAATTCCGAGAGAGCAATGAATTGTATTCAAGCCCAACACCTGTAACTAAACTTATAGAACCGTCAGCAGCATCTCTCCCTTCTAAACAGAGATGATAGAGGGAGCCAGGGTGACAGAAACACCCACAGAGAAGCACTGCTAAACTAATTCCACATAGTCTCCGTCAACAAGTGGTCTGCACATGCACATGCACAGTTTCTAGCGTACATGAGTTAATCCTGCTACAAGAAACCAACACGTGATAAGATCTTAATGACAGACGTCATTTTGTATAATTTTGCGAATGGTCTCAAAATAGAGATTTCGACTTCTGTGAGAAAAATTTTTCTTAAAAAACAAAAAGTCGATGGACTAAGGGAGTTTCAACGCACTCCTGCCTGTACCTACAACCTACAACTCCCATAAAAATTAGAACCTCTAGGGTTTTCTTTAAGAAGAGTTATAGACGAAAAATCAAAAGTTGCAATCTTTTTGCTCGCTATTGTAAGTGCCTGCTTATTGCCGCAATATTGTCGCTAGCCTTTCAGGAATTTCGAGTAGTTTGTATGCAACAGCAGCTGTCCTTATAGGTTTGAAGTAGCCAGGGATAGTGAATCACCCGAGCGGAGCCGGGTATGTCGTCTAGTGCAATATATTATTATCCCTTATCCCGCCCCAAATCGTTGTCAAATAGTTTTTTCCCAATGTGTTACCCTGGAATTTCAAGCTGAATCAATAAAGTTGTGGACACTGAAAATCTGCTCTAAATACCGATGCATTATTTATCTTGCTTCCAAGGCGGGTTTGTATAAAAAAACAGTTCAAGCCAGCACTATTAGAAATGAAGTAGTTCAGCAGAAAACATTAGAGCGACGTAGTTAAATAAACCAACAGGCGTCGTACTATAGCTTAAGCTCCCCCTCCCCCTTTTAACTACTTTTTAGCCAATGTCTTGTGCTACAATCCGACAGTTAGTGACTGTCCTAACTTGGATG